>OX453276.1:13410632-13623132 GCA_949710005.1 Ricordea florida | reverse complement strand
TTCTTTTTTCTCTATTTTGTAAACATATCCACGAGTTCACCATACTCCGACTTTGATTTTTTTTTTGTCCTTATCATTTTCTCTATTCTCCTCTGTTGCCTTCTCTTTCTCTGTGATTTCTTCTAATAGCCGGTCTAGCTCAGTGATATCATTTGATGTACCACTGCTACACTCATCTGCTCTATTCTTTTTAGATACTCTTTCTGCATATCAGTGAACCTTTCTCATACACTCTCATTCCTACCCTAAACTTGAGCTCCTTGCAGCTATTTAAGGACTCTGCTATTTTAGTCCAAAACTGTCCTCTGGCCACAGTACCTTTCTTAAACTAAAATGGCTCTACCACTATTACCTCTCTACACAGATAAATGTCATGCTTTTCGGTCCACTCCATAGGCCTGAAAAAGACACAAATCAAAGGCCTAATTTTATATTATGGAGCCTGAGAAAAAAAATGGCCATTTCAGGGCACGTAGAGCATGTGTGAACCATACTATTGGCCAAAGGAAAATGAGTGATTAATGATAACGATAATACTATAATGATAGCAGTACAGCGATTGCTAACCAAACTATCCTTATATCATCAATTTTGGATGTTTGGAAACAAGTATATCGAGACTCTTGAAATCCCAGGCCAATAGGGGTCAGTTTTTAGCTCAGTTAGTAGAGACAACTTTTTTCATATAAACCCTTGGTAAAAGATGACTCAGAGGGACGGTTACCTTCCTACCAGGGACAACTTTGTTCAAATACATGGCTATAGGCCCTTCGTTAAACTGGTATCTACAATATATGATATGGTGAACTCTCTCTGAGCCAGACACTTAGGACCAGCTTTAGCTGTCTGCCTTAGAGAGTGTCCACCTTTTACAGGAATGTCTGTGTTAAGGGGTTGACTGTAATATTAAGGAAATATTTCTAGCAGTCTAGAAGCAATATTTTATAAGTCAAATTAAGAAAAGAAACCTCTATAGTGAGGTTTTACCTCGCACACCTGCATAACTTATAACTCGAAAGAAGTGTAACTACTATTATTTTCATACCGGTATTTCATAAAGGAGGAGTTCCAGAAGTCTAAAACTAAGAAACATTCATCCTAAATATTTTAGACTACAATAAATGCCATAACTACATTACAACGGGGGATTATGACTCGCGCTTGTCAAAACAAAAACGAAAACTAAAGCTGGAATAAACATGACATGCCTGTAGTTGTTGGTTTCTTATTTTTTTTGTGAACAGTCCACTTTAAAGCAAGTTAACATGCATTTGGCCATAACTGCTTTTCTTTTGACTGCCAAGTGAAAATATAAGGAGGTCAAATTCTAATCATTTCAAAAACCTAGCCAGTGAAGAAGCACATATAATATCATAGAGATTTTTATAAAGTGCCTCGTTAAATGGGATGGATCTATCAATGAAATGTTTAGGATTTGACGTACCGGCTGGATCGCTTGTTTTTAACTGCGGGAGTTACTGCGCTGCCTTCGGAGGATGACATGCCAACGAAAAAACTATCAAAAATATAAAAGGTTGCCAGGTCATTCTTAATTTTTTCGTCAGAACAAAATCAATAACATTGCTTTACACTAAGAAATTAAAACTAGCCATGTTATTCAAATAATAGTGAGCTTAAGCAGTAGACGTCCGTGACTTCACAAATGCGAACCGGAAGTGTATTGAACTGTTTTGTATGTACTGCGCATGTCATCGTGTCCTCGTGGTGAAGTCTTAGATGGCAGAACGCCACATTTGACGTCGACGCTAGAACGTCGGTCAAAGCTGAGTGAAAAGGTAAATTATTTGCTTATTTTCTCTACGACAGAGAACAGGTCGATCTTATAGGAAGAAATGACCTTTTCTCACTTCGATATAGGTTTAAGAGGGGGCATAAACTTGATTTTTTTTAACTGGGCAGGTTTGAAGATTGGCAAACATGGCAAGTGATGATCTTCCCGCCAGTTCTGGGTGAGCACAATTCGAATAAACCACGATATCAGTTCCTTTATGTTTTCTTTAACTCATCACGTTCAGAATTTACGACCATTTTGGTTAAGTAATGGAAGTTGTAGTAATTACAAAGACGAATTGTCCAATTTATATGTGCGAAGTTTTCAGGGATTGGAGCATTAGATCCATTTTTGTATGTTTGGCAGCTGTTTTGAAGCACGGCTTAGTTTCTTTCTTGATTTTCTTCAATTCTTGTTGTGTGTGAGGTGAAAAAAATCTTTGTACGAGATGCGTTGAAGTACGTACAATCGATCAGCTTAGTCGATGCTTCCAAAAATTATATCATAACAAATCAGATTTGTCAAGCAGCGCTTGACACTGTGGTTTTAAACACGGCTGAATTGATTTTTCTTTACCCTTGCTAAGATTAGACCATCTTGTCTTGTCTCACCATGTCGTAAGGAATTTGTTTACACGTTTAAATGCATGATTTATAAGATCCAAATACCTGTTTGGCAGCTTTTTTGAAGCGTACAGCTTAGAGTCTTTTTATCGATTACAAACGACCCAGCTAGTTCAAGCAAAATAAACCGTGAAATGTGCCCTTGAATTAGTGTCTGGATGATTTCGCCTTACCTTGTCTGTCCTTTTCTTGTGATGCGTGATGTGAACAAAATCCTTTTACGAGATGCTTTGAACAGTGAAATGCTTACAAAAATTAAATCGCAAATCTGATTTGTCAAGGCAGGGCTTAACACTGTGTTTTTAAGTATGGCTGAACTGATTTTCCTTTGCTGTTGCTAAGATTTAAGTCCATCTTGTCTTGTCTCTGCTGATATTTGTAGATATTTTCTTCTATACTACATTTTAGCACATTTTTACTTGTCTTTCCATCACTGTCAACTGCTTTTTCTGTCCAAGCCAACATTAATATCAAATTTAGAAAAAGGATTTGGGCAGATAATTAATAAAACCTCATGAAATATTTAATTTGTTAGAATTTACATTTTAATTTGTACAGTGCAGGCCTGCTTACAGGCTGCCATGGGAGCTTGAAGGGTATTTTTTGTGGTAAAAAATTTTCCATTAGGGTGGGGGAGTGGGCCCTCCCTTTAGGGATCCGATGTGAGTGCTGACCTTTCCTTATTTTGGGGTTAGGGGCTCTTACATCATGCCGGTGGAACTTTTATTCCATCATGAGATGGAGACTTACTTCATAGCGTACGAGTTTCATTCTGCAACGAAATGGTTAAAACTGTGGTTCTCCTCCTTAAATGGGAATCTTGCTCTGGTACATGGGTTAAGTTGCTATCAGGTTTATTGTGAAATTGAGGAAACGCATCAGGGGTGGACGTGGTCCATTAAAAGTTGTCGAATTACTTGAACATGACCCTCAACTTACTCTTAGCTGCACCAGGACACTAAATGGTGACCTTCTTGAAACTACTTTTTTGCATTTCATTTCCAGGACCAAAGCACCAATGGAGTGGCCAGAAGCCCATGACGTGTTTCTGTGCCAGGAAATGCTTGCAGTAAATCCCTTTAAAGCTAAACGGAAGACAACACAGAGAACAAAGATGTGGGAAACCATTGTTCAACATCTTGAACAGATTGACCAACCTAGTTACAGGGTGTCAGTGCGATCTGTTCGGGACAGATATACCCTCCTTGCTCGGAAGTTCAGAAAGCGAATGCAGAGTGAAGTAAAAGCCAGTGGGATTTCCCCGGAGTTGTCTGAGCTGGATGTCCTTCTAGAAGAATTGATGGGGTTAGAAGATCTGTCTGAAGAGGAGAAGCAGAAGGAAAGTGAAGAAAAAAAAACAAGAAAGATGATCAAGACCGTGCCAAGGCCCTTGACATGAGGAAGAAGGCGATGGAAAAGCTTTCAGACACCAAAAATTGAAAGACTCAGGAACAGGATGAGGAACCAAAAAAAAGTCTACAGTCATGCACATTGACGTATTTTGCAGAATAATTTTACTTCTGGTCACCGTAGCCGTCCGAGAAGCGTCACTGCTTAAAGTCCCTATTGATTAGTACAGCAAAGGCTTCCTTGCTGTAGAAAAAAAAAATCAAAATTTTAAAACAAAAATTTGGATGGAGGTGAACAGGGGCAACTCAGTGGTAAGTACAATGAGTCATAACACACAACCTCGGAATGGATTGTCGATTGCGGATCTAGTAAACTTAGAATCATGATTATTTATCGGGCACCATATTCTTCAGAACATCCCATTACAACAGGCAAATTCTTTGAAGAATTCACTTCATATCTGGAATCAATAATTATGTCATCTGAGCCATTATTAATCACTGGCGACTTTAATATTCATGTTGATGTTTTTGGTGACGCTGATCGTGCACGACTGTTAGAGTTGTTGGAGTCTATGGGTTTACAACAGCACGTTGATAAACCGACCCACGTGTCAGGCCATACACTGGATCTTGTGATTACAAGGGACGTGGACGAGCTAATATCAACCGCTCCTGTCGTGGATTATCTCTTCTCCGACCACATCACTGTGATCTATGACCTTCTAATTAAGAAACCATCGTTTACTGTCAAAGAGATATCCTACCGCAAAATTAAAGGTATCGACATTGAATTGTTTTCACATGATGTGCGGTCTTCGGCCCTTATTCAAGACAGTCCTGATAATCTTGACAATCTGGTAAATCTGTACAACACAACACTATCTGAGATACTGGACTGTCACGCACCACTGGTGACAAAGACCATCAAAGTCAGACCTCTGGTACCATGGTATGATGATGATATCAAGGATGCTAGGAGAGAGCGACGGAGGGCTGAACGCAGATGGCGCCGCACAAGGAATTCGTCTGATCTAACTAATTTCAAAGCAAAAAAGAACTATGCTACTTATCTTATGAATGTGGCACGGAAAAGATTTTACACCGACTTCATTAATGAAAACAGCTCAAATCAACGAGATCTCTTCAATGCCACTAGAAAATTGTTGAAGCAGGAGAATGAAGTTTTGTTTCCGCCTCTCAAAGATAAGCTCCAACTGGCAAATGAGATGGGTGACTTTTTTGTCAAAAAGATCTGTGATATTCACTTAAAATTGGATAAAATGACGGAAGTCTTACCTAGCAACGATTCTGATTCTCTTACTAACTCTAGTAAGATTGCTGCTGTTACCATGGAAACATTTTCACAACTTACAGAATGTAATGTACGTGATCTAGTTCTCAGTTCTGCGAAGAAAACGTGCATGCTTGATCCTATCCCAACGCCTCTTGTTGTAAACTGTTTGGATGTTTTACTTCCGGTCCTGACAAAGATCATCAATACATCTATTATGACTGGTCAATTTGTTGACGGATGGAAGTGTGCACTGGTGAATCCAATCTTAAAAAAGGCTGGCCTTGACTTGTTGTACAAGAATTACAGACCCATTAGTAATCTTCAGTATGTTTCTAAGTTAACAGAAAGGGCTGTATACAATCAGACTCATGGACACATGCTTCAGAACCACATCTACCCAGTTTTACAGTCATCATATCGTGCAAGCCATAGTACTGAAACTGCTTTGTTGAAGGTTATGAATGACATCATGCTTGGTATGAACTCAAAATGTGTCACACTTCTTGTATTGTTAGATCTTAGTGCAGCGTTTGACACTGTTAATCACGAGATACTCATCAATCGGTTACAAAACAAAGTCGGCTTACAGGGAACAGTCCTGAACTGGTTCAAATCATATCTGTCCAACAGAAGTCAGCGGATATCCATCAGTGGTACACTTTCTAAATGCTTCAACTTGGACTGCGGGGTACCTCAGGGCTCTTGTTTAGGACCTCTTCTATTCATTATCTACTCATCTCAGTTGTTTGACGTTATAGAAAAACACCTACCATCCGTCCATTGCTTTGCAGACGACACTCAACTTTATTTCTCTTTTAAACCAGATAGCCAAGTCAGTCAAGATGTTGCAATGAGGGCTATGGAAAGTTGTATTGCAGATATTCGAAGTTGGATGATTAGTGATAGACTTCTACTAAATGATGACAAAACCGAGATGTTATTAATTGGAACTCAGTATCAGCTAAATAAGTTAGCTTGCGACGGTTGTTTACACGTAGGTGATATGGACATAGGGTCTGTCGCCTGTGCTAGAAATTTGGGAGTCTGGTTTGATGAAAAAATGTCCATGTCTTCACATATCAGCAAGGCATGCAGTAGTGCGTTCTTTCATTTACATAATATAAGGAGAATTAAGAAATATCTATCTGTTGATAGTCTACGCACAATTGTTCATGCTTTTATTACCTCTCACTGGATTATTGTAATAGCTTAATGTATGGACTGCCAAATCTTCAAATTTCCAAACTGCAGCGTTTTCAAAATGCCGCTGCAAGACTAATTATGGACATACCAAAGTACTCACATATAACTCCAGCCCTCTACGAGCTTCATTGGCTTCCCGTTGCTCATCGAATTAAGTTTAAGATTTTAATTCTTACCTTTAAATCAATTTATGGTCTTGCGCCATCTTATCTTAGTGATTTGGTGAAAGTTAAGCAAACGAGCTCATACTCGTTGCGCTCAAATAGTAGCCTATTATTAGAAGTTCCACGGGAGACAATGCGCCCAACACTTGGCGGCAGGTCCTTTACTTCATCTGCACCGGCTTTATGGAACAGTTTGCCGGCCGACCTGCGTATTATCACGACACTTGGTGTTTTCAAAAGTAAACTTAAGACATTTTTATTTAGGTCAGCATTTTAATGTATCTTTTTAAATTTTTACTGTATTTTACCTTTTAGGTCTTAGTTGTTTATGTATAATTATGTATACTTTTATTGTTTTTAATGAAATTACTGTAAAGCGCTTTTGATCAGCACATGTAAAAAGCGCTATATAAATTATTAAATTATTATTATTATTAACCTCTGTGATAATCTCAAATTGTTACAGGAAAATCAACTTGCATGAAGGGAATTGTGCCAAATTGCATACCAGTCCTAGAAATATCCCCTTGATTATATGTCTTTTATGTGATACACATCAGTGGTAAAAATGAATGAGAACTGGAGACCATATCATAATCTTTGGGAAACTAAACCAAAAATTTAAAAGCTGTTCCTTCATCAGCAACATTTCACGTTGCTTCAAACAATAAATAATAATATAAACAAATAATAAATAAATAATATAATATAAATAAATGATATAAACAATTCTGCCCGAGCAGAACTTCCCAACACTCGAATAAAGGTATATGAACAGATACAAATCCACATTGAATGTTTTAGGTGTTGCCGGAAGCAGGATGATGTAACCTTCAACACCAGGGAATCAAGTTCCATCTGTTACCACTGAGAAAAGGCACGCAATTCGAAAACTGTTGCTCCCTCAAAACGTTCAAATTATTCTCAAACAGTTTTTCTGCTTTTGTCACTGGCTGAAATCTTTCCTGCAATCAAGTTTGCAATCTTTGAGAAGCTGACTTGGTGAAGGTTGTAAATGATAAGTTATAAGTTGTAAATGGTATGTTACAACTATAGTGAACTAACTGTTTCCACTTTGGATGCGTTGTACAGACACAACCTCGCAAGCCACCTCTGGAATTTCTTGAAGGAGACGAAAAAACTGTTCCTTTTTGCTTTCATCAATCTCAAGAGTTACCTACGATTGAAGGTAACAAAAGCATTCTTGAAATTTAGCTCTAGAGGCTAACAAACAATACAGAGAGAATCAATGGAACAAAAAAATTTATGTACTTACCCGAAGGCATTTTCCATTGGCATTGTCAGCTCCACCTAACATTGTGGTAACGCTTATGTTTTGGAGTGTGAAAACCAAGTGAAATGTCCACAAGATGCTTTCCGTCTTGAATTAGGCCAACGGCTCATTGGAAATTTCAACTCGCAAAAACGTCTTGCAAATGCTGCCTCTCCAGTTGTTTCTAGAGCCCCAATAACCCACACTTGCACCAAAATCGACGGATGTAAGAAGCACTGCATTAACTGCAAAGCCACAGGCAAGAAAACCCCCAGGAACTACCCACTAAAGACCAAATTGAAGTGTGATCAGTGCTTCAGAGACTACCATGCTGAGATGGAACCATGTGACATGACTTTATAACTTTTTTTACCACCTGAACGATCAGGAAACGCACCTTAAAGTTCAATTTTGCTTTTATATTTTATTGCTTTGCGTTTGGAAAGCCTTATTATGTATATATTTTTCTCATATTCGAATATTTTATCAATAAGTGTAAGATGTTGTGACACGGCACACAAGGCACAATGGCGCCAAATTTGAATTTTTCGAAAATCTAAACTTCACAACATATTTTGTAACTCAAACTTTATTTCTTAAGAATCCGATGTCTCACCTTTCTCATTATATTCATCAGAAATTAAGGAGCTGTAAAAGAAATCAAAGTTTCTGCTTTCAGGATCTGTTCTTTGAATACCTTCCTTCTCTTGATCATCTAATACTTGCTGAACCTTCATTTGGCCTTTTGGGTACGCTGAAGGATAAAAAAAAGACAACAATACCTCCACATTTCAATAAGTTTATGTAACAGCAATAAAAGCAGTTTTTCCCAGTCAATTTTCCCAGTGAAGCAGAGACTCCCTTGTCATTAAAAAACATGTTGTGACATGTTGGACATTTGGCACCACAACCATCTGCAGTTCTCAGCCACTCAGGCTTTCTAGATGAAATTTATCACTACATCCTTGAGGAGAGACTCCTTTATCTATTATATCCTCCAAACATATTGTGCACACTGATAAAAAGAAAGTATGTTTTCAGTTCCATTTGCCTTGCTTTCATTTGTGTCTATAAGCTACATCACAATAATATTCAGTTATTGTGTGCAAATACATATTTCAATAACTCTAAAATACAAACCTTAATATAAGAAAAGTGAAAGTTTCACTGCAAATCATGAAACATTGTGCACGAAACTTGAGTAAAAGTTATAAATGAAGTTACATTTTAATTGTTATCGTTCAACATCTTGCACATTATTGTCAACATCATACTTTGGAAATCCTGTGTAGCTTTTGTTTGGTGTTGCTGCTGGTTGACCATCATCTTTATTAAGTCATCATGCCTCTGAAGATCTACTTCTCTTTTTTCAAGTTCCACCTTTGTTTTCTTTATTTCTTGTGTTGCCTCGTTCTCTCCCAAAAACATAAAAGTATCATTTCCACTTGATCTTCTCTTCTTTTGTTGCCTTCAGGCTCCCCATCTCCTTTCCTCTTTTGTGATTCTCCCAGTTTTTTCATGCCCTTTCATCTGATATCCTCTGCAGTGGCTTTTTCTTCCTCTCTTGCCTTTGCTTTTGCCATATTTGCTGTATCATCTTCAGCCACTGCCAGATCTTCTTTTTCCATAATATTTTCCAGGGCCATTTCTGTTTCAGTCATCTCCATTGCTATCCCACTCTCCCTTTTTTCATATTGTATTCTGGCCCTTAACCTTTGAGTTGATAGGTTATATCGGTCACGCACAGATTTTGGTTTTACTCTGAATTTGGGAAATTCAATGTCCATCAGATTTTCAACAACCTCCTTCCACCCGGCTCCTCGCTGTATTGTTCCTTTTTTTGTTCCCATGAAAGGGTCAACTGCCACTATTTCACAGCACAGTAACATGTCATGTTCTTCAGTGAAAAACATTAGACTTCTGTTGACAAGAAACGATGGCTTAATACATAATTTAGTTTAGATTGTAGGCGACGATATTTTAGGGCACAAATACGGCATTTGAAACTTAAATAATGGATTTTGAAATATAATAGATATATTCAGTATTGTTGTAAATATGCATGTTTTCGTACATAAGAATTGATTTTGAGCTTCTTACCAAGAAGATAATAATAATAATAATAATAATAATTTATTAATTTATATAGCGCAATTAATTATTCAAAATATTCTAATGCGCTTTACAATAGTTAAAAAAATATATATTATAAAATCTATTTACATTGAATTAAAACAATAAATGCTAAAATAAGTTAATAAGATTGACTAAATAAAAATGTTTTCAAGTTAGCTTTAAAAGTCTGCAAGTCACTGGATTTGCGTATGTATAATGGTAAACTGTTCCAGACCCTAGGTCCGGCAACCGCAAATGCTCGGTCACCAAAAGTCTTACAGTTCGTTCGTGGAATCACAAGGAGATATTGATCATCACTACGCAGTGCATAGCGCCCAGGAGCCTTCAGGTGTAATAGCTAAGATAAGTAAGATGGAGCGCAGCCACGAAGAACTTTAAAAACCAACAGCGCGATCTTGAATCTGATCCGGGAGACAACCGGAAGCCAATGAAGTTGAACCAACACAGGAGTGATGTGGGAGTATCGTGGAAGAAGGCACGTGACACGTGCTGCAGCGTTGAGTACACGCTGTAAGCGATTAAGCTGGTACTGAGAAACACCGTAGAGCAGAGAGTTGCAATAATCCACGTGAGACGTGACGAATGCATGAACCAAAGTTTTGGTAGCAGCCTCCGATAGAAACTTCCTTATTTGCCTAATCTTGTAAAGACCAAGGAAGGCCTTACTACAGACCTTCCCAACATGCGCATCCATTGACAAATTCTCGTCGAACCAGGCCCCAAGATTGCGGACAGACGAGGTTGACACAATCTCAGAATCTCCGACATGAACGGAGCCCATACTTATCTTTGCAAGTTGCTGACGGGAACTGATAATCAAAAATTCCGTCTTGCTATCTTTAAGCATTAACATATTATGGCCCATGCAAGCTCGAACATCATTGATACAATCCTCCATAGCTCGGATCGCTTGATCTTGTGAAAGGGTGGACGTAGGGCGAAACGAAAGATAGAGTTGTGTGTCATCAGCGTACCCTTGTACCGAGGGCAGGTGCTTTTCCACCACATGAAACAACCGAGAAGCGTACATGATGAATAACAAAGGGCCCAAACAGCTTCCTTGTGGAACTCCACTAGAAAGGGAGAAGTCCCGAGATTGCTCCTGCTTGATGGTTACACGTTGCACCCTCCCACGCATAAATGATGTTATCCAGGAGAGAGCAAGATCACTGATGCCAAAGTCACACTCCAGAAGATCTGCCAAGATTGCAATGGTTTCTTGTCAGAACACTCCGGCAAGGTGAAGCTTATGTTTTGAACTACGAATTTCAAAGTGCAAATATAATTAGAATACCTGTACCTCAAAATTTACTGTACAAATGCAATTTTAGTCAAATTTATACATTGAAAAGAGCAATAAATCTCAGACAAGGTTTAAAATGTGCCACGGTGTACCACTACTTCAAAGTCGTGCATTTGGCGGCGTTGCCTTAAGTACGACGTCGTTCTCTGTCACATTATTCAGTTCTGTGCATGACCAAAGAGAAATTTGACATCCAGTTAGCCAGCATCCTCCTTTGATGTCGTACTGCTTAAGGTCTCTATTTGAATAAATTCACCTCACACCACATCAAAATTCCTGACTCTACCCAGAGTTGGTCGTTGCAAACCTTCAATTAATGGATTGCTTGCTTAATGAGAACTTGCACAGATTGAATTATGTCACCAGTTAGCCACCCAGCAGGGTCACAGTCTGAATTGCCTAGCTTTGCAAAGGGGCCAAACTTGTCAACAGAACCAGTTGAAACTTTTGCTACTTCAATTTCATCCTCACTTTCTTTGTCACTTGATACATTTTATTCTACAGATGACTAGGTGATGCTGAAGAAGTAGAAGTTATAGGATGAGCAGAGGTTCTTTGAGTTTTTCCTCTGCCTGTAACACATTGCCATGTTGTCTTTGAATTGTTGGGCATTTGTTTCAGTCCTAAGCAACTGAAGTGGAAAAAGTAACCACTGTCAGAGTCTGCATTGTGACACCTGCCTTTTACCTTACGGTGGTATAACTTACTTTATCAATTCGTTTGACTATCCCAATTTCTTGTGCTTCAATTGCTCACCGACGCAGCACCAGTTTCCAGCTTTGCCCTTTGGAGCCCTTCTTCCTTTCTTAAACTGGGAGAGCTTGCAACAATGAGGACAGCACCACTGCCTAGCAATTGAAAAATCTAAAGCCAAACACGTGGTATAAAATTGTTTGTAACAACAATCAGCATTACAACAGTTGATGACTTTTCCACTGGGCTTTCCATTACAGAAGCAAACGGCATTGCTATCTGTATAGAGATTTTCTCGAACATCACATCTTCTGTACCATCTTCCAAGTACCTCTGGCAGAATACAGATTTTCCAAAACACCTCAAGCTTCTGCATGACAGTCTTTGACTGAAGTGGATCAGGGTAGATTCTGTCACATACAATGTATGAATTCCCTTCTAAATCTATTGCATAAACAAAGTCAACATATGTTCTCTCTGGTAGAGTTAACAACTGCCGCTGGGCTTGATAGAAGTAGTTTTGAGTTCTTTTTAACTGCAATCTTTCATTTATGCTTCTAGGCACCATGATGCTTTCTTACTGTACTCTCCAAAGTAAGCATTTGTGATAGAAATTGGGCATTTAACCTCTCCACAGCCCAGACCACAACAATCACATGAAAGTAGGATGTCTGGTGAAGCATGAGTGTAGAGAAACTCCTTGTTTATGAACAGTCCACATCTTGTCACATCGAAGTTGATACGATGCAATTTCATGTTCCTTGTATTTACATCCATGTTTTATTGCTTTGTTATTAGTTTAAATAAGTGTGGGTAACAAATGGAATGAATCAAGGAAAGAGATGGCTGTGCTAGATTAGTACAGTAGACAGCAACACAAAACAGAAGCAGAGATTCTACCTCCTTGATGTCTAAAAAATCCTGGTTCCTTTGCTTGACTTCTTGTATGGTAGAGTTCGGGTAATAAGTCAGCAATAAGATCGGTAAACATCGACAAGGCGTCAATTAACTGTGCGAACTGAACTGGAACTGAATGTATTTCCATGCAAAAATGGCACCCGATTAGTGCTGGCTTAATAGGACGCAAAGTTTGTCACCTTGCATGCAAGCTACAACCCTGGACAAAGCTGTTGAGACATTTCAATACAATTTTGAATTTCGAGCCATGCAACCATTGTGTCCAAAAGGAACAAATTCGTCCCCCTCCCCACCCCTGGTACAATGGTGTTTTGGCTTCACAGCTCATGTATGCATTTCTTGTGTTACTGCAAACAACATTGCAATAGGGGAGGGGGGAATGGTCTCTTGACTAGCTACTGTAAGCATTTTTGTCATGGTGAGTGGGAAAAATAGGTATTTTTGTCATGTGTCAACAGGTTTTGTCCGAGGTTGTATCAAAGTGAATCTCCATATTAAACGACACTACAGGAATTTGTTTGAAATATCATGGAGAAGAAGATTCTAAACGAATTATATCAATATTTATTGCTCTATGTTTGTTTTTAAAAACAAAGCAGCGGCAGAAATGGGGCTTCTTCACATACCTTGCCAACACAGATCAACCACCGAGTTCACCAATCACGCAAACATTACGATAGCAATTTCATGATCTGTCGAAACTGCAACCCAACAACAAAGTACAATCATTAAAATACAAACACAGTGAAGTTTCAATTAACGGTAAGTGATATTCTTTCGATCGAAAACTCTTTCAAAAACTCTTTCAGCACATTTCTAAAATAGTTTTTTTGCATAAAATATTGCTTGCTTTAAGCATGTTGTGCTATTTCGCACACTAAAGTATGTTGTTGTACGCTAGCCTTTGATGTCCATAATGTTCGCTTGATAAAAATTATCTATATATAAGGCTATAAATATTAAAAAATTCACGTAAAGTTTAAAAAGTATAAAAAACCAAACGTTTTCGGCTGTCTGCCATCATCAGGGTTAAAGTTTAACACGCTTCTTTGTTTGACTGCATTGTTAATGTGAGCAGGCTTATTTGTTCTTCGTGTGTCCAACCCAACAAAGAGCTTGCTAATATAGTGTGCTCCTGAACATGTGTTAAGTGTGCTAAAGCCAAATGCTTTTGTTTACACGTGGAAGCATGTTGTGATCGTGCTATCACCTTTATCCCTGTTTTCCCGTGGAGGGTCACATATGTCTACAAGAGGGTCATTCATTCGTTGAGAGTGACAAACTTTGGCTAGAACCATGCATTTCTCCAACACTAATTTTCCCTTAACAGAAGCAGACTGGTTTCCAAAACCAAGAAACTAAACAAGGCGGACAGCTCTATTGGAAGTAAACACTCTGGATCAAGCTCCTCATCTGGGATGTTGACTGTTTTTTTTTTTTTCAATCTTCTGAAGATATTGCTGCTTTATATGGCTCTGAAGAGATATAATGTGCAAGTCAAGAATAAAAATTCAATTCCTTTCATGATCCTCTGGCGAGGATTTTCTTGATTGGAGAAACTAAAGAGCATCATACCAGTTGAATTTGCCTTAGCCTCAAAGGCTACCAGGTCACTGTAAGTGAGTTCTTCAAGGACAACCTTATTTTCAGCTGGTAGTACTCTGACTTATGTTTTAACTGTCTCAGACACTTTCCCAACAGCATCACTACATTTAAATAAAGTTACAGCAAAATAACTACAAGTTCCTTCTTGCGTACAATTCTTGACTTTTGCAACTTCACACAGATATAAAGAAAGCTTGTTCCCCACCTCTAATCAAGAGAAGTCTCACAAAATATAATTTCAACATCAACTTCAATGCATGGCATGTACATCCCGAGCCTAGAAATAAAGAATAATGTAATTAACAAATGACGGAATCAGCATTTCGCTGTGGCAACAATAAAAACAGTATTGCGATAGTAAACAAACATTGATATAAATGTGTAAATGAAAGTTATCATTATTTGTATGATTGGAGAAACTCACTATCCTCTTATTTCATTAAAATTGCAAATGAATAAAACCAATAGTTCATGCTGCTAAAAATCTGCACCCCATGATAACCCTGGCTTCAGAAATTCTGAAACCAGTGATAGTCGACGCTGCAAAACTTCTGCATCCAGTGATAACCGATGCTGCAGAAATTCTGTAACCAGCGATGACCTTGGCTGTGGAATTCTGTATCCCTCTGTGACCCAGGTTGCAGAAATTCTGCACCTCTTGATAAACCAGGCTGCATAAATTCTGTGCCACCATATGACCAAACCTGCAGAAATTCTGCGCCCCTTTATGACAAAGGCTGCAAAAATTCTGTGTTCCTCAAATACCCAGGCTGCACAAATTCTGCACCCCTTGATGACTCGGGCTACTGAACAATTGTTACCTATGTGGCCTCTAATCAATTATTGTATAAGGTAAAACATCCTGGCCTATAAATATATATACCGCAAACATCAAAATTCTTTTGGTTACAACAATTTCTATAAAAAAGCATCTTGTGGCTATCCAAGCTGCAAATTCAAGCTGCATGTAGCTCAGTAGGCCTAATCGATTTATATTTAAAATTCTGTACTTTCTTTGCTGTATTGCGCATGAATATGAGATCTGAAACACAAACAAAAAATCTCCAATTCGCCTGAATGTGAAACGCACTACAGAGAATCATGGTAGTTGATTCAAGTGTTGCTATGCTGGATACAACTGATCCCTTGAAGAGGTGTCTCACAGAGGGAATTGAGCATTCAAAAACTAAAATATTTAACACCTGCAAGGCACTGTAAGAACATTTCCGATTCCTTTAAATAACAATTTCTTTTTGCCTATATTCAAAACATGGTTCACACTTAAGCATGCTCCATAAAGTTATGCTGCAGGTGGGAAGTGTAGCTTATTGAATGCACCAAAACTCAATAATGCAAGTGCACCATCACTCAATGGTGCACAGCAAAAAGCATGAACCAATTGTTTTACAACATTGCCATAGTGGAAAAGTACATCAAATCTGCACAATAAAAAGAAATTGTTGTAAAGTAGATTGCTAGTGCTACCAGCATGCTCCATTAGGCAATTCCGGAAAACATCCATATCCAACCACAGATGGCTTCCATGTTTTAACCCACTTGCCTTCAGAATTTCCAAAATGCATAAGCCTCCCATGCCCTCAGAATCCCATAAACATAATTAACCCCCCTACCCTATGGAAATATGTTCTTTTTGCATTTTTGACTTGCTAACCCCAAATTATACTTTGCCAAGGCTATGCTCTAGTGGTGCTCGCTGACTAGCTTATGCTTTACGACAAAAAAACTTGTATTCTACTTCTGCGGTCATCGATTTGTGCTCATTGGTGGAAACGTGTTTTCCAGAAGCAGATTGACATGTGCTTCTATGCTGGAAGTCCAAGCTTTGAAGCTTCAGAATTCAAAGCACAAGTACAGTGTATCCCTCCATGCCTTTGGAATTCTAGTTCAAAGAAGCCCCAGGCCATTGGACATTCTACAGTAAAAGCTGTCAGTGGTATAGGTATGTATATTTTCTGGCATCGCCCATTGAAAAAAATTGAGAATGCTTACACAAATACTGAATCTGCTAGCTATACTAAAATAATTCCTTATGGTACTATGCTGGCATCTCAGAAGAAGTGTCCTTCAACACATTTTAGCAATTCGTCATGAAACACAATGACATTCAATCAACTTTCACTTCTGAAGACAAGATATTGGCAATCCTTGTTTTAAATGTTTCTTGCTTGTCATCTGATTCAGTGCTTACCCACACTGCATTCCACCTTCCTTTAAGGCTGCCACTCCTGCATATCCAGTGGAGCTTCCAATATCTACCACTGTATCTCCTTCCCTGGAGAGATGATTAACAAGCCAGGTATAGGCTTTGATAAGTAATGGTTGTGTAATTGTACACTGTGAAGGCATGTATTCCACAAACATAACATTTTCAATGCTGCTTAAAGAAAGATGTCTCGGAGTCACTTGCCTTGACACTGACCAGTGTCCCACCACAAATGTATTTAAGGGTTCCTTGAAATACAAGTATGGCCCTGAAGGAAACATATATTATAAAGTTACTACATATATCTGTAAGTCCATGGATACATATGACTGTATGATTATGATAACAAAATAATACTAAACTACTACCTATTGCTGCGTGTACAGCCTACAAGGAAGCGTTGAGATCGGCTTCCAAAGTTATCAAAGTGAAGCAGAAGCATTGAACTTTAATTTGAATACATTTGCACATGTATGTTTTACAAGATTTCTAAGCACATCTTGGCCCAAATGAAACTGCTATCCAAAGGATGATGAACCAGTTGTAAACATGCGATTTTTATGCCTTTTGTGTATGGTTATTTAGTATTAATAAGTTATCAGAGATAGTAGTGACATATACTAAGTGAAACCAAGCTTATAATAAAGTAAACTAGCACACAAGTTTAAATGCTGGACATTTAACTGAGTCTAAGTAACACAAATTTGGTAACTAACTTGGTTAGAAATTCCTCTTGAAAAGTCAATAATCAATTATAATATTACATGTACCTTTACTGTCACTTCGAGACTTATTTTGGACATAAAAATGTCCACTTTGTGCAAGTGTAGCATGGCCGGCCTCCTCCATCATCTTTTTTTAGTACACAAAATACACTTCCTACAATACATAAATAATGGCTGACACAAAGACTGTTAAGGTACAATTACTACTATAAAATAGGATATAAGTTTTTTTGCATTTTAATTCTCACTACCACGGCAAAATAGCTGAAACTTTTCCCATTTACTTTCCTGATCGGCAACTTTGTCATTTGAATTCATAAGTTTCTTTTCTAACTGATAAACATAACTGATTTTGTTCAAAAAAACTGTAAAGGAAGGGTAAGTACATTTGTTACGACATTCATAAATACGTTGCTTAGCCAAGACTAACATGTGATTAATAAACAAGTAGTCTTCTTTCCTTTGCCAACATCCAAAAAGTATATCGCTGTCTGAAAAGTCTCTTAAGGATATCTTTAATTGATTACTCCAAGTAATGAAGTCCGACTAGAGGCTCTTAGTACAGGAACATATAATTAACAAATGCTGAAGGGATTCGCTCTCCAGTTCACAAAATGTACATAATGGTGAATTTGCTAGACCAATTTTATGAAAAGAATTTGTTGTCAAGTACCTGTTTAAAATTTTTTACTGGAGTTCTCTGGATTTGGTGTCTATGAGAACATTAAAAGGCAATTTATAAATATCGTGCCAATCAAGGCATATATCAGGAAACTGTTCTTCAAATCTCGCTTGTGCAGTTGGTTTGGTTTCATATCCTGCTCTAATTTCAGAATAAACATTATTGGAAGGGACACTCTCGATCTGTACGGCCTGGTTTTTAAGAGTTTAATTTCATCATACAAAAAAAACGTTTTACCACTTTTGGGTCTGCAAGATGTCAAGAATTTCCGCCATTGAGTTGGTAGGGCCTCAAAAATTTGAATTAAGTGAAACCATTCAAGAGATGTGAAAGCTAAACCATTTGGATTCTGCTTGATTAGTACAACATTTGTGTCGGTCACAAGATTTTCTAGCGTGATTATTCCTTTGTCAAAAAGGCTTTCCGTCTATCAGAATGTGTCTGTTGTTCCATATAACTGTGCTAGATCTGGAAGAGTTACTTAAATTAAGGATCTGTTCCCTTACAGACGCAGAGTGTTAAGAGAAGGTTTGTAAACATTCTACATAAAATTTGGGTAAGGTTACTGGAAGTTTTTTAACGCTGACATTACAGCTTAAAAGTAGTCTACCTCCGACCTGTCCGCCATCATCTTGCCTTTCAGATTTTTTACCTCATCAATCACTGTGAACAGCAGTATGATGAATGATGTTAGCTTTGTGAGGTTTAAGCGAACAGACCTGATTTGCTCATGAAGCAAATGAAGATTTAGAATTTCTTTGTCTTTCTTAGACGTGGTTGTTTAGTAATGTTTTAACTGGGTTTTTTTTAAGTGACCGGTTGCAGAATTTCTGCGTCCTTTATGCCGACTTGACCTCTTGAATCAGTGATGTTTTAAATGAATTTATGAACGTGACTGGTTGCAGAATTTACGCATCCTTCGTGGATTTGACGTCCAAAAACAGTGATGTTTTAGCTAAATTGATTCAAGTTAGTGGTTGCAGAATTTCTTCTTCCTTTGTAGATTTACTGGTGGCAGGATTTCTGCAACCTTACTCAATCTTGTGTTTAAAGCAAAAAGTGGTTTTTAGCTAGCTTATTTGTGCAACGGTAAATGTAAAGTATTCACTTCAGAACTGATGTTGCTGTTCTTAAGAATCATAAATTTAAAAGGAAGCTGTTTTTGGCTCAGAGGAAATATCAAGTTATATCAAGTAATACTGAAAATTCAAACTTTGGAAAAACCCATTTTAGTTTGGAACGCGTTTAACGTTCAACTCACCGTTCTTTCGTCTCAACAATCAGTAACAAGTTTAGCTTGGCTGACACCTGAGTTATGCAGCGGTGGCTGTAAAAGCAAACATTGGAAACAAGCAACTTCTCCTTGCAGATTTTCAGCGATTCCAGTGCTTTTCAACGAGTATCATACTCAAACCTGACGATAGAAAACCTTTATTTGTGATCATGGGTCCTACATTTGCAAAATCAGCTCAGTGACTTCAGATGACATGTGAAGAATTCAAATAAGTGAGTAATCATGCAGTATTTACTCGGCAGAAACTGAAGCAAAATTTTGTGCCACCAACGTTGTAGACTGTTGTCTACATGATTAACATTTTGTTCGCCATTTTGACAACATAGCCTTCGGTCCCAGTATTTGCGCACCCGACCAAGAGCTGGGCGGGGATCTGGGGAAAAAAGTTCAAGTTATTCGACGATAATAGGGACCTTAAGTTACGGTGGACGGCGACACCGAGGACGGCAACCTTGGCCGAGTGAGCTTGGGAATGGAACGTCGTCATTCGGCAGGAAAAACAAACCCTAAGTTTCAGTGGAGGCGATGGTCAAGGTTTTTTACTTTCGAGTTAGTTTCGACGACTGAAATGAGTTCACTTCGGCAAATTCGAGAGCCTTTAGCCGACTGAAACATGGATGGGGTGATTTCAGACACGAAATTTGTTCTATTATATGACGCAACTCGTTCAATTTCCTTCAAATTCAATTTCCATTACATCTGTTAGTGTAATTTCGATACAAAAACTCACTAATAGTGACTTGTAATAATCATAATACAATGATTTGCTTCACATGTTGCCGTTGGGAAAAAATGATGAACACTGTTACTGTTCAAAGACAACCAGAAAAAAGTGAAACCTGGTTATAATCTTGTGGGACGTTTGTAACATTTCTCTGTTATTCTGTAATATATGTTTGAGTTGCAATTAAAACTAATACAACATGACAGCAGTGATTTTTACAAATTTATTTCTCAATTTAATTGGGGAGGTTGGTGGTGTTAAATATAACATACACTTTAGCTACTACTGTTGAGTGATTAACAAATTCTGACCAATAGTATCGCAATAGTATCCCTACTATCGCAATACTATTGCAATAGTGTTTCAACTATCGCAATACTATTGCAATAGTCAAAATGACCTCAATAGTCACCTCTAGTTGACAGTGTTGTCTTGGGCATATTCATCTTAAGTTTGAGTTATGATTAATTTGATCTGTTTCACGTATTCTATGTCAGTTAAAAAGGAGGTGTTTAATTTCCAGAAACCTTGACCTCTAGTGTTGGAGTGTAAAGAAATTTGTAAGGTGATCATGGAGTGATCCGTTTTGTAGTTGGTGTTACAAGATATGCATTAACTAAAAAAAATCGAGTCTACAGTGTATTTCCGGTTTCTTGTCTCCAGGTAAATCTAGAAGATTCAGGATTTAGAACTCTCCATGCATCAGTTAGATCTAAGTTTTTGATAGAGCTATTAATAACTGCCAAGCATTTTTTATGAGTTCTGGCAAGGCCGCCCTTTTTATCATTTTCAACATCCAAGACTAAATTAAAATCACTGCCTATTATAATCTCTTCACACTTGAAATCGGCTAGATGATCAAAAACAGAGGTGAAGAAGTTTGGATTGCCATCATTTGGAGCATATATGTTTGACAGCACTAACTGTGGATGCGCTGAATTTCAATGCTTCTGGCATCAGCAAAGCCAAGTTCGCGTTCCAGAAAGGATATCGGTGTCTTCCATATCTTCTGATTCATCTATATTCAAGAATTTAATATTTTCTCTCTGTGAATAAGCCTCCAGATATAAATTCTTGGTTTCAATATCGTTGACCTTTTCTTCCTGCTTTTTACATTTCTTTGATAGATCAGCGATCTGAGTTTGTGCCTCTTTTAATGCTTTGGATTCCTCCCGTTGTTGTTCGCTTGTAAAGTTGGCGCCATCTTTCAAATCCTTTGTCCTTCTTAGCTGCTGCTTGGAAATTTTCTAGCTCTTATGTACGCTCTTCCAATTTTTGGATCTTAGATTCAATATTCTTTAAAGACAGCTCTATCAAGTCTAGCTTATCCAGCTTCTCTAATATCTGTTGCATTTTGGTAGCCATATCTTGTGACATTTTGAGGGCTTTTAGAATGTCGTCGTCTTCTTGTTCGACTTCAACTCCTTTGGCTGGTGAAACTTTTTCCTTTGCTTTTTTTTGCTTCAGGTGAGCTGATAGACTCGTTTGAGGAGTTTGATGATCTCGTTCTCCTTTTACTGTGCCGATGGCTTAAGGATTCGGCCATTAAAACACCATGAAATATTTAAAATTTGCGGACAGTCTTAACGTACGTCCTTACGCGGCCATTGCTCGACCCAAACTCGCAGTCTTACTTTAACCAGAAACTCGGGCTTTAAATATTGAAGCCACGTCAATTGTTATGTATCTGGATGATGTCAATGTAAGTGGGGGCAATGACTTTTTTCTTTCTTTTGGTGTGGAATGCTTTATTTCAAACTTCTTTTTTTGTCAGTAACTAATAAAATGATTGATCAAATATTACTAAAGTAAAGAATAAAACAATAATTAATGTAAGAATTTTCGAGTTGTACCTTGTGTGTACTTAAAAATCAGCTTATTTTCCACTACTTCTATCTGTTTCATCCTCAGAAATTTTTTTCTCAACATAAACCAAGAAGTTGGTTGCCCATAACGTATAATAAAGTGCTTCTATCATTCTATCTAAAAACTACAACACGATCTTAAATTGATGAAGAACACGGTCCTAGTGATCACAATAAATACAAAAATTGCCAATCGAATAATTGAGCATGAAATAACACAAACGTCAAACGGGCGAAGCTGTCACTTGTCAGAGGGCACTTTCCACTTTAACGGTGGAAAGTAAAAAGGAACAGCCCTTTCAACTAGAAATTTTTACTCGTGCGCAGCGAAGCGCATGAGTTGTAAAATGCCCTTGGTTTCATTTTGTTTTGGTGCTACATTTGTGCATGCAAATTAATGCTTGCATACATTTATTTACAAGATTGTAACATTATGTGGGGTGAGGGGTTGGGGATTATTTTAAAAGTCTCAGAGCTGCAGAAAAAACTCATGGAAAGACTTGAAAAGAAGTTTTAGAGTCTTAAAATGTATATATGCGTGGAATATCTGTTTATATTGCATGAAAGAAAAACAGTGCGTGTTTGAAGAAATCATGGTCTTTCCCAAATCATCTGACTGCACGTGTCCATCCAAATTTGTTGCTGTTTGTTGGCTTTATGCTGTTGGAGATTGACTCATAATCATATCATTTAAATCAATCAATAATCAATAAACTTTATTTACCCTCGAATTTACAGTGTAGCACGCAAGTATATATAAGTAATAAATAATTATAATAAAAAGTTAATTCTATATAACAAATAAGACAACTAACTTGCAAATTATCATGCTGTGGAAAGGTTTGCAGTTCCTGCCCTTTTAAGTAAATTATTGTTCCCAGTAGATATCAGTCGTCGAAAAGAAGTAAAATCAGAAATAATGTAGTAATGATCAGGAAGTGAATTCCAAGATGTTGCTACCAAGTAACTAAAGGAATTGATACTATAAGAAGTGGTCAATGGTTTGGGCAAACAGAGCATATTATGTCCTCGAGCGTAAACGAAATATATCTTTTAAATATCTTGGATAATCAGAAAATAGTAAAAATCACGTTTTGTAAACGCTTGCCCTTAAGGTTTGCAGTTCCTGCCCTTTTAAGTAAATTATTATACTCAGAGTTAAAATCCTTGAAAATTTATAGAAGAGTATGTTTCTTTAAAAGGTCCAGTTTATCAGAATCTTTTTTACTAGAGAAATGCCAAACCATAGAACAACAATAAAAGTGAGGAAGTATAAATGCCTTATAAGGACGGAGCATGGTTTCAGTAGACATCAGTTTACCAAACCTTGTCATAACACTAAACTGATTGTTTACCTTTTTACATATAAAGGACACATGTTGCTTACACGTAAGATCTTTATCAATTGTAACGCCAAAAAGTTCCACTGAGTCATTTACTGAGAAACTAAACTGATGGTCAGTTTTTCCTAGTATCATCCATTGGTGTTTGCTGGGATTTGCTATCATTCCGTTGATCTCATACCAGGCATCTGCTGAGCTTACCTCACGCGAGATACGCCTTTCCAAAGATACCGGATCCGTATCGGCGGTGTAGAGTTGACCATCATCTGCATACATATTTAATTGTACAGTTTTCATGACGACATTCATGCGACTTTGGAATTCGCCACAGGGTAGAAGTTTCAATTTCTGGTCTCTTTGGTAAAATTTAATTAGCTATCAATTAACAGTGGCATTAATCTGTCATGTTTAAGTACTTTGTGGTCATGCGTATTTGATGAACTGTTTACTGATTCACGACTGGACGAAAGGCAGATACTATGAACTTGTATGGTGAAAGCGGTAGTTAATACTTAACAGAATGAACATTAATCGGCAACCGCGCGAATTTTCGAATGATTCAAGCCGGCAGAAGATGGGGCCTTTGTTGGGAGAAACATCTCTTAGCTTTCAGCGCGTCTTTGGGCCATCACTTAACCCCCAAGTTATCTGGTACGCAGTATCCACTGAGTGCTTTTATAGGCCTAGAGAATTCATGGCAAGCGACCAATTTTGGCTTCTTACAAGTGATATTTTGGAAGTATCGATCCACAACTTTGTTCGATAGCACTGGTAAACAAGTCAATCCGTCATTGTTTGGGTCCTCAAGGAGGAAAGACAATGTTATTGTTGCAACACTGTTTGGTATCCTTGGTTGATCCTTACGCCGAAAGAATAATTATAGACCATGATGATAAATTCTTTGGTTCAAGCGAGTTTAAGGCGATCAGAGAAGGTCTGAATTCCATGCAACTTTAAAATATGGCGGGAAACAATTCTCCCGCCATGACCTTTCCCGAGACGCCTCCACCAGATCCAGATGAATTCAAAGCTATAGACACTAGGAAAGCATTCATCGATCACTATGGGCCTTGAGAAGCTGCCCTCTGAAACCCTACAAGAGATAGAAAAAATTGCTGGTCCTCGACTGAAAT
Organism: Ricordea florida; assembly: GCA_949710005.1. NCBI lineage: Eukaryota > Metazoa > Cnidaria > Anthozoa > Corallimorpharia > Ricordeidae > Ricordea > Ricordea florida. The sequence continues at coordinate 13,598,786 of OX453276.1, read as the reverse complement.
CAAAACTCGCGGGAAAGTTTCTCGAAGGACAGTTTGGAAGTGGTTAGAGAAAATGTTTCCTCGGGTGGAGATCTCGGAAAGGTTCTGGGTTATGGGTTCCTGTATGCCGGCGAAGAAAATGAAGCGTTTGTGTGAGAGGCCGTGTCTTCCTCCTTCCTCACGGTAGCAAATAAGAAAGGAGTAAGAAAGGCCTTCACAACATTGCTGAAAGAAACTGTATACGATGATTATGTCAATGCATTGAGGGTGCCTGATTGGATTCAGCTTTACGTGAAACTTGCTACAAAGCTCCCCAACAAATCTTTGCAAACCCTTTTGAATGTTTTAAACATCGGCCGTATATATATAGCTGGGTAAGTCTATTTTGTATCTTCTACAAATGTTATAATTTAGTAGAAACACTTGTTATGTTAATCGCTGCAATACATGAGAACTACGGAACATTGTTCTTATGATCACTTTGTAAACTGTCAAAATTACTGCTTTTGTGTGAAAGTGTAATGGTGAACTGTTAGATTCAATTTATTTAAATGGATATCAGTGGATATTTTCAATTTGATTAAAGCCCTAGTAGGAAAACAGGAAATATCTTATTTTGTCAATTTGTGGCCAACAACTGTTAGTAAAAGTGAGTAAAAAATCACATTGTAGCTAGGAAACTGAACAAAAATGAAAACTTTATTTTACAGTGATTTACAATGTAATGATATTGTAGGTTATGAGGATTTTAACATTATCAGAGATTTTGCACTTTGGCCAATGTCAGGTGGTGGTCTTTTTGGGGCTGCTGCTTTAGACTATCTTAAAAATGATATTCACTGAGCAAAGGTATTGCAGTAGGACTTCTGACCTAAGACGACTGTAGCTTCTCTCTTAGAGCTAGTTTTAAATTGTGGAATGTGTTTGTTTATTATACAGAAAGCTATTGATGCTGGTCGTCTGCTGACCACAATGGTTCTTTGTGGTATTGCTTAAGAGTGAAGACTTCACTTGTCCCAGCCAAGAAGAGAACTTGCTGCCCGTCTTCATAAAGGAGAACGTACGTCTCGTTTTCATCATACAAGTTCCTATAACAAGCTTTCCATTTTTCTTCAGCTTTCTGGCGAAGAAGTGAAGACTTTGCTGAATTTGAAATTCACAGTGCTACCTTCATTCCCTTTTTTGGCTTGAAAATATTTTCTTTCTCATTCCACTCAAGCAATCCAATAAAGATAAGCACCTCCTGATCTGCTGCTGAGTTCTTGGTACCATTGGCCTTTCCACCTTTGACTTTTGAAAACCACTGTTTTCCCTTGGCTGCTTTATAATCTGAAAATGACTTGATGGGCTTGGATGACTTGACCGAACTTGATTCCACTGCACTAGAGAGAGTACTTGGCCCTGATTTCCCTTGGGCTGCTTCTTGATAAGAAATAAAAATTGACAAGTTTTAATGATGAAATGCCTATCATTTCTCCCCATCACAACATTTTGTAACCTTCCAACCAACTCCTCCCCCCCCCTCCTCTATTTTCTAAAATTGATCGATATTTTTTGAGGCCCTCCACTCCTCTCCTATAATAGCAGTCGAGCCTGCGATTAAATATTCTGTCGTTAAGAAGGTATGCAAACAGGGCAAAAGGTTTAACTCATGGGTTAAAACAATGCAGATTGATCCTTAGCCCTTTCTTCATTTGTTGTCGAAATTTTCGGCCACAGTGAATTTACACGGTCTCTAGTAATCATCTTATTTGCAAATAACCCATTGGCTATTATAAAGTGGCAATTTTCAGCCTTTGAACCTTGACATTGCTTTTTAATGGCTACACCAAATTATATCCAATGAATTACTATTGCAAGTAAAAGAAAAAAAGTAATCGGTCGCTGATTAGGAATGGTACACACCTATCAAAGGTAAGCCTGAAGAAGGTTGGTTTGGGTTGGCATTTTGGCATTTAACAGTGAATGCACACAAAAATCGAGCAAAATCAATAAATCGCGGCCACAACTCAAAACCTAACCTAACCTTATTTGAGTCTAAAGGAAGATTTTAGTGAGATTAAGAAGGTTCTGGGGTTTATTTTGTGAGTTAAATCCAATTTTGTGAGAAAATCGATATTTTCGATTTCGATGGTTTGACGCCTCAATTTGCTGCGAGATTTATTAGTCGGGCAACCGACTATAGGTTTACCCTCGAGTTTCATCGCAAATCGCAGTCACGTGCAATGGGGAATACCGCAGACACGTAATACGGGCGCAACCTTCTTTCTACGATGTTGAAGTCGATGGCAAATATGTTGAAAACAAATGGTGTCATCTTTTCTACGCTCGAACATACAGACCCACAAACCGTTCGCGGTAGACCCACTCTAAAAGATGGTGTGTGTAATGAGCGTATTTCGAAACGGGTTGTTCCGCGAACTGAAAATAGCAAAAGAATCAAATGATTTAGTGAATGTCTCAAAAGAATCAAACCAGAAATCAAACGAGTTACCAGTGAACAGAAAATGTGGACAGAGTGACAGAAGAGCATTTGCTGATAAAGACAAGGTGCCTCGCGATGAAACTCAAGGAAACGACAACAAAGATGCCACATTTCCGTTGGGGCTAAACTTCCGGCCACGATTGCATGACATTGAAGTTCTGCTCCAGCAGTCCTGCAGTCAATAAAAATTTGCACATGGAAACAAATACCTCGTTCTATAATCCATGTGCCGAAAACAAGCACAATACACATGAATATTCCTCGTTCTATAATCCATGTGCCGAAAACAAGCACAATACACATGAATATTCCTCGTTCTATAATCCATGTGCCGAAAATAAGCACAATACACATGAACATACCTCGTTCTATAAGGCCTTTTTTTAATGACTTGGTTTACGGGACATTTCTGGAAAAAACTAGTGTCGGAAGGGGGAATAAAAATAAAAATAAAAATAAAATAGAATATTCAACCTTTTTTTCAGGCAACGTGTACAATTTTATATCGAACAGAAAAATAAAATAAAAAGTTTTATATCTGTATCAAAAGCGTTTTATTCAATTCTTTTGACTTGTATAACAGAACAATTTTCATACTACGGCACTACATGTATCAAAGACTAGTCCCTATTCTGACAGGGAGATGTGGTTCTCTCCATACCGAGATCTGGAAGGAAATTACACAATATTTGGCAAGTAGGCCTAGTGCACAAGTAAATAAAATATGTGCTGGTAGACTATTACATCTCACGAAAATGAATGAAAATAAAACACACCTTGGCCATTTGAATAGTTTTATTTCCGAAAATATGACAATATGAGGTTTTATTTTCTCCGCTTTTGAAAATAAAAAAGCACATTTGAAGTATACGATCGGCGGGAAAAAAAAATTACAAAATTTTCAATTTTATTTTTTTTCTGAAATCGGGAAATTCAACGTCGGCGGTCCCGTAAACCAAGTGATTAAAAAAAAAAAGGCCTAATCGATGTGCCGAAAACAAGTAATCCATGTCATATCCTTTTTTTCCAACTGCGGGACTGCGGGACTGCGGGACTGCAGGAGCACTAGTTCTATACCCACTCCATCCACTTTATTCCTTTTAAAATATTTTTTGGCCCCTTTCTCTTTTTTTATTTCATGATTGACATCGCGACTGCGGAACCACGGGAGCACGAGATTAATGTCACGCAATTGTGGCCGGGTATTCTGAAGTTGCTCCCATAACAGCACGTCTACCTGTTGTCGGACTTGCGATCTTAGATCGTCTTGTCTATCAATAATGTACCAAAGTGAGGCAAAAAAGTAGAAATAAGTACTCACATCCCACTCAGGCTTTTTCGTCTTCCTTTTCACGGTCCTAGATTCTTTAGAATTATATATTCTCGTTGGTCTTTTGCCACGAATTCCTTGCTCTCTCATAAGAAAACAACTAGCGTCTAAATACAGGAATGGCTCCGACCTTTAATTGGAGGATAAAAATAGTTATTATTCAATAAGTTAAAGCTTAACTTTCAGCCACACGTCACACTGGACAACGATATCACTAACGTCGTTGTGATGTGTGACGTCTGTTTCGTCTTACGCAATGAAAGAAGCAAGAAGTTGACGTATGAACCTTAAAATTTCACTTACATCGGCAGTCGGAACCTTTTTCTAGTGTTGAACAGTACCTACAAAGATGGGAAATTGTCACGGTGTTGGTGAACAGCGTTCGGTTCGGACTCATACTACTATTTGAGAAATTTCTGTAATTTGATTGGCTAAGAGCAGTGGTATTTCTGCTTAATTTGAAATACCTACATGTGAAAATTACAAACCTTTTGCGAGTAGTAGTATAAACAAATAATAGCATGATTTGTACGTGATATTTGGCATAAATACCACTCGAGATATTTCAAAATTGTCTAAAATTTCACTTGCCTAACGGCTCTTGAAATTACATACAACAATTTTGAAATATCCCTCGTGGTATTTATACCAAATATCACTACAAACCATGCTATTACCTATACAAACACTCGGAACTATTCCTGTATTAAACAGCTATTTGAATGGCTCCGATCTGCATAAAGAGAGACTTGTCATATGATGGTGTGTCAGGCCTGATGGTTTGTGATGTGGGAGGGGGGGCGGTGGGGGTGGGGTTTGTGCGATCATGACCAGATGATGTAAATTAAAAAACCAAAGAGCTTCACCTAAAATAAAATCAAAATCAACTCAAATAAAAAAGTCGATAAAGTAACTAGACTTGCTTGATCATTACTGATTACTTATCTGACTGTCGCTGGTGATTAGCAATACGGGGTTGTTTTTAAATGATCTTTTTTAAAGTTTTTGTATCAGGTTGTTTTTCATCCGACAAAACTTGAACGAATCAGTTTATCGAAACTAAATATAAAGTAGTTGGGGGGGGGGGGAGTTCTGATGCGTTTATAACCAGAGGGTATATTACAAATAACCTAAATAGGTTGGTCACGCACGGTCACAACCCTGCGGTCAAGCCTGGATGCTAAGCAGCGCGCAAGAAATTGTTTGTTGATCATATTCAGCTCTGCAACAGCTTGCTGTGCTTCGGAGTGCATATATACTCACTCAGGATATTCAGAATTGTTCTAGTCTAGCGACCTTGTTACTTAAGGTGGTAGTTAACCCTAAATTTCGGGTAAAAAGTCAAAATTTTGAAAAAACGCGAATTAGTACCCTTGGCTTACGATTTTAGTGTAGTTTTGAGCTTTGATCTTGTTTTCAATAAATTTAAAAATCCCGCCGCCAATTCGTTATTAATTAAAAGGGTGTCATTGTTACATCCTTAGCAACAGTTTCCGTAATTTTTTTTATTTCGGTTGCTAAGGGTTTTTGTACGCTAGTATTTGAGCCAAGTCGCTGTACAGTATTGTGAAAAAGTAATGCAAACGAAATGCGCGAATTTCGTTCTTTGTTTTTGTATTGTTTTGTGATGTATTTTATTCAACCATCAGTTTCAAACTGTTACACACTCTTGTTACGTTTTCTTGGATTATGTTGCGTATATCACGTGTTCGAAATCTGGTGAAATATATCATCGATTAGTTTAGATACAATGAAATCAGTTACATTGTTTAGAAAGAGAGATATTTACCCGATGGTTGTCTCCGTGTTTGCTGTTTCTCGTTATGGCCTAATTACCGTTAATTAGTCATTGTTACGTTTTCGCGCGTAGGATTCTTTAATTAATTCAGAGCCAATTATCTCATTAATACAGAGCGAAACACTCCCCCCGCCAAATTTATAATATGAAAAATGTTAATGTTCAGTATATTTCTCTTTTATAATATCTTAGTTAGAGTCTTTTTCATCGACTGGTACTACCAATACCAGCCTGTTAACCGATCTTTCCACTGTAACGTATCCTCTTCCAGAATATTTGTACAAGGGTTCTCCTGCTTTGGGGTTTTTGTAGACTACATGCACCTTCCTAACTTTGCCATCCTCTCCTGGAAATACTTCAGAAACTTTTCCAAGTTTCCACTGACCTCTAACCTGGTTTGAATCTTGAATAAGAACGATATCGCCCTGTTTAAGGTTTCTCTTGGAGGTGTGCCATTTTTGGTGTATGATTAAGCTCGGAAAATATTCTCTAGTCCATCTTTTCCAAAAGTTATCTACGATTCTCTGAATAAATTCAAATCTGTATCGCGGGTTTTCCGTTTGTGTAAACGGTCCACTTGGTACTCGAGAGGTCGATCGACCAAGTAAAAGATCATTTGGGCATAGATAGGAATCATCGTCTGGTGAGGTTGGGTGTCTACCTATTGGTCTCTCGTTTACTAGGTTGGCTGCTTCGAAACACACTGTTTGTAATTCCGAGAATGCCATCACACTCTCACCAACAGCTACTGTAATTGCTTTCTTAATCGATTTTATAAGTGCTTCTGATGCGCCATTTTGCCATGGAGCGTCGGCAGATGAGAATATCCATTGAAGGCCTTGCGTCACTCCAAACTGTTTGAGTGATTCTTGATCAAAGTCCTTTATTATTCTTTTTAATTCTTCATTGGCTGATACAAGTTGGGGCCCATTGTCTGAATATAGCTTTGACGGATAACCTCTTATGGACACAAAACGTCTCAATACCATTAGAAATTTCTGTGTGCTGTAATCTGGTGAGATGTCCACATGGACAGCTCGAGTAGTAAGACAGTTGAATATTACACCGTATGCCTTTCCCGTTGTTCTCTTCTTTATTTCATCTCTAATCTTAAAGGGTCCAAACAAATCAAGAGCTGTGGAATGCCATGCTGGTGCTGGTTTCAGTCTTTCGATGGGTAACTTTCCCATCACTTGTTCGCTAAGTTTTTTCTCAAGTTTTCTGCAGATTACGCAGTTGTTTTTGATACTTTTAACCAGTCTAAGTAATCGAATTATCCAAAATCTTGATCGAATTTTACTAGCTGTGGATAGTACTCCAAGGTGGCCTCTTTGATGAATGTGTTCTGCGTAAAGTCTAGAAAATCGGTGTTCATAAGGTAATAAGATAAGCTCTTGCTTGTTGTAACTCATCTCTATCCATCGTTGTCCGCGTCCCCCCACTACATATATTCCGTCGTCAGATGTTCCAGGGCAGAGTCGCTTATATCTTCCTCTTTTGATATCTTCATACATTATCTTTTGTGCGTGATTAATCCAGAATAGTTCCGCATCTGCGATGTCTTCAGTTGTTAGTTCCTTGGTTACATTTCGGAATGATACTCTTGGTGTTCTCTTGTATAGTGCTAGTACTCTAGCGGTCACTCTTAATAATTTCTCAAAATTCGAGTACTTGTTGATATTAATTCGGTCCGCAAGTGTGTTCTCTTCAGCAAGGCTCGTTACATTAATTGACGCGAGAACCTTTAACGTGTCCGGTAGTTGTCGATGTGTAGTTGTTTCCTTTGATATGGGCCATTCGCTTTCCGGTAACTTAAGAAAGTCGGGTCCTTTCTGCCAGTTACTGTTGAGATTTATTTCAGTTGGTTTTTTACCACGCGTTAACCAATCAGCAATGTTGTATTTACCTTTGGTCCAGTACCAGTCGTCTCTTTCGGTACCTTCTTGAATTTCGCCTATGCGGGTTGCAGCGAATGTATTAAACCCATACGATTCTTTGTGTATCATCGCGTGTACTATTTGAGAGTCAACAATGTGGTAATATCGTTGGAATTTGTACCTACACTGTTTCTGTAGAATTGTTTTAATTCTCTTGTTAAGCAATGCACCGCACAGTTCTATTCGGTCAATTGAGATCCTTTTGACTGGGGCGAGGCGATTCTTTGATAGAATTAGATGACTATCAAATCCTCCTGTCGTTAATTTCCATCTAGCGTAGGCACATGCGCCATAAGCGTCATTCGATCCATCGCTGAATATAATAAGAACGGGATCTTCGAGTGAGTTACTTGGTTTGATGCATCGTTTTATTGTGATTTCTTTCATGTCTGGTAAGTCGTTAAAAAATGTGTTCCATTCACGTTTGTATTTTTCTGGTATAGGATCGTCCCAGTTTATCTTGGTTTCGTTCGTCCACAGTCTTCTCATAAGTATTTTAGCTCTTACGGTATACGGTCCAGCTAGTCCAAGTGGGTCATATATGCTGTTAATCTGAGAGAGAATTATCCGTTTGGTCAAAACGTCTGGATTACCATGGATGGGTCGAATATCCGTGGGTGTCTTGTTCTTCTGAATTCGCATTTTCTTTCGCTTGGTACAGAAACTCGATTTAACTGTAAATTTAAAATGATCTTGTCTAGGGTCCCATACGACTCCCAGAACCTTTTCTGTGACCGTAGAAGGCTCAACAGGTATCTCTGTATCATCTCTGTTCGAGTTATCATTCGAGTAGGTCCATTCCTTTAGCTTGAATCCTCCCTCCTCTAATAACCTTTGTATGTCATCTGTAAGTTGATTAGCCCTTTCATGTGTGTCTACACTTTCAATGATATCGTCCATATATGTGCTGTTAAGAATTATTTGCGCGGCTTTTGGAAAGTGTTCCTTGCCCATTTCTGCGGTTTTCCTCAAAGCAACAGTTGCTATTGCGCCGGAGGGTTTATCGCCAAATGATACCCTCTGTATTACGTAAGTATCGGGTTCTCTCATTTTTTCCATGTCACGCCAAAGAAAGCGATGTGTGTGTTGGTCAAGTTCCTCTGTCCCAACGGTGTGGTACATCTTTTTAATATCACCAATGAAGGCTACTCGTTGTTCTCTGAATCTTATGAGGACAGCTAGTATGTTATTCAGTAGGTCTGGTCCCTTCGCCCAATAGTCATTCAACACGTATCCCATATAATTTGCGCTGCTGTTAAATACAATTCTAACGGGAGTAGATTTGGAGTCTGGTTTTAGAACTTCGTGGTGTGAAATATAGTGGATTGGACCTTTATAGTTTTCTAGTTCTTGAATCAAAAGCTTCCTTGCTACTTTACGATCAACCATATCTTGTATTTGTTCTTTGTAGACTTTTGCATGTTCTGAGTTTTTTGTAAGTCGTTTTTCAGTTGAAATCAGTTTTTCAAAGGCAACTTTTCTGTTGTCAGGCAGATCATTAGGATCCTTAATCCATGGATACTGAGCGATCCATCTTTTGGCTTCCTTGTCGTACTTAATGTTCCTTTCAATTAGCGCAAGCTCTCTTTCCTCTTTAATTGTATAATTCTTGCTACCCAGGGAGCATTTTCCACATTTGCATCCTCCGCACTGTGGAGTGCATTCAATGCCGAGGTTCTCTATGTTATAAAAGTCTTCCACGCTTGGAGATGATATATGTAGTACCTGCACGTTATTAAGTTCGTACCTGTCCTTTGTTATTTTAATTTGTTGGTGAGTTCCTGCTATGCATCTGCCGAATCGATTCTTTAGCAAAAGCAAGTGTCCAGAACTCTGCTCCTTTTGCGGGTGAAAGCCGGCATATTCGTAGCCGATTAACACATCTACTTCCCCTGTTGGTCTTTCTATTTATTTCTTCGGTACATTCTTAAATAGCTCGTATACACCATTTAGGTTTACAGCCGGAATATCGGACGTTATTTTGTCGATACCGTATACATCAATCTGCAGCTCTTGTCCCTTCTTGTCAATCAGTGGGATCTTATATTTATACGACACCAATTGTTCGCGAACTCCTCCGACCTTTACTAATGATAGTTCAGTTTTTATCCATTTGAGCTTTTCCGCCTTCGCTCTTTTGTTCGTGATGAAACAGAGGGAAGCGCCGTTGTCCCACAACACGTTAATCCATCCCTTTTTTGTTCGAATTTTTTGAACTTGCAATAAACACTGGGTATCTACTGCTTTGTTATTACATGTATTTGCCGATGCGTCGGCTTCTTGTCTTTCCTTGTGTAAAGTCATATGATGTGTTTTCGTGCAGTCGTTCACTCCACATACTCTCTTGTTCCTGCAATCTTGGATTCTGTGACCGCGTCTGAGGCATGACCAGCAGGCACCCTTTTCCTTTAGGATTGCTCTTCTCTCTTCCACAGTTTTTGAAAGATAGACTTTGCACTCGCCGATCCAGTGGTAAGCTCTGTCATGAATCAGACATTTAATGCGTCTTGTACTCGGGTTAGCTACTCTATCGTCGTCTTTTTCTGAATAATATGCAGAGCCTCTGGTCTTGAAGTCGTTACCAATTGTGCGCAAGTCGGAGTTTTCGTATTCGATGGCTTGCTTTTGATCGAGAAGAAATCTCAGAAGACTCGGGAACTTGTCCGTTTTATCAATAGTGCTGCTTTCGCAGGTTACTAATTTCGACCATTCCCTTTTTAGGTCAGTTGGCAATTTCTTTTCGATTATGCTCACAGAGCTCGTCGTGGTAATTTCCTTTTCTAATCCTAATCTCTTCAGGTCTCTGTAGCCGTCTTCTATGATGTTGATAAATTCTATGAGTCGCCTGTTTTCGCCGTCCTTAATGTTTCGCGTATTCTGTATGCCGTTCATTATAACATCTACAACCTTTGCGGGATCGCCGTATTTCTCATCTAGTCGCTTCCACATAGCATCGAGATCGTCGTCAATACTTTTTACCGTACTAGCTGCTTCCTTGCTGAGACATGAACGAAGTATATAAGGCACGTTTTCGATGCTTATCGTCGGCATGACTTGCCTTTCAAAGTCGGTTTTAAATCTAGGATAGTCTCTTATTTCGCCCGTGAACGAAGGCATCTTGACCTTTTCCAATTGTAGAGGATTTTGCCTTTGCGTGCTTTCGACATTCTTTCCTTTGGCGATAAATGATTCGATTTTGCCACTCATTTCGTTGTAGCGCTCGTAAATTTCACGGATCCATTTAATCTCGTATTTTGCTCTCTCGGTGTTCAGGAGCTCGAGTAATTTGTTGTGTAGTTCATTGCAATTGGCTAGTGCAACTTCCAATTCTCTCGCAGTTTTGCGTAAGGCTGCAGGCGCGTCTTGGCCACCGTCATGTGATTCCATTAGGCTTTGAGCGTAATTTGTAAGGGTTTCAAAGATTGTTTCCTGTGATTTCTTCCTTAAGTTCATTTGATCTAACAATCGCTGAAACTTCTCCTGCTCTATTCTTATCACTTCTTGGCGACTTATTTCTTCTCTTTGCCTTTTCTCGAGCTGGACCTGATCGTTTATATATTGAATTTGGATAGCTGCTGCTTCGTTGTAAAGTTCTTGTAATTCGTTGATCCATGTTTCGTTATGTTCAATTTCTTCTTCCGTTAAGTGTAAGGTATAAAGATCGTGCTTACCTTCGACTGTACTCCATGCTTCATGAAGTTCAACAAAAGTTCTCTTTACAGTGTCAATACCTCTATTTTCTCTGACGGACTTTAAGAATTCGTTCCGTCTTCTCGTGAAGCGTGTTTTCGCGGTTGTCCTTATTTTCTTTGCTTCTTCTGCCATTTCAGCATCGGATTTCGAATGTATTGTTTTGTGATGTATTTTATTCAACCATCAGTTTCAAACTGTTACACACTCTTGTTACGTTTTCTTGGATTATGTTGCGTATATCACGTGTTCGAAATCTGGTGAAATATATCATCGATTAGTTTAGATACAATGAAATCAGTTACATTGTTTAGAAAGAGAGATATTTACCCGATGGTTGTCTCCGTGTTTGCTGTTTCTCGTTATGGCCTAATTACCGTTAATTAGTCATTGTTACGTTTTCGCGCGTAGGATTCTTTAATTAATTCAGAGCCAATTATCTCATTAATACAGAGCGAAACAGTTTTCCCGAACTTTCGCGCGAAAGTTCGCGAAAAAGTTCGTTGCGAACTTCGCGACATTTCACAACATTTCGCGCGAACTCTCGCTGGAACAAAGAACGATATTTTCCAGAACCTTCGCTGCCTCAACGATAATTCGCGAAATTTCGCTAGCTAAGACAATAAATTTCGCTAGACTCTCAACAATAGTTCGCTTCTCCACGTGCAGACTCCGCTACGGGATCGATTGTTCGACTGGTCATGTAACATACACGAAAGATATCTCTGTTTTGTTCGCAATTGCACGCCAAATTTAAGGTTACGGAACAGGTTCGCGGGTGCGTTGCGCAAAACCATCCTCACGGGCGCGTAATTTTAGGAAACTGCCTAAACCTATACATCATTTTAAAGCTTATAGAACCTAGAACGGTGATAAAATGTTTTTAACTTGCGAAATTCAATATTAAACGAGCTGCGATCAGTCAAGTGCAAATCGACCGATGCTTATAAATGCGGCAAACTCGCGTCGGATTTTGACCTTATCAAGAAAACAATGACTGCATGATACTCAACAGATGTTTGTCTTCAAAAGTGTGTCGGGCTTTTGCCGATTTCTTTTTCGTTTAGAAGATATAAGTCCTAATGCTGTCTCCATCCAAGAAGAAGTAGTAGATGAGAGGATTTTGCCCCACACACACACATGTTGTTGTTTTCACACACACACACATGTTGTTTTTTTCACCCACGCGCGCGCACATTTTTTGTTATCACTCAAGAGTACGAAAAAGATTTATGTAAAGATTCACTCAAAATTACGCAAGATCAAGAAAAAAGGCGAAGATTACCCCCCAAAAAAACGAAAAGATCTCGTAAATTTTTATCAGATATTGCGAATAAAAAATGATTTAAAAATAAGAAGTAAAGTTAAAAAATAACAACATGGATAGACTTACTGTTGATCAACTGAAAGAACTTGCAAAAGAATATAATATTAAAGGCAGGTCAAAATTGAGGAGAAAAAGTGACCTTTTAAAAGAATTGCGAAAAATTACTGAACTCGTTGAAATGTATGATAATCCGGCAGCACAACTAGGTACTCCCCCGGGTAGCCCCCCACCCACCCCCCGCCCAGGCACACCACCACGCCGGCCACCAGCTTTTACAAACCCAGTAAAAAATATTCCTAAAAAGAAGGAAAGACCTATCCCAAACTACGTAAAAAATATTCCTAAACAGAAGGAAAGACCTATCCCAACTCCTGTAAAAAATATTCCACCCAAAAATTCAAAAGTGTCAGAAAGAATAAAGTTTTTTGAATCTGTTAAGGATACCAAAAACTCTAAAAAATCCGAGCCAAAAAGAATATTCAAAAACTACAAAGTGGAAGATAGAAAAAAGTTTTATGAAGAGGTTACATTTACAACTAATGAAAATTTACCCAATAAACCCAAAAGGAATATAATTAAAAATTACAAAGTGGAAGATAGAAAAAAGTTTTATGAATCTTTACAAAATCTAACAAATAAGAAAATCATAAAACCAATTCCACCCGCTAGAAAAAGGGTTAATAATCAAACACAAAATAAAACTAAAACAGTCGAAAATAAAGATAAGAAAATTAAACTAAGACCTCCAACAAATTTTAAATTTATTCCTTTTGGAAGAGCACCTGACGAGATAGTGGGGCAAAACAACATTGTAATAAACGCGGATCTTAATAATGACATATCACAAATAATTATGGATAGAATAAGACCGGAGATACAGATGCGAACAAGGGTTGTATATGGTTTCAAAGCAGAAATTCATAGGGGAAAAGGAGAAATAGTTGAGTACCACAAAACAATTTCAGGGAAACAACTAGGAGCTTTAAAAACATTAAAAGAAATTGAGGAGTATATTGAACAATGTGAAATAAAAAGACTAGATTTGGATAACGTAGAAGTGTGGAATAAAGCGTATCTTCCAGCAACAGAAGTTGTCAAAAAACCTGGTGTATATCAAGGTAGAGTTGTGTTTAAAGAAGTTCATGTGAAAATAATTCATACAAATGAAACTTTAATGGGTTGTGGTCCTTTACCAGATTGGCTACACAAGAAGAAATCTATTCATGCTCTTGATAATTATGGTAACAAAATGTGTTTTTGGAATACCCTGGCCGTGTTTAGGAACTATCTTGATGAGAAAAATAGACCCGCCGAAAGAATAAAACAATTAGCTTTAAAATTAGCCCAAGAATTTTATGGTAAACCAAATCTGAAAGAAGAAGATATAAAAGGAACGGATCTTATTGAGCTTGAAGATATCGCAAAGTTTTTTAATATTAACATTAGGATATTTGAGCCAAAAGAAGACAAAAAAACGTGGGTCTTGGTGTATGGTAAAGGTAAAATCAAAGAACAATTACCAACTTTGGATGCAGGAATTCATAATGATCATTGTTTTTACATAAAAGATTTACCAATGTTGACTAATAGTTGGGAATGTCATGGATGTGCACAAAGATTTAACAGACATGATAATTATAATAGACATTTGAATGACAATACATGTACAGGAGGAAAAACACAAGTAATTTGTAAAGGTAAAAAATGTGTTCCAACAATGAGCAGCTCAGAAAAAAATATTTTATGGCGGAAACACCCAATTTAGTTATGTTGGATGCAGATGGATAGAGAAACAGTCTGAACTTATCGGTAAACATATTCATCATGCTCTATGTGGACATGGCGGTGAAAGATGCGTTAAGGACGGTGAGAAGGAGATTTTTTTGGTGGATGGTTACGAACCTGCGACTAATACAGTTTTTCAATTTTATGGGTGTAAATGGCATGGATGCCCGTGTTCAACTTTTGATAAAACTAGATACAATGAAACGATGAGAAAGGAACAAGTAATCAAATCTTTGGGGTATAATTTAGTGTCTGTTTGGGAGTGCGAAAATCCTGAATTAAAATATGTAAAATTTAAAAAGAAATTTTTTCATTATCCATATTTTATTGTTTGGGATTCTGAAGCAATGCAACCAAAAAAATCGGAAAGGGTTACTGAAGATCTAACTTTTGTAAATAAACATATTCCGATTGGTATAGCTATATCTGATAATTTATCGAAAAAACCAACGTGTTTTGTGAATAATAATCCAGAAGAGCTTATAAAAGATTTTGTTCAAGATTTGGAAAGAAGACAAAAAGATATTGTTAAAAAAGTGCGGGGGGATTATTCTCTTCCGGATGAAGATAGTATTCCCAAAAAAGTAAAAGAGATGCATGAAGAGTGGTGTAATCAAGTTTCAGTTTTAGGTTTTAATTCAGGAAAGTATGATTTTAATATGATTAAGATACATTTTGTAAATAGTTTTACCGAGATGGAGGGGACAATAAATGCGGCAAAGAAAGAAAATAAATATATGTACCTGAAAACTCCCCGTTTTAAATTTTTGGATATGATTAATTACTTAGCACCCGGACTTTCGTTTGATAAGTGGTGTAAAGCAAATAACTGCGAACAACAAAAACTTTTCTTTCCCTATCAATTTTTGGATAGTTATGATAAGCTTTCTCACATTGGCCCTGTAAAATATGAAGATTTTTACTCAGATCTTAAAAAGAAAATAACAATATCTCCCCAAGAATATGAAGAATATAAGACCGAAATGAAAAAAAGAGGGTGTATAACCATGAAGGATTGGTTGATAGAGTATAACCAAGGTGATGTTATTCCTTTTGTAGAAGCTGTTGAAAAAACTCGCGCAAAATATTTCTGTGATGAAATAGACATGCTGAAAGACGCGGTATCAATACCAGGAATATCAATGAGATATGTGTTGAATAAAGCCATAAAAAATAATAAAGGAAAGTGTGATTTGTATACTCCAGGCGATCCTTGCTATTGTGTATGCAGTGTCAATTGTGAAAAACCGAAAAGCGGCAAGGGAAAATGTAAAAAATGCTTTACTATAAGAAAAGAATGTACTAAATGCAGTAAAAATAAAGCTTATGATCTTTTAAAAACAGGCATGGTCGGGGGTCAGGCCCAGGTTTTTGTTCGTTGGGTTGAGGTTGGCCAGTCATTTATTCGTTCTAATAATTATAAAAATCCAAAACCATGCAAAACTATCCGCGGGTATGATGCAAATAGTTTGTATTTATCTGTGTCGGGGATGGAAATGCCTTGCGGTAAAGAGAAATATTTTGAAGTAAAAAATCCAACAGATCCTGAATATATTAAAAAAATTTGTAATGATATTCTTACAGATAAATTGTTCGGTTTCTGCCAAGTGGATATTCACACCCCAGATAATCTTTTAGAAAAATTTGAGGAGATGCCTCCTTTATATGTTGTAGATACTGTCCATGAAAATTTAATACCTGATCATATGAAAGAATATCAAAAAGCTACAGGCAGAAAAACTATAAAAGGAGCACTAAAATTGTTGAGCGTTACAAGAGCAAAGGAAATTTTACTATATACACCTAAAATAAAATGGTATCTTAATCATGGTTTGGTAATAACAGCTGTTCATAAAATTTTAGAATATCAACCAGGAAAACCGTTTGAGGGGTTTCCAAGTGAAGTAAGCAATGCGAGAAGAGATGGTGATATTGAGGTTTTACTAGAAAAGTTAAGTAAAGCTTTTGATGAAAACAAAATAGATGATGTTGTAACCCTTACTAATGAATTAAATCAATTCCCTGATATATTAACATTTATTGAAGAGCATACCGAGAATGGAGGCACCCCCGACGATAATCACCGTAAAGTTTTGATCGAAAAACTAAAACCAAAGTATAAAGGTTGTAAAGAATTGGCTGATACCAACAAACTAAAAGGAAACGCATTTTATGGCAAAATGATTGAAAATAAACAAGAACACAAGAATACAAGTTATACTCAAGACGAGGATGATGTTAATATGGCTATTAGAAGCCCGTTCTTTGTAGATATGGAAAAGATAAATGAAACTTATGAAATAATCAAAAGGAAACGGAGTGTAGAAATAACCACCCCTTATCAGTGCGGAATCGCTGTATATCAACTATCCAAACTTAGAATGTTAGAATTTTACTACGATTTTATTGATTATTATTTTGACAGAAGTGATTTTGAGTTGATTTATTCAGATACAGATAGCTATTACTTTGCATTTTCGGATGAAGATTTGGATAATCTTGTAAAACCGGAATTACGAAATGAATATTTTAGGGAAGGTAAAGCAAAATTTCTATCAACCACAAAATATCACGATAGAACACCGGGGCTGTTTAAGAAAGAGTTTGAAGGAATAAGAATGATTGCTCTTTCACCAAAATGTTATTACGCCGATGATGGAAAGGGAAAAACAAAGTTTAGTTGTAAAGGGACAATACAGCACCAAAACAATATGACGTGGGGTAGATACTATGAAGCTTTAAAAGGGTCAATAGATAGGGTGAAAAACACAGGTTTTAGAGTTAATAAAAACGAAATTGTAACATATACTCAAAACAAATTAGGACTTAATGCATATTATGATAAAAGAAGAGTTGACGAAGATGGAATTCACACAAAACCTTTGTATTAGATCATTTCAAAACAGAAGAAGGTGGCAACTCAGTATCATACGGAACAACTTGAAGTTCTTCTCGCACAAAACCACGCCTTGGTCCGTCTAATAAATAATATAAAACAGGCTGGTTGGGGGAAACGACGCTACGCGCAATATAATAAACTTTTATGCTCCAAATAGGATCAGTAGCTCGCCTTTTTTCACCACCTTCAAGTTCCCCTGGAGATAATAAATATCTAACTTTAACCTCAATTGGTAGTCTAACTTCATCAACACCCACTTCGCGTTGGTATTTTTTAGGCTCAATATCAACCTCTTTCAGTTTTATAGCCTTAATTGGTTCTTTACCGGTTATTCTAGTTGGTGTATTATTCAAAGTTTTTAGAATAACAGGTAATCTTTTCACCCATACTCTAGATCGATCATCACTGATCATTTCTTGCGCGTATTGATGGCTAAATAATTTTTCACCTAATACTCTATTTGCTCTTTCCACAAACGCTTGGGCTCTATGATTTCCGGCTTCACTTCTCTGTATTTTCACATTATGATAATTCATAAGTTTGGTAACCTCGCCCATAAATTCTTTACCAGGATCAACCATTAATGTTTCAGGGTATTTCAATCTTCTAGAATATATTTTTGTAAAAGCTTCTGATATCTCTCGACTTTCTTTTGAGGTTAATGGTTCAGCATCTTTGTATCTTGATGCAACATCAACCACAACTAACGCATATTTATATGTTTTTCTTCCAACTCTATCATGCGGCAAAAATAATAAATCTGCTTGGTGAATCTGGTTAGGCTTATCCACAGTCCAGTGCGGCCTAGGAATATACTTTGGGGCTGGAAGATAGATTTGCCAAATTGCTTGTTTCTCCAACCATTGTTTTGCCTCATTTTCACTTACTTTCGCTTTATCAGCTAATTTAGGAATCGCGGAATATCCTTTCCAATACCCCTCGGTTGAATAATATGCCCGCTCGAGTGGCGGGGAGGGCTTTGTCCGATTTTTCGTTAAATCAAAACTCATTTAAGATTAAAAAAGTATCTTATAAATTAAAATGGAGGAAGAAAAAACAAGTTTTACCGCGTATCAATTTAATCTTATGAAAAAAACTATCATAAAAGAAATTTTGGATATGGAAGATGGAGGCGAACTTTTTAATCTTTTAATTGTAATCGATGGAGTAAGAGAAAGCTTAACGAAGCATATTAAAGAATTAGAGAATAATACCATCAACACAGGTTTAAAGATTAACCAAAGTAACTTATAAATCTAGTATGACGTCAGAAAAAATTAACCCAAACAGAATTCCAAAAGAACCATTTGGTTTGAAAGCAGAATCAACATTAAATCGAATTACTCTAAACCCCTCCTCGGCCAGCCCTGGCGAAACATTATACATAAATATTCCAAAACTTTCTGAGAATTTGGTGATTGTGCCTGGAAGTGTATCTCTTTTGTTTGATTTAGAGGTTGAAGGTCATGAAAATAATACATTTGTTAACAATTTGGGCTCAAATCTTGTTTCCAGATTAAAAGTTCTTTTTGGAGGGGAAACATTGCAGGATACCCAAAGATATGATCTATTTCAAACATATCATGATTTATTCTTAACAAAAGAAGATAGACAAGATAGATTAAAACAAGGTATTTCTTCTCCAAATATTAGAAAACTTAGAACAAATGCGGGTGATGGGGATGATTCTGATGCAAAAGAAGTAGCCCTTGCAGTAGTACATACTACAAAGTATAGAATACCAATAAATCATCCTATTTTAAAAGATCATGGGGTTTTTTATCCAAAAGCATTAGAAAATCATTTAATATTTGAGATTACATTAGCTCCTGTTTCTGATATTGTTGTTTATTCTGATACAACTAAAACACCATCATATTCGATCAAAAATTTAGAGTTAGAATATTCATCAATTTCAAGCGAATACTTGGCTAGAGAAGCCCAATCAACTTATCAAATTGGCAAAGGATTCTTTTATGAAAATGTTACTTTACACAAAACTTTTACATTTTTAACTGGAGCTGATGAAGTTATTAATCAACACGTTAATTTACCCAGAAGATCAATGAGCGGAATATTATTTTTGTTTATTGTTCCATATGCCGGTGGTGCAAGAGATTCAGAAAATTTTTTCTATCCGGGAATAACTTCTGTTAATATTGATGTTGATGGTGTACCAAATAGAATATACTCTAAAGGTATGATTATATCAGATCTTTGGGAATCTGTTAAAAAACGATTCCCAAAAATAGTAGAGTATAATGTAAAAGAAGGGGATTTTTATACAAATAAGTTTGCTCTTTGGGTTGATACAAGAACTCACCCCGATAATGATATTCATGGTGGAGGACTAGCTCTAAATAATACACATGATGGAGTAAAAATAGAAATTAAAAGGAAAAAAAGTGGATCATCAAGCTCAGTAGTAATAACGTGTCATATGTTTGTTGTAGCCGATGCAATGATGGAAATAATGAATTCAAGTTTGAGATCAATTAAGTACTGAGAATCTAAAAACATAATGTTATGATACAAAAATATGGAAGATTTACGAGATAAAATACCATTCCATTGTATCATAACTGGACCAACAAATTGTGGAAAAACAAAGTACTTAATTGAACAGCTCCGAGGTCCTTTCCGAAAAGTTTTTGAATACATTGTTTTAATTTGTCCAACTTATTCTAAAAATAAAACATATCATAATTTTGCTCGTGGGGACAAGAGATTCTTTGTATTATCACCAGATGCAAGTAATGTAGATGAGATTAATGAATTGTTAAATGATTGCCAAACTTTATTCTCTGGAACAAAAACATTAATAATTTTAGATGATTGCGCTGTATCCACTGATCTGAAGAAAAGATCGAATAAATTTATAGATTTAGCATTCTCCGGAAGGCATCACGGATTATCAATGTGGGTTCTAACCCAGCAATTAACATCAATAGCAAAACCATTCAGGGAAAATGTGGCTTGCGTTGTTACTTTCCATAATCCGTCGCAGAAAGGTATGAAAATGTTTTTTGAAGATTATGGCGGTGATTTGGATTATGAATTAGGTAAAAAGTTTGTTCAACTCCTGAAAACTGAAAAATATTCTAGGCTTTGTTTGAGTTTGCGATACCCATTTAATTGCTATTTAGAGATTCCCGAAGTGATTTAACAAATATGACAAACGTTGAAGATTACATTGAAGAAAAAACTGAGGTGAAAAATGATGTCAATCAAAGTGAGGATCTTGAAATCAAACAAGAATCACTAGCCATTCTCGCGGTGCTTGGGACAACAAAGGAATATATGGGGGTTGAAATGAGCTTGGGTGATGTAAAAAAATTATCGGAACGCGATATTGAAAAATATTTTAATCGTTATCAATCGGTAATGGGTAAGAAAATTAGTGGGGGAGTGGTGGATTCATCCCTTCAATTAATTTCTAAAATTATTTCATATTTAGTTCCGGTTGATGATATTGATGCACTTTGTAAGGATTTGAAGAATGATGATTTGGTTAATCGTGAATTAACAAACATTGTTGGGCTCTTAGCATTGAAATCAGGTAGATTGGCTGCACTTGCTAGCGGATTATTTCAAGTAGCTAAACACGTTAAATTCAACAAAAATCAACAATTTT
The DNA here is from genome assembly GCA_949710005.1 of Ricordea florida. NCBI lineage: Eukaryota > Metazoa > Cnidaria > Anthozoa > Corallimorpharia > Ricordeidae > Ricordea > Ricordea florida. Next base: position 13,577,922 of record OX453276.1, on the reverse strand, counting down.
CAGTAAATTCTAACACAACTGATCAGGAAACTAACCAATCTACTGAAGGTGTTGATACAGTATATTAAACAGATCTAAAAACTTATTTATAGCATCTAAATAACAATGTCTGAACAATCTGAAGTAGAACAAATTACTGCTGATCCCGCACCTGAAAATAAAGATTCGAAAAAGAGGGAGAAAGATCCTAAAAAAGTAGCAGCTGGTAAAAAATTAGCAGAATATAATAAAAAAGCAAAAGAAGCATTAGCTAGGGAAATGAAACGTGAAAGGGAACAAGTGGATAGTGAAGATAAAGAAGAAAAGTCAAACAATGAAGCAAAAGCGTGGCTTCCAGAGCTATCTTTTACTACTGTTTTATCCATTGTTGGAATAGGCTTTACAGCATTTGATATGTTTATGAGATATTATAAAAATAGAATACCTGATTTATCGCAAGTTCCAACACAACCTTTTCAAGCCCCTCCCATAAAGATTCATAATCCACAACCCACAGATAGACCAAAAATTGGAATGATGTAATTATAAATTATTTTTTACTACATAAAGTTATTTAAAAGTTTCTTAATGATGTAGTAAAAAATCATGTCAAACGAAAACAAACTTGTGAAAACTGTAACTGATTCAGCGGTACTTATCGGATTAGGGGCTGGAGTTGGATATGTAGCTAAAAAGATGATGAAAGAATCATTTTTGAATGACCCATCCTCAAGTATTACAAATTATGCAAAATGGGTTGCTGTATTATCCGGAAGTATGTATCTAAAAACTTATTTAGAGGATCAAAAGATTTTACCAAAATAAAATGGCAGCAATAGCGATGATGATTGGTGGGGCTATATTGAATGCAACGGCATTTGTTGGGGGAAATTATCTTGCAAAAAGTCTTTCGGGACATCATGTAGATGCAGAAAAAATACGACACGATAAAGCATTAGAAAAATATCAAAGAGATTACGCTGAATATCAGGAAAAAAGACAAGAAATGCTTGATTGGAAAATGAAGAAAAAAGATGAAAAATATCAAGCATCAAAAAATATTTCGACTACAAACCAAGCTTTTGAATTGTATGGGCAAATGCATGAACCTAAATTCTCTGATTATTACAAACCAAGCGATGAACAAAAAACAGGAGAAATGGTATACGTGGGGGCCGGGATGTTAGGTTTAGGTTACGCGATCAGTAAATTTTTATAAATTATTATTTGTTATGTAACCAGTAATTTGGTTATATAACATAAGTATATTTATTATTGGGTTTACATGAGACTCCCAACATCAGAATCTTCTTCTTCATATTCAGATTTTTCCATTTCTTCAGCCGCAGATGTACTATCTGAAATAGTTAAGCATCTAAATTTGGTTAATCTTTTCATTTCTTTGTTTGGTTCTATAACTGCTTCATAAAGTTTTACTTGAAGCGCAATACAAGAACCAATAAATATTGATTCAATTTTTATTACACCTTCTTCAACTCGACAACCTTTATTTAATAATTTTAATGGATCAATTAACTTATCGTTTTTAGAGTTATAAAACTTGGTTAAAATTTGGTCTTGTTTTTTATCCCAAATTAATTTTGCATATAAAGTTGGACCTCTATCTGGAACTCTAGTCATTGAAGATTTTTCCATCTTCCAATATAGAGGATTTAAACCTCCTTTTTGTTTTTCGAGCTCATTTCTTTCCAACTCAAATTTACCAATTTTTGCTCTATTAATAATCAAATGATCAATGCAATTGTCAACTATTTCATTGAATAAATCAATCCATTTTTCTTCTTCGGGTGTTGGACTGCTTCCACTCCATAAACATAATGGAAACACATATCCTGAAATTGCACCTGTTTGTTGGTTTGTGTTTGTAGAAACACCAAAAGAATATAAATTACCGGTTGGAATAACAAGTTCTCCTTCTGTTCCATCATCATTTTTTGTAAAAATTTTAATTCTTTTAAATTCAACCTTTGGTTTTGTTCCTGGAATTTCACCAACAATTGGTTTAGAAAAGATCATGCTTACTTTAGGAATATAACTATTAACATCTATTAATTGTGTAGTTTCGTTCATCATTTTATTTTTATATATTCTTTTTTTATCTTTTAAATCAAATTTTAATTTTTCATCGACTCAAAGGGGTCTAAAGATTTCTTACTGATGAGTAAAAAAATCATGGAAGAAGATATACCATTAGAAGATTTGCCGAAAGGAACTGATGATAATGATGATGGGGATGATACATTTTACCAAAGCCCAAACACATCTACATCTGTTGATCAAGGATATCTTGGTTACTCCGAATATATGGAGGAAAGAAAACGACTTCAATGGCAAATAAAAGATGAAGAGAAAAAAACACCAAATATTGTAGAAAGAGATGAGAAATATGACAGAAGGCGAGAAGCAGGTCAGGAACTCAAACGTTATTTACCAACTTTCAATCCTGATGACGCGACATTTAATGTAACATATGGAAAAGATGGTAGTATATTAGCAGAATTTAGTAATAGGAAGGGTTCTGCACCACATGTCGTACTTACTAAAGATAAAGTTCTTAGGCTTGAAGATTTACCAAAAACAATGAGAAAAGCTCTAGGTGCAGATTATGAAACAATGTTAGATAAATATAATGATGCCATATCACAATTTAATGAAGAAAAAGAAAAACATAATGAATTACTTTCTGCAGTACAAGGAATAGATTCACTTTTAGCAACACGCACGGAGGAGATTAGTCGATATGACGAAAGAGAAAAAGAACTACGCCAATTCATTGAAAAACAACAGGTGCAAAAAGCAGAAAATAAAAGTCTTTTCGATCAAACCGTTAAACAGAATATAGAATTAAAAATACAAGCAGATAGACTTTTGGATGAAACAAAATTATACAAAGAAGAAATAGACAAATATAAGAAGGGAAAATCTAATTTATCCAAGTTAGAACAAAGCAATGAGAGATTAAAATCTGAGGTTGATAAATTAAGAGAACAGATTAGAAATAAAACAATTTCAATCGAAGAACAATTATCAGATTTAGATGGGCGAAAAGATGAAATACTTAAAAATTTGCCATTGCGAGAGCGGATAAAGTATATATTCAAAAAGTATGGTTTTACAGTTTTTGCTGTTGTCAGTGCAGTAGGTGTCATCATTGGGGTTATAGTTTCTAATCTTTCTAAAGGTTTATCTACATTGGGCAGGGGAGTTGGTAATGGTTTGAAAACTCTTGGTAAAAAACTGGGTGAAATATTACCGGGAATGGTTGGCGCAATAGTTAGCTTTCTATTCAAAACAGCCGGCCAAGTTATTGGATTTTTAGGTGAAAATGCTTGGCTTTTGATAATGGCCGTGGTTCTATATTTTGTGGAAAGTATAAAAAAGAAGAGAAAGTAGGTCTAAAGATATCATTTTGAGTAGTAAAATACAATATGGATGAATACAACAGAATTTACCCTGTATTACCCAATAATCCAGATCCAAATAATTTCAGACTACAAAAATCATGTGAAGTACTACAAAATCTTGAGAAGGAAATTAAACATTATGAGGAAGTTAGAAAAAAGTATAATCGAGCTAGAGGTATATTTACAAAAATAAGTGTCAGTAGTGGAGTGTTTTCAGTTATCTTATCTGCAAGTGGATTGGGGACCTCTCTTAATGGTTTTGGTGCTGTTGTTGGTATACCATTAGGAGCTGTGGGGGGTATTTGTTGTGGAGGAATATCGGTTGGATTTGGATACGCATCAAAAAGACTTTCATATAAAGTTAGTAAACATGAACAAACAGTTTCTCTGGCAAAAGCAAAAGTAAACACTATTAACGACTTGGTTTCAAAGGCTTTGAAAGATAATAAAATATCTGACCAAGAATTTTCTCGAATTTTATCAGAGGTGGACAAGTTTGAAAAACTAAAACAAGAAATACGACAAAAAACCCGTAAAGATACAGAAAAAACTTAAATATGAATCAGATAAGAACATAGGTTCGTGCAGAAATTTTAAGGGAATTAACCGCTCACGAACGTTGAAAATTTCATATGAGAGAACTGATGTTGGATTTAATTGTTTTGTAGGTATTAGAAATACTAGTGAATATTAATACTTTACATCTTATTCTTAATCTAAAGACCAGATTATCTGAAACACAAAGAATAAGATGTTATTAGACGATTTCAAAAATAGGTATCCAAACGCCGCCCTTGATAAATTTACATTTGTGAATGATTCATATGGAGGATATATTAAATGGAAAGTTAATGGGTCAACAGTTATGTCAAATGATGATCCAACCGGAAAAACATGGACCAATGATCTTCCAGTTAATTTGAAAACATTATTATGGGGGGATTTAGGGTTAGAAAATAAACCCAAAGTTAGTTCATTTCCAAAGAGTTTAACCGCGACTAATCAAAGCTATCCTATACCAGCTGTTAATTTTGATGACTTTACAACTAATGTAACAAAAATGTTAACTTTATTAGATATATACGTTTCAAATACGAAGAAATTTACAGCAAAGATGAGAAACATATTTACATCTCAAGTTGTAACATTCAACTTTGGAAAGCAGAGTAGAAAATGGTTGAATGCGCCGGATATGAATTATTGGCCTCAACAGCTTAACTTTGCAGTATGGTGTGCAACATCTGGTTGTGGGATAAGTCCTTTTGAAAGCTTAAATTATCCTAAAGTAGTGAGTAGTTTCATTAAGTTTCATGTGTATTTTACAATAAGACGAATATTATATGAAATGAAACTACCTTTACCCGACGAACAACCTTTTGTGATAAATAATAATCCATATAGTAAAGTTGCATATCAACGATTGTGCGCTGAATTTGGGGTTAGTAATAATTCTGACTTTAGATGGAAAGGTGGAAGAAATTCAGGATTAGGCGATATATTCCTTGATTACGGTGCAGGATATCATGGAAAAGGAGGGGGATATCAAAATGTACATATTGTAAGAAATTATGATGTTGAAGCGGATCAATGGCCTGGTGAAGGTGGTAAATTCGCTGATGAAGGTGGTAAGAAAGAAAAGGGTAATCTCATTTCATTTATCCGTAACGATGACTTTTCCGATTTTAAATATGCTTGGTTTATCCCAACAAGCGGGCATGGTCTCACTAAAGCTGGACTTGGAAGATTAAATCGATCAGCCGAAGCTTTTGTATACTGTATATTGGGGGCACAAGTAAACACTAGAAATTCTATTTATGGTAATGGTGGTGGAGCGATAGAGACTCAACAAGAATTCTTGTCTTTATTTGAAAGTAGTGTGATCGAGAATGACATTTCTAATTCTATCCAAAGGTATCAATTAGCTGTACAAGAATCGAAATTACGTCTTGATGTCGCTATTGCTCCTGGTGTTTGGTTGATGCCTAGTAATATGATTGTCAATACAGAAAGCGTGGTTGGATACAATAACAAACTTATGAAAGCGAGTAATGATATGAATTTTGGTGTGAATAATTCCCTAAATACTGAATCAAAACAGGTTGGAATAAGTCATAATTTGGGGGCTTCAAAAGTTTCATTACCGCATAAAACCGAAAACAAGCCACCATCAGAAACAACACAAACAGATCCAATTAACCCAGAAAATAATATTAAATCAACTCAACATGAAGATAATCTGATAGTATTTATGGTTGTGGGTGGTGCAATAGCTTAGTTTTTATTTCGTTAATGTTTTGATTATAGAAATCTAAAGAGGAATATGATGTAATCAAAACAAAATGTTAAGTATTACAATGTACGAGTCAGAAAGTAGGATTTATTTAGATCCCCCGCTGAAAAATATTCGGGAGATACAGCTTCTGGATTGCAATATAAAGACCAAAAGATTGATTAATTTCAAAAATAAACAGACCTTATTCAATGATGAGAATCAAAGCTTCATAATAATTCAACCCGGTACATATTCTCTTCGTAACATTCAATCGATCTTTCTTAATGATCCTGATGAGGGAAAGATAACAATAATCGAGACTGATACTGTTGACTATCTTTATTCAAATAAGAACTTCAAAATTAGACTTACTAGAGGATTGTCGATTGGTTTAGGGGTACCTGAAGTAATAAATCCAGGTAAATTATACCCCATAAATATCCAGATTAAGGAACCACTGAGACTTATGTGTAGTATAGTTGATAGCAAGTCTTCGTATTTGAACAAAACCAAAAATGGTGAACTTGTAAAACTTTCACCATCACACCTACTCGCGAACATACCCTCAAAGGATTATCCAACAATTCCAGTTCGAAATTATGATAGCGTCATAAACCACTTTGATTTAGCCATATTAAACAATGAATGGGGAAAACTTGATCTGAAGGGTTCCCCCATAACTTTTAGTTTAAGATACAGATAATTTCGGCGTGGTTGGTACTTAAGATATTTTTGTTACATAACTATTGCTTGAGTTATGTAACACAATTACATAAGATTATTCATCCGATTCAATTCTTCCATTTTCATTTTTAAAATTCATTCTACATTCCTTACAAGAAGCTTTTTGCTTACCATGTTCACAAATTTGCGATCCTCCACAATCCTTACATTGATGTTTTTGTTTACCATGTTCGCAAATATGGGATCCGCCGCATTCTTTACAACGATACTTATATTTATTGTGTTTGCATACTTGCGATCCCCTACACTTTTTACAAGCGTACTTAACTCTATCATGTCCGCATATTTGAGATCCACCGCATTCTTTGCAAAAATATTTAATTTTTCCATGAATACAAGTGTAAACGCTATTAATAGTAACTTTTTCAATTAAACTAATAATCTCCTCCTCTTTGTATTTTTTAACCTCATTAATAAGATCTTTTTTACTCATTTTTGATCTTCCTTTAATTTTTAACTCTCTCGCAATTCTTTTTAGTTCACAAAAATACAAATCATTTAATTTATCCATGTTGTTATTTTTGTGAAATATTTCTTATTTTTAAATCATTTTTTATTCGCAATATCTGATAAAAATTTACGAGATCTTTTCGTTTTTTTGGGGGGTAATCTTCGCCTTTTTTCTTGATCTTGCGTAATTTTGAGTGAATCTTTACATAAATCTTTTTCGTACTCTTGAGTGATAACAAAAAATGTGCGCGCGCGTGGGTGAAAAAAACAACATGTGTGTGTGTGTGAAAACAACAACATGTGTGTGTGTGGGGCAAACCCCTCTCATCTACTACTGAAGAGCTCGACAACCAACTTTAAATTATAATAACTTTGTTTTGAAAGCTGATCTAAAAAATCCCCGACACAGTTTTGAAGACAAACATCTGCTGAGTATCATGCAGTCATTGTTTTCTTGATAAGGTCAAAATCCGACGCGAGTTTGCCGCATTTATAAGCATCGGTTGATTTGCACTTGACTGATCGCAGCTCGTTTAATATTGAATTTCGCAAGTCAAAAACATTTTATCACCGTTCTAGGTTCTATAAGCTTTAAAATGATGTATAGGTTTAGGCAGTTTCCTAAAATTACGCGCCCGTGAGGATGGTTTTGCGCAACGCACCCGCGAACCTGTTCCGTAACCTTAAGTAAAAATGGAGCGTATTGATCATTAAGCGAATAAAGCACGCAACTAACGCATATAAAGGGTACTCACGTGGCATTTGTGAAGGGTTCTTAGGCAAGTTCGCTGGCTTGGCTCGATTTGACATACAGTGCTGTCGATGTATACATATAACTTACCATTTTTTACGAAGTAAGCAAGACAAAACATCAGCAATTTTGTGTTAAATCCACTAAAGCGAACTGACAACATGGATCCGATTTGAAGGTTTACCATAAACGCTCAAGGGACGATAACAATTCGACAGTGGTTGAGTCGATGCCGATCGCTCGTACAGTTGACCACGTTCTTGTGTTTATTTTGCTACCTTCATTCATAAATAAACATCAGCAGTTTCTGTGTTAAATCCACTAAGGCAAATTGACAATGGAGCCGACGGAGCCGGTAATTCGTAGCTTTTTCACGATTCGCGTAACACTAGCGAGACTGACGGCCAAACCTTCGTTCTTCAAAGATCTTAAAATTGCAGCTGGAGGGAGACCTTGCTTGTCAAGGACCTCGATTCGAGTTCTCGTATAATTTGATACTTTCGGCATGATTACAAGTTCACTTTTCGTGTGCTTGAATGCGAATGAACAGGTGAATGAATGTGGAATCTGTTGTCTTTTTCTAAGGCGTTGCTATGGTAGCAATAATAATTTCGCGCAGGGACTAGCACTACAGTGGGAAACATTGTGTGTTTTTACACAACGTACATATAGTTCTCGGTAGCTTTTGTCGCAAATGTCAACTTTTCGTTATGAAACTTCAATGTTTTTGACATTTGGGATGAAGTTTATATTTACGTTTTCTTCGTGGACTAACAAGGTAAGTTTTAAAGAACATTTTACGATGTAATTATGAATTTACATCTGTAAACACGCTTTGTCCGTGTTTCAGGCCTGCACAAGAGAACGATCGAGAGAGAAGATTCACATTTACATCATAGCGAACTTTGCTCGAAAAGACTCGAATCTTCGCACGAAAGTTCGCGAATTATCGCTTGAAAGTTCGCGGCGAATTACCGCACACAGCGAAAAAGTGCCCGAAAGTTCACGCATATCGAAACAATAGACGGCGCGAAAATGCGGCGAAATGTCGCGAATTGTCGAAGAGATTTCGTTTCAAGCGAAATTTCCTCGAAAAGCCACGAAAAGCGCGAATTCCGTCGACATTCGTTTGCATTACTTTTTCACAATACTGTAAAACGTATTCCTCACTCCTGAAATCCAGATTCATTGAAGTCCACTCAAGTTTTACTCGTTCCATGCTTCTATGAGCCACTACGTCACTTTTGAGTTGTTGTTGTGAGATCGCGTGTTAGGATCGATTGTTGTGCGTGCAGTAGCGAACTGGTTTTTTAAGCTTTTTCTTCAGTTTTCTTCGTCTGGAAATGGCTAAACCATCTTACCGAAAGTTTAGATTTGTTAAGCGAAAGAAACGAAGTGGGATTCATGGCCACAGACCCGCAGAATTACGGAAAAAGTGCCATGAAGACATGGGATGTGTGGATCCCGTTCCATCATTCAGTACTTCTTGAGTCAACGAAGAGAAGGCTCCACTGGCATCGTCTACACCTTGTAGAGAAAATGTCTCCGTAAGAAAGTTAAATAATTCTTCCTTTGAAAATTACGAGACCGTTCAAGGCATATTAGAGACCTTTAGATCCGATGACGACTTCGAGGACGAGTACGAGTTTTGGCCGCGTGGAGTCTGGCACTGTTGGCTTGCACTCGTACTCGCTTTCGTCAAATATGCAACGTTTAGATGTTGCAAATTAAGAAGAGTGCGAGTTTTGTGCTGGTTTACTTTTCACTGAAATGTTTTCCAAGAAAAATATGCTAGCAGCATCTCTGATGCTCTATCTCGACAACGTGCTCGATGAAGAACAAGTGACAGCTATGTTTAGTCACCTTACCAGAAAGAATCAGCCGTTTCCGTATTGGAAATTTGATCGAATTGAAGTCCAAATGGGAGACATGTCGGAAGCAGAGGTGAAAGCCGAGTTCAGATTTGGTCCCTCCGAGATCAGTGGCGTTCCTAGGCATTTTTTGTTTGTAAGCCTTGGTGAAGCATATTGAGGGGAGATACAAGTTGGGCGCATTAGCACAAGGCGTAAAATGCATGGGGAAAGGGAGGGAGGGGGGGTGGGGGGTTGGGGACATGCCCTCCTGGAAAACTCTGGAAATTCCAGTACTCTGTCGGAGATGTAATCTGGGTGCATAAATTAATTAGAAAATGCCAGGATTCCATATTGAGCATGAAATAAGGTAATATTCAACAAAATGCAGCCAGTTGTGGTTGTGGTCAACAACAACAACGGACTGATGACCTGACTAGCGACACATCAGTTGCAAACATACCTGAAATCTTAGTCGAACTCAAAGAAATTGGAAAGCTAGAGGTCTGTTCTTATTGGTGCAAAATTCGCGAATCACGGCTTCTATATCAATGGGTGTCTCTGTGAGCAGTCATCAGGGCGAGTGGTGTGAGTCGCTCTGTTTTTTCAAAATATGTATCATACCGTCCGAGTCACTTGTAATCCCGTGCTTATTTGCTTAAAGGCAGGTACACCCCTGGAGATTGATCTTCTCGGTCAAGCTCTCAGGATACCCGAGACATTCACCTGTCCAAATGGAACTGTGGCTTCCAGAGAAGAAGGGCTTCTCGTGCTTCTGAAAAGATTTGCGTTTCCGTGCCGGCTCAGTGACATGGTTCCTCGTTTTGGTTGCTTGGTTCCTGAAATAAGTCTAATTTTAGCGGAAGTGATGGACCATGTGGTCAATTCTCAAGGCCATCTTTTTGAACATCTCAACCAGCCCTGGTTACAACCCCAACACCTGCAGGAATTCTGCCGAGCAATCCACCAGAAAGGCGCAGCCTTGGACAACTGCTGGGGTTTCGTTGATGGAACTTTAAGACCGATCTGCCGGCCTGGAGAGAATCGGCGTATCATGTTCAACGGCCACAAACGTGTCCATGGTTTAAAGTTTCAGTCCGTTGCCACCCCAAATGGGATGATTGCTAATTTGTTTGGTCCTGTTGGTAAGCACACGTTTTGATTTCAATACAAAAAAAAAATGATCTGATATCGCCATGATGTTGGTGCCTTGCATGAGCAATGCGTGTTTCGCAGTACTTTGCTTCCTCTCCCAGTAGGAGAGGAAGATGTTTTAAGTTCTTCTTACAGTCTGTGAATACAAATTTTTTTCATTAAAGTTAATGTGTTTTCGTAGCCTGTGGTCAAATGGCTCAATGCGGACCACCGAGGAAACAGGTCAATTCTCATTCAGATAGAAAGAATTGAAAGGTGTTTATTTGCGATTAAGAAAGTACATAACTGTTATTGGGGACACTATTTTCAATACTGTAGTGATGTGGTTTCCTATCTCCTGCTTCAATTTCAACCCTGACAAGTCCATTGTTTTCATTTTGTTGTTTTAGTTTCCAGTCTCAGAAACAGTTTCTTTCTGCATTTTGCATTTCAAACAATCATATGCTAAAACTAATGTAAATTATTTGGGTTTTATTAACAGAAGGAAAGAGACATGACTCTGCAATGTTGAGGATGTCAGGACTGCTGGGCCAGCTGGAGCAGTACTCCTTCAACCAAACTGGCCGCCCTCTCTGTATATATGGCGATCCAGCTTACCCCTTGAGGGTACACCTGCAGGCCCCTTTTAAGAAAGGGCACCTTACAGCAGACGAAGCGGCATTCAATTCCTCCATGAGCAAAGTGAGATCATCCGTTGAGTGGGTGTTTAATGACATTACCTCCTATTTTGCATTTTTAGACTTTAAGAAAAACCTGAAAATTGGACTTAGCCCAGTTGGTACGATGTATTCTGCATGTGGTCTTTTGAGAAATGCCCTTACCTGCTTTTATGGCTCTGGCACCAGCACTTATTTTGATTTGCAGCCACCAACCATCCAGGAATACTTTCAGTTTTGAGAACTACCTGTTCTGGACTTCCAAAAGACTAATGTTTGTGTTGCCTCGATAAATGTGGCCTGGATCCGAGGGCGGTTCCTGAATACATAGTGTTAATGTCAGGTGAACCGCTCGATGACAGTGATGGGATTTGTAATGTTTTTGTCAATCCGTTTTGTAACATATACGTTGTCTGTTTTCTCTTCTATCATGGTTCTGATTTCCTTTGTTTTAAGTTGATGTATTATTTGTGAGTTTAAGAAGTATATTTATTTTCTAGTTTCCCAAAAATTTTTTTGGGAGTATCCTGACTCCCTGTAGCCTCCCACGCAGTAAAACAGCTGCTCAAGCGCTTCTATCAAGGGTGAATTAATGAATTTATTTATGGAAGTTTGATTTTATTTTTCTCTTCAATATTCCATTCTTGGGGTGAATTTTTCAATGTTCAAGTGGCAACTCGATTCAAATCTTCAGAATCTTAACTGTTGATTGGATTGTTGTCTGGCTTCATGTGATGGGCAAATGGGAATTTGGCCAAGATTTGCATAAGTTTGACTGCATCTGGTCAACCACAAAATGCCATACAGACTGTTTTCTCATCATTTTGTTTGTCACTACCTTTTTTCAACCCTCTCATAATATGAAAAGAGAGGCAAGACATTTTAGTGCACTAAAAAGCACAAAAATACTGCTGGCGGAAGAGAAAGTGAGAAAATGCTGTTGACCCACCTTTTGTTTTTATGCAAATAAGGGATGTTTTGTCGCGTGAAACCAGGCCTTTTTGAAATCAACATTTTATTGTTTTGCATGCTTGAGCTGTTTTGATTGAAACAAGGTGGTAGGTGGAGGTAAAGTCTGTTTGCAAGCCTAGTGGCCCATCAAGCTGGAGCTTATCCCAGTTTCCGTAGCATGATGGGACTAGGAGTATTTCTACTGAGAGTAATTTTGCCTGGTCGAAAAAAATTGATTAAGTGCCGCTACAAGAATAAGTGTCAATCTAGAATAAGTGCTGCACCATTACTGAAATTAATTTAATAAGCACCGCCCTCATATAAGCGCACTGGCGCTAATTTGATGTTATGTAATTTTGTTTGTCAACTCACCAAGATTAAAAGGCTCCCAGCCTTAAGGAAACTAATTTTAAGTCGATAACAAAAGGGAATTAGGATAGGCTGAGTTACTAAATATGGCTTCAGTTGTCTCTTATGAAAAACAAAAAAATGGTTTTTGAAACTCACAAGAAAGAATGTATGTGTACTAGCCTATAACTCGAGAAAGCTTGCCTACAAGCAAGCAGACAGTGATTAGATTGATAAACAAGAATGTGACTGCTTTGTTAATTCTTTGGGATTATTTTGTTGTTTATTGGCCAAAAAAAACAACAAAGTACAATATAGCTTGCAACCATGTACATGGAATAAGGCAGCATGATTTAACAGTTTCTTGCTGCAATAATTAAATGTTAAGTAATAAAATTAAAGTTTCTTGTCTTTGAAAAATTCTGTTCAAGTTGACCATTCACTTAATAAATCACTATGTGTGAAAATACGCACATAATTTATAATGGTAATTGAACTGAGTGGAGTGCAATTTGGTCTGAAATCATACATGTGATTTCAAATATCAAACGAGCGCATAGCGCGAGTTCGATATGAAATCACAAGTATGATTTCAGACCAAAATTGCACGACACGAAGTTCAATTACCACTTTATTACACTCATTTTGAAATCACAGTTTTTTGTTAATACTACTTATTTATTTTTCCACTTATAGAAGCCCGGTTTTTGAAGAAAAGTAACTTTTTAAAAATGATGCGATTTAGAGCAAAAAATGATGCAATTTATGAATAAATCACACTGCTATGAGCCAATCAAATTGCATGGATCACCGGTGATTTCAAAATGGGTGTAATAAAAACTTGAACTTTTTTAAAGAGAAATTTAATTTTTGATTTTTTTGAAAAGTTCATTTAGAGTAGTGAACATGGCCATGGTCATTTGTTGTTGGTGTCGTTGAAACTGCTGTTGCTGCTGGATTAGCATGCTTTGAAACTGTTGCTGTTGTTGCAACTCAGCTGCCCGTAGTTCCAGCTCTCTGCTCCTTATCTGACTCTGGTCGTCCTGGTGTTTTTGCTTCATGGCTACACTCTCCTTTATCATGTCCACCATGCTTGTTTGACTCTTTCTCCGTTTCGGTGAAACTTCTTACTCCGATTCGTCACTTCCAGCCGTGTCGGCTTTGTTTCTTTTTTTCGTCAAACTTAACCTCTCAGTGGCTCTCTTTCTCATTTCTGCAGCTGTTGCCTTCTCCTTTGTCTCTTTCACTTGTCTTTCCTCTTCGTACTCTGATATCCTCTCATGGATTTTTGTAAGTGCCCTGTAGTTCTCGTCATACTCGACATCCACTCCACTTGCTTGCTTCTCCTCCCTTTCTCTCGCTGTAAAGTTTTTCAAACTTCTCCCTGACTGATCTTTGCGTCACCTTCATACCATGTTGAGCTAAGGACTCTGCAATTTTTGACCATACAGCTCCTTTTTCTTTTGAACCATTATTAAATTTGAATGGTTCCTCCAATAGTATTTCACTCAACAGGAAAGATTCATGATGTTTTTACCAGATAAACAACTCCCGCTTGCTGGTCATGATTTCTGCATTAAAAAATAATGTAAAAACCACATATGTTGTGAGAATTTCACTATAGCCCAATGTTTACATAGCAAAAATGTGTAAACAAAAACTTGATAAATGAATTACAGACATTAGAGTCAAAAAGTACAGAAGAAACCACCAAACGAAGCAGCCTGCATTATTTCCAGGTAGGGTACGTAAAAGTGATTCTTTTAGTTCCTTCTTGTGGGATTAGACCAGACGAATGGTTTTACCAAGTTTTGTCGTGTGTAACAAAAATGTTGACTCGCACAGTTTTCTAAAAAATACGTCGCAAACAGCTAAGTTTTGGTCTATTTTTTTTCGAAGCCAATGCGCTCTAAAACAAAGCAAAATCCACAGAAGCGTAGAAGCTCAGTAATTTCATTTTCACCTTAAAAATTCAGGTTGTTTTATTTTAGTTTTCAAAACTTCGGGTTCGCAAAGAGACAAAGAATAACATTGGAAACAAAGTTTGTTTTTCTCTTTAAATTTCGCAACAAAAACACTTATTTCTATCTAACTAAATTCCTTACAGGTTGTCTTTAACTCAAAGCATTTATCAAAGAAACAGGGTTATTCTAAAAGTGATAAAAACCTACCTTGGAAATCTCGTACTCTTGTGAATGACTTCTCACAAAAATCTCGTCGTCTACGAAAGTCCGGCTACGAGTTTTAGTCTTACGTGACAGTGTCACGGTCATGACGCATGCGCGTTGGCCAGTAAATTGAAAATCTCGTACTCGTAGTCAAACTCGGAGTCAAATCTAAAGGTCTCTAATTACTCGTGAAAAGGCCAAAAATGTGTGACTTGGGACATCCCGTGAAACTGAAATTGCAAGTGGTTTTCAATTACAAGACGCAACACAAATGAGTGACTGTATATCGACAGCTTCGTAATCTCGTACTCTTGTGAACGACTTCTCACAAAAATCTCGTCGTCGACGAAAGTCCGGCTACGAGTTTTAATCTTACGTGACAGTGTCACGGTCATGACGCATGCGCGTTGGCCAGTAAATTGAAAATCTCGTACTCGTAGTCGAACTTGGAGTCGAATCTAAAGGTCTCTAATTACTCGTGAAAAGGCCAAAAATGTGCAACTTGGGACATCGCGTGAAACTGAAATTGCAAGTGGTTTTCAATTACAAGACACAACACAAACGAGTGACTGTATATCGACAGCGTCAGTTTGCAGTACATGCCAAAAGAAATGCAACGTGAAGGGGAAAAAAGGCAAGGAAAGAAACTTTGAGGAGATTCAAAGTCAGTATGTTGGGAAAGTTCAAGCCACCTTTGTTCAACCAGACATTGAGGTGTTGCCTCAAAAGAAGACACTGAATAGGCAGTATCTTATTTTGTGTTGCTTTTTGTGTTTTCAGAGTGCAATCATTAATGTATTGGCTTGAAAGTATTTATGTATGAATGTGGTGAAGATTTTTGTGACTCCAGTGATGTTCAGTGAGAGACTATGGCAAGATATGATAAAGCTGATATTTAGCTCTTGTTAGTTGGGCAACCGATATAGGTTTACCCTCGAGTTTCAGCGCAAATCGCAGTCATGTGCAATGGGGAATACCGCAGACACGTAATACGGGCGCAAACTTCTTTCTACGATGTTGAAAACAAATAATGGTGTCATCTTTTCTACGCTCAAACATACAGACCCACAAGCCGTTTGCGGTAGACCCACTCTAAAAGATGGCGTGTGTAATGGGCGTATATTTCGAAACGGTTCGTTCCGCGAACTGAAAATAGCAAAAGAATCAAATGATGTAGCGAATGTCTCACTAGAATCAAACCAGAAATCAAACAAGTTACCAGTGAACAGAAAATGTGGACAGAGTGACAGAAGAGCATTTGCTGATAAAGACAAGGTGCCTCGCGATGAAACTCGAGGAAACCAGGTCCTTGGTACCCTTAGCATTTCTTTTTTGGACCACTCCGCACCATAAGTGGTCAACACTCATAACAGCACGTCTACCTGTTGTCTGACTTACGATCTTAGATCGTCTTGTTGGTCTAAAAAATTGCCTCGCGACGGCCGAATAAACTTTTTACCGACGATTTTATACTTAATTCAGCAAAATCAAATAGCTGACCGTAATCTAAGAAACATTTCCGGATTAAATACGGATTTCGTGACAAGGTTCAAGAGCTTTGTTTAGTAGGTACTTGACAACAGGGTGATTGGCAAAGTTAAACTCCAATTCTACATAAGGGGCCTTCTTCAAATAGCCCCAAAATCAGATTTTGAGCTCTAGAGATGTTATATTTCACCATTTCATATATGTTCAATAAGGTTTTTGAGCAAGCGCCTCAGATTTAGTCGACCAATTTGCTCAATTTCATGTAATTTGCTACGTGATGCGGTGATGCGATAGTTCAGTTGATCCCAATCATGTTACTTTATCACGTAAACAAAGTCACCGATCAGCCAGGAATGGGACAACAGGAATTATTTTTGACCATATTTGTTCAAAGTCAGGCTTACCTTGATTAAGAGTTGGGTTTCCGATCAAAAATTTGCTTCTGGGATGCTCTTGTTTTGTCTTTCAAACTCTGTTATGCACGACCTAAGCTACCGGTCGTTGTCCATTCAAAACACCGGGAAAACAATGAAGATAGACCAGAAAATACAGCAGGAACGTATCCCAGCAGCTTAAGAATAATTATTGTTACTTTTGACACAGTCTAGGTTTTAAATGTCCTCTAACTACAAGCCAAATCCACAGGCTCTTTGACAGCTCGGCAACGTGAAATCAAAGAGGTTAACGCACGCCGTTGACTGTGTTGCGTGACATCACGCCACTAATTACGTCCTGTATCCTGTCTAAAATAATACGTTTATATCCTGAAAATTTGAAACTTTGAAAGGATGCATCTATTCTTTTTTAAAATAGCACAGTTCACGGTCTAAACAAGTCTCAAAGAGAGTCGGAAGGCGGGACATGCTTCACATAACTGAAACGCCGGTTGCGTCCTAGATCTCTCTATGGGTTTCAGGAATTAGTCAGGGATGGACAGAAAATTAACAAGAGTAAAACCAAAGCTCTCCACGAAACGTTGTTGCTGCTTATCATATTTCTTTAGATTGCCTTGTCTAACTTACTGATTTAGTCGATTTTCCTATTGCTGTTTTTCACTTGTCACGTGACATTTGAATTTCTCCCTAATGTTCACACAAATCTTAATCAGGCCCCATAGTTATAGTGATAAAACGACCAGGCCAGGATCAGGTCCACTTCACTGTCAAAACCGGAAAACGTGAACACTGCCTTATGCGGTTAGTATATGTATTTCGCCGGTCCTGGCGTACCCCCTGGAACCCGGAACCTGGAAAAAAAAAAAGAAGGAAAAACTGGCGCCCAAAACCATGAATAAACAAATTCCAGTGGCTGATCTTCTTGGTAAATTAATATGTTTGGTGATTATTCCATCCTTATCCCATCTTTGTAGATCTGTTGTACACCACTAGATAAAAAAGCACTCGTCATAGTCCTGTATTCTAATTCAATATTTGTTAATTTATAATTAGGTGGGTTAGCAGAATTCGTGTAGTAAACAATATTTTTCACAGCTGCTAGAGTTAACTCGAATTTCAAATTATCTCTCAAACCATATGCATAGAATACTCCACCATCGGTTAAAACTGGATGATCAATCGGAATACAAAATTTTCTTCCATGAAGTTTAGATAACACAACATCTTTGGGTTGACTTGTATCTTTATTACTTGCATTTGTCCGCAATCTTCGGATGTTTTCGTTTGATATACCCTGTCTAAATCGGTCACATCTTTCTTTTTGGGATAAGTTAAGGTCTTTGTATGTCATATATAAAACATATCTATCATATCTATCAATTTCATTAAGTGTTTCAATTTTAGTGATGATATTTGAAGCCGTATAAATTATACCAACAACATATAAGTTGGATCTATGAATGGTTAAGAAAAGCAAAAGTTGGAATGTATATATACCTTCCATACATATTATACGAAATTTAGCTGAAACTGTGAGTCAGGTGGTTTTCAAGGTTCGTTCTGATAAATTTTCATCAAATTATGATTTTAATTTTTTAGAATTTGGAATTTTATTTTTGGCATTTTGATTTTGATTTTTAATTTTAGGATTTTGATTTAGTACTGTCATCAGAAACCACTTTCCGGATGTCCTCTTTAACTTTGCTGGACAGGATGTGTGGTGCTGGTTTTGAGTGATTGTTATGTACCTGGCACAACACCAATCCATCGCCTTCCATCGTCACTGGATGGCCATATGTAAACCATATGTGCAGGGCATGGTCCAGTGGAAACAAGGGAATGACCTTCTCTGTGGTGTACACATCAATTGACCTTTTGTCTGTTAGAGACAACGTACGAGCAGTCAGGACCAGCACACTTCCTCACACCTTCACAAGGCCCTCTTCTCACATTTAATAAGGTATCCGCACCATCTATACTTATATTGTGCTTCGTTTTGACAGCTGATGTCGAGTACTTGGGGCGAAATTTAACTCTCTACAGTCTCTGTGTTGAATCCTGGGAATTCATACTGGTCCTTAAGCATTAATTCTATCCAATTTGCTGAATTCCTCAGGTAATCCTTTATTTTTGGTAGATGATGATGTCCTCTTCCAGTCCTTGTTCTTTTGACAACCTCTTTCTGTTCTGCTGTGTGGTCTAATGGATCGTTTATTGGATCCAAAACAAGGATATAAAAAGAATCCAGAAATTTCTTCCCTTTCTCGGAAACTTTGTACTGCCTCCATACCCTTCTGAATGATGCGCACCTTATTATGTTATATTTTATGTCAATCAACTGTAAATGAACAGCTTGTCTCAGAACCCTTGACCACCACCCTTGAGAACTATCTTTAAAAGTCTTCGTACCAACGGAATATGTCTGCGTCAGCTCCATGATTTTCTGCATTTCGGGCAGAGAGAATGTATCTTTCTTACTACCCCTTAACCATCCAATCAGCACTTCTTCTTTTACCCCTTCCTCATAGGTCTGCATTTTTCCGAGGTCTAAAACTGCCTGGAGTAGAAGCCTTATCGCTTCCTTTGCATTGAAATCTCTTTTGTCTTTGATATCACAACTTGAACAACACTCGTCTACACACTGCAACTCCATCTGGCCTTCTCCAAACTTACTGATTATTTCCTCTCTCATACATCGTCCACAGTATATAGAGTAGACCCAGCGCCATGATTGAATCAATTGTGCTTTTATCTGTTCTTCTTCACTTTTTGAACAGTTTTTGGTCCAGAAAGCTAAGCGTTGGTCGTCCTTTGACTCATTGACTAGAAGAAAACCATCAGCACTGTTACCACTTCTTCCAGCTCTACCAAATTCTTGAATCATAACACTAAGGTTACGCATGCAACCCACCCTGAAAATATTGTCCACATGTGGACTGTGTGTGCCAACCTCATAGGACTCAGTGGCTACCAATACTTGAAATTCTTTTCCTCTAAAAGCAGAGACAGTTTTCTTCTTTACATCGTGAGTCATCCCTTTTCCATAGTAATGTCTAACATTTTCTTCGCCCAATAGCAGCTTGAGTGATGACGTCATAAGTTCTACATCACCACGAAAATCCATGTATGCGATAGCATATTCATCACCTGATATATTCTTTATATCCGTAGCACATTCCGACCAAATGCCTTCCTTTGTATTTTCTTTTACTGATCTGGAAGTCTTCTTCTTTGATGTAATGTATGACTTAATGTTCAACTTGATGTTGCTGCGATTGATCGAGCCTTCAATGAGGACAGGATTCTTCAAATAATCCGCGCACAAACTCTGCAGTTGGGCCTGACTCAAGGTGGCAGTTAACGTCATCACAGGCACGCAGCTGAAGCTGTCTTTAATTCCTTTGAAAAAGTCGTAGCTTTTTGTTCAAAACATTTTGTGCACTTCGTCCAAAACCAATAATTTGAATTCTTCTTGATTCTTTCAAGATTATAAGAAATGCGATTGACAAAGTGCTCAGGAGTCATGAATACGATTGTAAAGCCAACCTACACTCTGGAATCCTCAGCAGTTCCAAATGCTGAGAGAGATGAAAGTGTGAGCTCTGCTGATGGGCATGATGAGTGTAGTGATTGACACTAGTGATTGACACGTATGGACTTGATTACGTCATGAGTTGAGATATATGAGACATTCAGAACTGTAGGGCGTTGTAAGAAAAATTATTTTGGGCCAATTTACTTCAAGTGATGAAAGAAAAATGACAGGTTGTTTCCACTTTGGTATTTATTTATTGACATTTATTTTGTACAGTTGCTGGACAAGAACACTTACAGCTTAATGTTTATACAATGTACGTTGAAATTTAACTTCTTGGCCTTATTTCCATGAGTTTATGTATGTTGAAATGTTTTATTTACAAAAAAATATGGTGTTCTTTACAGTAATAACCATTTCTATTTACATGTATATAAATTATAATTATGAAGCTTTATTTTTTACTATCCATATTTGAATAGCCTGTTTGTAATGAAATTGGATATCTTGAAAATTTAAATTACAAGTATCTGTACATGTATTCTCTTTAATCAAAAGCTCAACACTAGATTCACATAATTATGTGGTCCAATTTAAGGCTTTAATTCATACAACTATTTTTTTAAGGCAGTTTTCCTGAATTATAACACAAGTTAAGGAGATAATTATTGCCTTTTGTACATTGAACATTGCAGTTTTCCTGAATTATAACACAAGTTAAAGGAGATAATTATTGCCTTTTGTACATTGAATTAATTATGAATCAATAGCTGCAAAACACTTTACTTCAATAAAACATGAAATGCTTATTTATGTAAAATATCGTATTTCAGTGATTTAAAGCCACCCTTTAACCCTTTGGTGACTGCCCTAAAAATGGCCATTTTTGACATGTTTTGGTAAGAAATGACCAGCTCATGTTGTATTCAACCAATTTTGTTATGCTATATGTCATTTTAAAGCTAAATAAATGGACATCAAGACTATGTGTTCAGTTTCTTTGAATCTCTTTTAATTAATTAATTAAGGCGAATTTATGCTAATTAAAATGTCATGCAATACACATTTTTTAGGAGAAAATTTTTAGTAACATCTGCTCTTTATGTAGCATTGAAAACTGAAAAAAGAAAAGTTGCTTCCCATTAAATACTCTATATTTCCTGAAAATTTGATTGAAATTCGATGAAAATTCACATTGTTATGCTTATTTCTTTTGGGTGCCCTCAAAAGCCCCGTTTTGCCTTCACTACACCCATATGGGTGCATGGGTGATACAAGTGCCCATGGCTACTCATTTTGAATATTTTACTTGTATAAAATAGCAATTAGTTTTTAAAAATAAAAATCTACATGCACCACAACTGGACACGTAAACCCCTAAAAACCACCAGGTGGAAAACGGGGACCGTGTACCCCCAACCAGTGTTATGATGCTACCTTTGGGGTTTCAAGGGGCCTTACCTAACAAAGAACAACTTAAATCAACTACAAGTGTCTTTTTACAATTAATCACGATGATAGTCCTTGCTGTGCCAAATCTCAAAGCAGTTTTTATCCTGAGGGCAATGTAGATAAACATTGTTACATTGTGGTGCACTGCAGCAAGTCCAAACTTTCATTTCCTTCTGTGTTGCTTTATAACAAACTTTACAGTTCCTCTTAGTGTCAGTAAACTTTGGTATATGCACAGTTACAAACTCCCCAGGTTCCTTAGTTGGGGGCTTGAACACTGGAGGTGCTCCATATTCATCCAAGCCTTCTAGAGCTCTCACAAGTTCCTCTCGATACTCTGCAACTGTAACACCAACATAAAATGAAAGGTTCAGCAGCTAATAAGCAGATTTTGCTCCCCCCCAAAAAAAAACAAATCAGGAGAGCTAAAATTTGCTCTTTAGATATTACAATGTTGTCCTTTGATCAAAGGTCACAAACTTGAGAGATCATTACTGGAGATAAATAAAACAAACAAAAACCTTATTATGTTTACTCTTTAGGGCTCGATAAAATACATACAGCGTTGTTTGTACACTACTAACAGTGAAGTAGAAAACAGAATTACAATAAATAACTTGATCAAACCCAAGATTTTTCACTATTCATAAAATATTCCTGACAACATTCCACGGTTATGTCCACATACAAATGAAACTAGTAAAAGGGATATTATACATCAATTCCATAAAATTTCATCAGGAAAGGGTTCTCAGTGAAAGAAAATGTTATTTGCAAATTCTTTGGACGCTAGAAAATGCAAACGAATAACAAAATAACCATGATATTTCTTTTTGTCTTTCTTCTCGCGAACACATGTTTGGAGGCTCAAGTTACGCATTGCGCGAAAAAATCAGCTGATCGTATGGTACTCAAAACTGCGGTAAGAAATAAATAAATCGGGCCCAGAAAGCTTCTATTTCCATCATTTTAGTTTACTTAAGACTTGCAGTTTCAGTTTTTGCAAAAAGATGACGGGAAAAGTGCAAAACTCGGGCTAAGTAAATGCTAAATTCCAACGCACTCATATTTCATCATGGTGTTTACACAATCGCTTACCTCCATTCTCTCTCTGAAGCACGATTTCCTTCAAGTTCTTGGTCTAAATCAAACTCTTGTCCACTCGAAATTCCACCAGTGTTACTGTCAATATCACTTTTAGCATTACTGCCATCTCGGGCACCAATTTCAGCTCCTTCTTCAGACGTGAAAGTCACGCTTGGACGCTTGCTCGAAGACGCCATTTAAAATTGAACATTGCTTGTCACGCCGCATGCAAAAACGTGAATTTCGAATAGCCAATGAGATCGATAAATTCCACAATGAATTCTTTTTGATTGGCTACATCCATAGTTTATTTTTAATATAATTCAATATAATTAAATTAATTTAATTCCAAAAAATTTTGGAAATACGTCATCGTTCCATATGGAACGATATTTGGTGTTGCCGTCACCAAAGGGTTAAAAGCAAAAAAAATATTCATTCACTTTTACTTTGCATATGCCTTGATTGGTTTTTTTCCCCTCTTTTTTTTAATACCAGCTGGCACTCAAAAAACAATGGGCTTAAAAAACTTCCTAATCTTCCAGCCAAGTCCATCAACATTTTGTAAAGAAATGCAGCAAGGATTGTACTTGATGACCCAAGTAACTGGATCCAGTCATGATTGGTTTTGTTTATCTGGACCCAGTTGTTCAAAGGGTGAATAGCACTATCAACTGGATAAATCACTAGGGTCTGTTCAATGGAGGAAATGATAACTGAGTGGCCTGATGGGCATTCTTGTCCCCAGATGCCGAGTTCCTGTTAAATCACAACATCTGTCAAGACCTTAATATATACTACTTAACTTAATTCTTAATAATTTGTTGCTTTTATTTTCAGCCAATCAGATTTGGCATGTTTTTTTGTCTTTATTTCAGGGTAACAAAAATTCCCTCAAACTTCACTTCTTAACCAACAATTACGTTTGATAGATGTTGCCGCTTTAGTTCAGCTGTTCTGTCTCGGCAGGCACTATCATGGCCATCATCATCACTGTCGTTGTCGTCATCATCATCATCATCGTCATCAAGATAGTATCTTTCATCAAAATCATCATGCAGTAAAGTGAAATTGTGCAAGACACAAGCTCCCATGACTATTTTAGTCATAAGCTTTAGGCATAAATGATTCAAATAGCTCAGTTTTCTCCAACTCCCCTTCAAAAGACTGATTGTGCGTTCTACAATCTGTCAGACTGAGGACAGGGTATTGTTGAAAAGGAGCTGATTTGGTAGTAAGTGGCCATTATTCCTGTAAGGAGTCATGAGCCATCTGTAATAAAAAATAAACATACAATTTATTCAGATAAACCATTCTCTCTTAAGTTTATTAATTTACATGTATTACTCTGCCCACAAAATTGGTTTTCTGTGCAGTGGGATCCCAGCACAAAATGAATCATAATACAATAAAATATAACTAAGATGTAAAAAGCTACATACACCAGTGTACTTCTAAAAATGAAATTTATGAACGGAACAGTTCTACTTACTAAACTAAAAGTTTTTTCAACTACTGTAATTAACCAAAAATATTACTTTGTTCATCATGTATACCTGACAAGTGGGTAGCCTCCATCCCCAATAATGTGGTAATCACCTGAAAACTTGTTTGCACAAGTGGCGAAAAGAGAAGAATTTCTTAGAACTCTAGAATCATGGATGGATCCTGGCCACCCTGCTAAAACGTCTGTCAGGACCATATTATTGCCACAAACAATCTATTTGTGAGAAAAGCACATGAAAGAAATTACTATTTGGCTTCAACAAAAAGAGTAAGACTGCAGTACTGATGGTTGAAGCACTGATTAATTCCTTTATTTTCACTCATCCAATATAAACCGTATTGAATGGTCTTTGCAAGCACAAGCACTGAGAAAAGCCACTCTTGCAACATGTACATGTAAAAACACTTTTAAAAAAGCTACCTTCTTGAAAATAACTGAGCAGTTGCAAGCATTTGTAAAAATACAAGCAAATGAACACTCACTAAAATTTTTCAAGCATTCTAAGCAGAAGCCTTGGATCATTCATGTCCCCTCTATAATATCATTAAACTATGTTGTACAAAAACATTTACCTGCAGTTGTAGAGCATAAAACTTTTTCCTGCAATTGTATGACTCGGGGTCTACACTGGGTGCCTTGATCTTTATGAATGTCCCATCTATGGCACCTATTATACATAAAGGTACAAATTAATAAAATTTAATTAATTGCCAAAATTTGTGCTTTTCAATACAATTTTCCTCCAGAACTACTGTTGAGCCTATTTGCAAAATTATTTCTTGATTCTTTATTAGGAACTCCACATGTTTGCAAGAAAACTGCCGAAGGAGCTACATGTACGTACCAATTGTTCCAGGCATTCCGCCATCTTCAAAACTTTGGGCAATTTCTCTCATTTCCATAACTGAAAATAGGCCCAAAATTGTACATTACAACTTTGAATTACTTCCAGTACATACATTAACTTTATTTTTCTCATATTTACAGAGTAAATACATCTGAATCCCCTTGAAAAAGTGATGAAGGAGCCTTGTTGACCACTTTCAAAAGCTATAAGCCCCATAAGGTACCACAAAATTTGATTAGGCCTGGTTCACACTAGCAACATAACGACATAACAACATAATGACTTAACGACATAGTCGCTTATGTCGGTAATGTGAACACCGACATAGGAATGAAACGTTCAATGAAAACAAGACTTTACAAATGGAGTACGAACAATTGTTGCTTTCGGGATAATTTTGCTTTTGGGAAAAAAAATGCAAGAAGAAAAGAACGGATATGTCCAGTCTTTCAGCAAGAAGCTAGAAGAGCACACGACCAATACCACAACCTTGTCAGAGAACTCAGTTTGGGTGATCTGACAGAGAATGTTATTTCAGGTGTACGCTATTAATCTGATCTAACTTGAACTCATGAGTGTACAAACGAAACAATATACTAGCAACATCATCTCAATCTCACGGCGCTAGAGACTGGTGAAACGAACTTATACTGGTGGACAAAGAAAAAGAGCTAATCTATTGCTTACTTCCACCAGCATGGGGCTGATGCCGTAATGAGAAAAGCACCTACGTTTTGGAATTTTTATCAAATTCTGATGCTTTACCTGTAATATGTTTTGACATCAACACGAATTTCTTGCTGCGTAGTCCGTGCCGCCATGTTGAAAATAGTGCCAGTGTCGGACTGGCGCTCTGATTGGTTCTTTGTTATGTTGCTATGTCAATGTTGTTCACACTTGTTTTAGCCGAAACATAACATAACGACATAGACATAACGACATAAAGAAAAGATCAGTTTTTTCCTTATGTCATTATGTTCATGGTGTTATGTTGATAATATGTCATTATGTCCGCATGTTCACACTGCGAACATAACGTCATAACGTCCTTTTATGTCGATATGTTTATGTCGTTATGTCATTATGTCGCTACTGTGAACCAGGCTTTAGTGGGCATGGCCAACATCAACTTTCCGCCCCTAAAAGATAATCATACAAATTTATGTAGGCAGTGAAGTCACGCATAGTTGGTATTATTTTTTTGGCTCCATACACTCCATACACTAAAAGGTCCCACACATTGTGTAATAGCGGTCATTTCAGTGCTCAGGGGGGAGGGTACTCTTGCTTGTAAATGACAGGGATGATCGAATGGAGGCAAAACTCAAGACCCCATAAAAACCCTTTGTCTTCTGACATTACCCAAAAAATCCCTGGAGCAAAAAAAAAAGAAAACCCGAAAAATCCATCACACTACCCCTGATTTGCCAGGAGGGCCAATAATATGAGTCAAAGAAAATAAAAAGAATTGAACGCTTGTGTTTGTTTATTCATCATACCATTAATACGCCAAGGCGTTTAGTTCGTTTTTAATACCCGAAAAAAATCCCCTATTTAAATTAAGTCGCCCAAAAAATAATTGCCAAATTTTCCAGCTCCAAAAAATCCTGGAATTAAGAATTTTAAACCCAAAAAAATCCATCCATCATCCCCGTTATTTACAAGCAGGAGTACCCCCCCCCACTCCCCAAAGTTTAACCCCATAAGGTCATGAAAAACACTCTTGTTATTTTATCACAAAAATTGGTGTTATTGTTTGGACAAATGAGAAACATCATACCAAACAGAGGGCTGGACAAATAGCAAAAAAAGATGAGTCATACAGCCATATTACGTGTTGACATAGGCCGTTTAACAACCATTTACTACCAAATGTCAGACAGTGAATACTTTTTTGTTGAAATAAATTTGCCAACATTTAACTTTTTTTATATACAGCAGAGACATTATAAAGATTTTTGAGGTCTTAAATAGTTTTTTTTAAAGTCTATTGCGTTTGTAAACCAGACAAATATCACTGCGATTGATTTATCACTACTTCTGATTCAGGTAACCGGTTGTTTCGCCTATGAGTCGTTTCGCTAACGACCATTTCGCTAATGAGTTAGGTTGATTCGCCTACGTCTAAAGTTGTTTCGCTAACGACTTTAACGTATCATGAGGATTAATATTTTAAAAAGTAGTTGATAAAGTGGGGGACCCAGCACAAATTAAACAAAAAAGTGAAATGCAAAAAATTCAAAAATTTTATCAGAGATTTATCAGAGATTTAAACAAGGATTTTATTCCTTTAAAGTATTACCAAATAAAAAATTAAAAATTTTATCAAGGATTTATCAGAGATTTTA
Organism: Ricordea florida; assembly: GCA_949710005.1. Lineage (NCBI taxonomy): Eukaryota > Metazoa > Cnidaria > Anthozoa > Corallimorpharia > Ricordeidae > Ricordea > Ricordea florida. The sequence goes on along the minus strand of OX453276.1, from coordinate 13,550,515 downwards.
TTAATGAAATTTATTGGGAAATAAAAAAAATTAAAATTAAAAATGTATTTTAAAAATGTAATTTAAAGACAAAACAAAGTATTATTAAAAAGTAGATGGAAGAGTTACAAAAGAAAAAAGTTGTGGAATTGAAGCAAATTGCTCGAGAACATATTGGTAAAGGATTTTCTAATTTAAAACTCAAAGCCGAACTCATTGAAGCGTTGAGGAATATTCCAGAAGTTATGGAAGAGATGCGTAATCTTCAGAATCAAAGAATTATTCTTGATGAACCAATACCTAAGATTAATACTCCAATTCTAAGACCTAAAAAACCAATCCCCACAAACATACCAATTAAAAATTTGGAAAGTAAAGTTGCAAAACCATTAATGAAAGATATTAACGAGTTCGCAGATTGGATACTATCTTATGTACCAGAACCTTCCAAAAAGATTGTAGACAAACGAATAGAAAGTATGAAGGAAAAGTTTAACAAAATATTTAAACGTTTAAATCAGAAAGAAAATTCGAATGAAAAGACCAACCAAATAAGAAAACGTTTTACTCCAAAAGAAAGTTTGAAGGAAAGATTTAACCGAATGTTTAAAAAACCTACCACTGAATATGAAGAACATGATGAAGATTTTACTCCAATAGAACAAGAAACAGGACTCGGTGGATATCTGAAAACATATAGAATACATGGAAAGACATATAAAAATGATGGATTATTTTTTAAAGAACTTGCATATTTACCCCCAGAACATATCGTAGAATTAGGATTAGATGAATTAACATTTATCAGAGAAATAAAACAGAAAGTTATTGATTTAATTAATAAGCAAAAGAAACCTCTAAAGCTGAAATTTACTTTTGCCTGTAAATTTATAAAGTTTGATCCTAATACTAGAAAAATAGATGGTTATGCAGATCCATTTTTTCACAGCAGAAGACCAGAGGTTGTAACAGCATCAACAGATTTATCCAGCTTATTTGATACGTCGACCAAATATTTACTTGAACTTTTTAAAACTTTTATAAATAAAGGCAGCGGTTGGAAATTTAATGGTGTGAATCACTTTGATATAAAAATTGATCCGTTTGAACCAATTTCAGGAAGTAGTTATATCCCACTAACAGAAAAATTAGCAAACAAAGGAGCGATTATAAACCTCAGGAATGAGAATGATAATGAATGTTTTAAGTGGTCAGTAACTGAAGCAGTACATCAAAGAGAGAAAAATCCACAAAGAGTAAATAGAGAATTGATAGAAAACTCTAAAATTTTTAACTGGAAAGGAATAGAATTTCCTACTAGATGGGTAGATATTGATAAGTTTGAGAAACAAAACCTATACTACAGGATTAATGTCTATGGATATGATAATGATAATGAGGAAGTATACCCTCTAAGAATAAGTGATAAAGAAAGAGGGCTGTTAATAAACTTACTTCTAATATCAAACGGTGAAACAGATCACTATTGTTGGATAAAGAATCTTTGCAGGTTGACAGTTTCACAAGTTACTAAACATAAAGAAAAGATTTACCTCTGCCCTAGATGTCTTTATCATTCACATAAAGAGGAAACATTGCAAAAGCATCTAGAATATTGTAAAGAACATGAAGCTGTTAGGAGCGAAATGCCAAAGGATAAACACGGAAAACCTATATATCTTAAATTTATTAATTTTTACAAAAAAATGAAAGTACCATTTGTTGTATATGGTGACTTTGAGTGTTGTGGAGAATCAATAGATACTTGCTCACCAGACAAAAGTAAAAGTTTTACAAATAAATATGCAAAGCATAAACCGACTGGTTTCTGTTATATAATAAAGTTTTTCGATGAAAATTATGAACCTGTTATTAGACGATATACCGCTAAATCTCCAGACGAAGATGTAGGAAAAATATTTATGATCGAATTAGAAAAGGATATTAGAGAAATTTGTGAAAAAATTAAGCCTAACAAGAAAATGAATTGGTTGACACAAAGAGAAAAATACGAACATAAAAAAGCTACCATTTGTCATATATGTGAAGAAGAATTATTGGAAAAAGATAAGGTAAAAGATCACTGTCATTATACAGGAAAGTATAGAGGAGCTGCACATAGTGCGTGTAATTTAAATTTCAAAAATAAAAAATTCATACCAATCATTTTTCACAATCTAACAGGATATGACTCACATCTTTTTATTAAGAATATTGGTATAACAAAAGGTAAAGTAGACTGCATACCTAATAATGAGGAAAAATATATTTCTTTTACAAAACAAATTGTACTTGGTAAATATATTGATAAAAAAGGCGAGGAAAAAGAAGATAAGCTGGATATTAGATTCATTGATTCATTTAAATTTATGTCAACAAGTCTTGATAAATTAGTCGCTAATCTTACAAAATGTGGAAAATGTGAAGCATGTAAACCAGGAGATTGTATTAAGAGATATATAAAAGATGGAAAAATCATTCAGTATAAAGGTATTGGCAGATGTGGAAAATGTAAGAATTGTCTGTTAGTTGAAAGTAGATGTCTTTCTCCAAGAGACGATAAATTAGAAGAAACGAAAAAAGTATTTGGAGATAAGATGTATTTAATGTTGAGGAAAGGAGTATTTCCATATGACTATTTTGACAGCCTTGATAAATTAAACGAAACCCAACTTCCACCAATAGAAGCATTTTACTCAAAACTAAACGGTAAACATATATCACAAGATGATTATGAACATATATCACAAGATGATTATGAACATATATCACAAGATTATTATGAACATATATCAGAAGAAGATTATGAACATGCTAAAAAGGTATGGAAAACTTTTAATATGAAAACAATGAGGGAATACCACGATCTATATCTTTTGTCAGACACACTATTTTTAATGGATGTATTCGAGAATTTTAGGGATACTTGTATGAAGAATTATGGTTTAGATCCTGCCCACTATTATACATTGCCCGGATTAGCTTGGGATGCTGCATTAAAGTTTACTAAAGTGAAATTGGAGTTACTAACTGATATTAATATGTTACTTATGTTTGAGAAAGGTGTTAGAGGGGGTGTATCACAAATATCAAAAAGATATGCTAAAGCTAATAATCCATATATGGAAGAATATGATCCAAATCAACCAACAATATATATTTATTATTCCGATGCAAATAACTTATATGGAGGAGGAATGAGTGAACCACTACCCACTCATGGTTTTGAATGGATGTCTGAGGAAGAATATGAAAACTGGAGAGATATCCCATGCGTAGTTGAGGTTGATCTAGAATATCCAGAAAATCTTCATGATTTACATAATGATTATCCTCTAGCACCAGACAAAATTATTGTTAACAAGGTGGAAAAATTAATCCCAAACTTAAACAATAAGGAAAAGTATGTTGTTCACCGTGAAACTTTGAAAGATTATGAAAGTTTAGGATTAAAAATAACAAAGATTCATAGGGGAATTAAATTCAAAGAGTCTGCGTGGTTAAAACCTTACATTGATTTTAATACTAATCTAAGAGCTAAAGCAAAAAATGATTTTGAAAAGGATTTTTTCAAGTTAATGAATAACGCAGTATTTGGTAAAACAATGGAAAATATTAGAAATAGGGTTGACATTAAATTAGTTACAAATAAAAAAGAAGCTAGAAAACTAATAAAACAACCTAATTATCAACATCGTACTATCTTTTCTAAAAATCTAGCAGCTATTCATATGAAAAGAAAAAAGATAATATTTAATAAGCCTGTTTACTTGGGTATGTGTATTCTGGATTTAAGTAAAAAAGTAATGTATGATTTTCATTATAATTATATCAAATCTAAATATGGAGATAAGGCTAAATTACTTATGACTGATACTGATTCGCTTGTATATGAAATAGAAACTCCAGATTTCTACAAAGATATAAGTCCTGATGTTAGAGAAAAGTTTGACACTAGTAATTATCCTAAAGATCATCCTTCAGGAATTGAGATTGGTGTAAACAAAAAAGTAATAGGAATGTTCAAAGATGAAATGGGTGGAATTCCGATAAAAGAATTTAAAGGTCTAAGGTCTAAGTTATACTCTATATTAACAGATAAAAATAAAGAGATAAATAAGAGTAAAGGAATTAAGCAATCAGTTGTAAAAAATACAATAACTCATAATGATTATAAGGTTTGTCTAGACACCAGAAAACCACAAATGAGAGAGATGAATATAATTAGAAGTCGCTTACACGATGTTTATTCTGAAACTGTTAATAAAATTGCATTATCTGCTGATGATGATAAGAGAATAATTTGTGAAGATGGAATAAATACTTTAGCTATTGGGCATTATCGCACTAAAACAGAATCAGGAGGAAGTTCAGTATCATAGGGTATAACCTGTAATTCTTCCCTTACAAACCCACGTCTTGGACCATCTAGCAAATAATATAAAACCGGTTGATTAGGTGAAACGACGCTACGCGTAATATCATAAACTTTGATACTCCAAATAGGATCTGTAGCTCTCCTTTTTTCTCCACCTTCAAGTTCCCCTGGAGATAATAAATATCTCACTTTAACATAAGATAGTAATCTAACCTCATCAGGACCAACAACCCGTTTGGTTCCTCCTGGTAGTCGGTATTTTTTAGGTTCAATATCAACTTCTTTCTGTTTTATTGCCTCATCAGGTTCTTTACCAGTTATTCTCGTTGGTGTATTATTCAAAGTTTTTAGAATATATGGTAATCTTTTCACCCATACTCTTGATCGGACAGATCGGGCAGAGCCCTCCCCGGCGGATCTTTCATCACTAATCATTTCTTGTGCATATTGATGACTAAATAATCTTTCACCTAATATTCTGTTTGCGTTTTCTACAAACGCCTGAGCTCTATGATTTCCAGCTTCACTTCTCTGTATTTTCACATTATGATAATTCATAAGTTTTGCAACTTCACCCATAAATTCTCTTCCAGGATCAACCATTAATGTTTTAGGATATTTTAATTTCGCTTCGCGGTCTATTCTTCTCGAATATATTTTCTCAAAAGCTTTTGATATTTCTCGACTTTCTTTTGAGGTTAATGGTTCAGCATCTTTATATCTTGAAGCCACATCAACCACAACTAATGCATATTTATAAGTTTTTCTTCCAACTCTATCATGCGGCAAAAATAATAAATCTGCCTGGTGAATCTGATTAGGCTTATCCACAGTCCAGTGTGGTCTAGGTATATATTTTGGAGCTGGAAGATAGATTTGCCATATTGCCTGTTTCTGAAGCCATTGTTTTGCAGAATTTTCACTTACTTTCGCCTTCTCAGCTAATTTAGAAATTGCAGAATAACCTTTCCAATATCCTTCAGTTGAATAATATATCCGACTTAAAGTCGGGCCCGGCTGCGGCTTTGCCGCGGAGGGCTCCGCCCGATCCGCCGATATTTTTGGAAGTATATTTTCGTTATTCATTTAAAGATTAACAAAAGAATCTTATAAATTAAAATGGGGGAAGAAAAAATAAATTTTAGTAAGTATCAAATAAACATTATGAAAAAAATTATAATTAAAAAAATTCTAGATATGGAAGATGGCGATAATATTTTTAATGTTACGATTATGATACCAAATGCAAGAGAAAGTTTATTAAAACATATTGAAAAATTAGATAATAATAGGACAAAGGGGTTTAAAGATTAACCAAAGTAACTTATAAATTACAATGACGTCTGAAAAAATTAATCCAAACAGAATTCCACGAGAGCCATTTGGTTTGAAAGCGGAATCAACAATGAACCGAATTACTCTCAATCCATCATCCGCTAGCCCCGGAGAAACATTATATATAAATATTCCAAAACTTTCTGAGAATTTAGTGATTGTACCAGGAAGTGTATCTCTATTATTTGATTTAGATGTAGATGGTCATGCTAATAATACACTTGTAAATAATGTAGGTAGTAATCTTGTATCTAGACTTAGAGTTCTTTTTGGAGGTGAAACATTACAGGATACTCAAAGATATGATCTTTTTCAAACATATCACGACTTATTCTTAACAGATGAAGAACGAGAAGATAGATTAAAACAAGGTATTTCTTCTGAAAATATGAGAAAGCTCAGGACAAATGCAGGTGATAAGAAAACCCAAGATGTTAAGGCAGTGACTCTTGCATCAGTACATAACACAAAGTATCGTATACCACTAAACCATCCTATTCTAAATGATCACGGAGTTTTTTATCCAAAGGCGCTAGACAATCATCTAATCTTTGAGATTACACTTGCTCCAGTTAATGATATTGTTGTTTATTCTGACACTAGTAAGACTCCAGCATATTCAATCAAAAACCTTGAGTTAGAATATTCTTCCATTTCAAGTGAATACTTGGCTCGTGAGGCTCAGGCAGCTTATCAAGTTGGTAAAGGATTCTTTTATGAAAATGTTACTCTACACAAAACTTTTACATTTTCCATAGGTGGTGATGGTGTTATTAATCAGCATATTAATTTACCAAGAAGATCAATGACGGGGATATTATGTTTGTTTACATTACCAATAGCAGCAGGAGCACGTAACTCTGAGAATTTTTACAATCCAGGTATAACCTCGATTAATATAGATGTTGATGGTGTACCAAATCGATTATACTCTAAGGGAATGATTCCATCAGACCTATGGGAGTCGGTAAAGAAAAGATTTGGAATGACCGAAGGTCGGCATTCGGTAAAGGAAAAGGATTTTTATGCTGATAAGTTTGCTCTTTGGGTTGATATGAGAACTCACCCTGATAATGGTATTCATGGCGGTGGTCTAGCATTAAACAATACACAAGATGGTGTAAAACTAGAAATTAAAAGAAAACAAAGTGGATCTGGTACTATAACCTGTCATATGTTTGTTGTGGCTGACGCAATGATGGAAATAATGAATTCAGGTTTACGCTCCATAAAGTACTGACTGAACATAGTGAAGGAAGAACCTAAATTTAAAAACCTCATGTTATGATACAAAAAATCATGGAAGAATTACGAGAAAAAATACCATTCCATTGTATCATAACTGGTCCAACAAATTGTGGAAAGACAAAGTACCTCATTGATCAGTTAAGAGGGTCATTCCGAAAAATTTTTGATTACATTGTTTTAATATGCCCAACTTATTCTAAAAATAAAACTTATCATAATTTTGCTAGAGGAGATAAACGTTTCTTTGTATTGTCACCTGATGCTAGTAACATTGATGAGATTAATGAGTTATTAACTGATTGTCAAACTTTATTCTCTGGAACAAATACATTAATAATTTTAGATGATTGTGCTGTATCTAATGATTTGAAGAAGCGATCAAACAAGTTTATAGATTTAGCGTTCTCTGGAAGACATCACGGATTATCAGTTTGGGTTCTCACTCAGCAATTAACATCCATAGCAAAACCATTCCGTGAAAATGTAGCTTGTGTTGTTACTTTCCATAACCCATCGCAAAAAGGCATGAAGATGTTTTTTGAAGATTATGGGGGAAATATGGATTATGAATTATGTAAAAAATTTGTGCAATTATTAAAAACTGAAAAATATTCTAGACTTTGTTTATCTTTACGTCACCCATTTAATTGCTATTTGGAGATCCCTTCGGGGTAGGCTCCGCTGTATTACCTGAAGTGATTTCCGCGTAGCGGGGCCGACAAAGTCGGTTTAAAAATAATCCATGTATTATCACAAAAGATGACAAGCGTAGAAGATTATATTAAAGAAGAAAAGATTGGAGAAAAGACTGAGGTAAAAGATAATGATGATAATGAAATTGAAATCAAACAAGAATCACGAGCTATTCTCGCAGCTCTTGGAACCACAAAGGAATATTTAGGTGTTGATATGAGTCTGGGTGATATAAAAAAATTATCAGTGAAAGATGTTGAGAAATATTATAATCGTTATCAAGCAGTATTAGGTAAGAAAATTAATGGGGGGTTAGTAGATTCATCGCTCCAATTAGTTTCTAAAGTCATTTCTTATGTGGTTCCCGTAGATGATATAGAAGCTCTTTGTGCGGATTTGAAGAATGATGATTTGGTTAATCGTGAACTGACAAACATTGTAGGTCTCTTAGCATTGAAAGCAGGAAGATTGACAGCACTTGCTAGCGGACTATTCCAGGTTGCTAAACATGTTAAAATAGGTAAAATTCAAGAAGTTTCAAGAACAATTACAGATAATGATAACACAACTGATCAGGCTACTAAGCAAAATGCTGGAGGGTGTGATACTGTTTATTAGTTTAAAGATTTCTTAATGTTATGTAAAAAATCATGTTTGAAAAAGTTGAACAAATAAATAAAGAAATTATAAAGAAAGCTATTAAAGTGATTGAAGATGCTGTAAGGATAATAGATCATAAAAACCAAAAAATTAAAGAAATTGAAAAAGAAGTTTATATGCTAAAAGAACAAATACGTAGTGGTGCTAGCAAAATTTATTCAGATACTGATTTGCTTCGCGGCCCTAAAGGGGTCTAAAGATTCTTTAATTTTTGAAATAAATAATAATGTCTGACCGAACTGAACGAAGTGAAGGAGGAACAGAAGTTGTTGATCGGGGTGAAGCCCCTCCCCGCTATGTGGAGCAAATTACTAGAGATCCACCAAAAGAAGAGGTTGGTTCTTCAAAAAATAAGGCAAAAGATCCTAAAAAGGTTGCTGCTGGTAAAAAATTAGCTGAATATAATAAAAAAGCAAAAGAAGCGTTAGCTAGGGAGACCCTACGGGCCGCGGAGCAAATGAAACGTGAAAGGGAACAAGAGGAGAGAGTAATAAAAATACGGTTTTAGGACACAGGAATTTAATCAAAGATTTTTTAGCTTAATTTTAAATTAATCTTAAAATTTAATCAAAGATTTTATCAGAGATTTATACAGGATTTATTGGATAATATTTATATGTCCCAAAAGTTTTACCAAAGATTTTATCAGAGATTTATACAGGATTATTTCTGGGACGCAGGTATAAATTTTAAATGAAGTTTTAAAAATGATTTAAAGTTATGAAATATTTAACAAAATTAAATGGACCAATTAAGAGATTTATATTTTTGTGAATTAAAAAGAATGGCAAAAGAGTTAAAAATTAAAGGAAGATCAAAAATGGGTAGAATAGATCTTATTAATGAGTTAAAAAAATTTAAAGAGGATGAAATTATTAATTTAATTGAAAAAGTTACTACTACTGGTGAATATATTTGTATTCATGGAAAACTTAAATATTTTTGTAGAGAATGCGGCGGTTCACAAATATGTGAACATGATAGAATTAAGTATGCTTGTAAAAAGTGTAGAGGATCGCAAGTATGCAAACACAATAAATATAAGTATCGCTGTAAAGAATGTGGAGGATCGCAAATATGTGAACATGGTAAGCAAAAACAACAATGTAAGGAATGTGGCGGATCTCAAATATGTGAACATGGCAAGCAAAAAGCTTCCTGTAAGGAATGTAGAATAAAATTAAAAAATGAATTATGATTTAAAAAGATATAAAATATAAAATAAAATATAAAATGATGGAAATAATAAAAAGTCAACAAGAAAGCTTTTTTAGTTTGCAATATTATAATGGGGAAGAATTAAGTCTTTGTGATTTTATAGAGTCAATTAAAGAAGATTTGTTAAAAATATTATCAAAAAATCGAGGTTTGATTGAAGAAAAACAAGATGATGATGATGATGATAAATATGGTATTAAATTTAGAATTACTTATAATACCTTTAGTGATGGATCTTCTATTTATTATTGTTCTAGTACAAAATTTGGTGTGAATGGTATATACACTAATAAATTTGCAAAGGATTTATTAAATTGCGCTAATGAAAAATATGAAAAATATGGGGGTTATTATGGTTATTATGATAAGGAATGCAGTATTAATGAGTTTGATAAAAAGTTTACTATTGATTTTTTTGATGTTATTATATATATAAATTATGATAAAATAACGCATAAAAGGAAATTCTACAAAGACTTGCATGATAATCTAATGCCTATAGCATGGCATCCATCTAGATATTTAGATTGGTGTATTGATGTTGAGGAGTTAAGAGATTTGAAAGAAAGATGGAGCGAAGATTAGTTAAAAAATAATTATGTTATATAACTCAAGTAATAGTTATATAACAAAATTTATCTGAATCTTAAACTTATAGTTATAGGTGAACCCCTAAGATCAAATTTTTTCCATTCTGCGTCTAAAATTGTTAAATCAAAGTGGTTTATTAGAGTATCATATTTTCTAACTGGTATTGTTGGATAATCTTTTGAGGGTATGTTTGCAAGTAGTTGTGATGGAGTTAGTTTTAAAAGTTCTCCATTTTTACTTTTATTCATATATGACATCCTATTATCCACTATACTGCACATAAGTCTCAATGGCTCCTTAATATTTATATTTATTGGATATATTTTACGAGGATTTATAATTTCTGGCAAACCCAAATAAATTTGTAAATCTCTACTAAGTTTAATGTTATAATTCTTATTTGAAAATAGATACCCAACATTATTATTGCCATTTATTGTTAACTTTAGATTATCTGTATAATTATGAAAAATTGATTGAATATCAACCAATGAATATGTGCCCGTCGGTATCCTTAAAACGAACCCTTGTCTTTCATCAGTTAATGACTGTTGATCCTTAAAATTAATCAATCTTTTGGTTTTTATATTACAATCCAGCAGTTGTATCTCTCGAAGATTTTCCAGAGGAGGATCTAAATAAATCCTAGTTTCAGAATCATACATTGTAATACTTAGCATTTTGTTTTGATTACATAATATTCATCTTTAAATCGAGCTTTGCTCTGATAATCAAAACATTAACGAAATAGGTACCAAGCTATTGCACCACCAACTACCATAAATACTATTAGATTATCTTCATGTTGAGTTGATTTAATATCGGCGGATGCAGACATACTTGGTTTAATTGTTTCTGTTTGGGCTGTGTCTTTTGGTATTATAGGTTTTGGTTTTGTTTCGGGTTTATGAGGTAAAGAAACCTTTGAAGATCCTAAACTGTGACTTATTCCAACTGTTTTTGTTTCAACATTTAATGAATTATTTACCCCAAAATTCATATCTTCAGTGGCTTTCATGAGTTTGTTATTGTACCCAACCACACTCTCTGTATTTATAATCATATTACTTGGCATCAACCAAACACCCGGAGCAACAGCTAAATCAAGCCGTAATTTAGTTTCCTGCACAGATTGTTGGTAATTTTGAATAGATTTAGAAATATCATTTTCTATAACAGAACTTTCAAATAAGTTTTTGAATTCTTGTTGTGTTTCTATTGCGCCGCCTCCTTTTCTATAAATTGGGTTTCTAGTATTAACTTGTGCTCCTAATATACAGTAAACAAAAGCCTCGGCGGATCGATTTAATCTTCCAAGACCCGCTTTGGTGAGACCATACCCCTCCATAGGAATAAACCAAGCATATTTGAAATCACTAAATAAATCATTTCTGATAAACGAGATTTTATTTCCATCCCCATCCTTATAACCTTCATCAGAAAATTTATTTTGTCCGGGCCAAGTATTTGCATCATGATCATAATTTCTTACAATATATAAATTTTCATTCCCCCCTGAGCTGTAATAAATAAATTGATCTCCCAAACCATGATTTCTTCCACCTTTCCACCCAAAGTCAGAATTATTACTAACCCCAAACTCTTCGCACAATTTATTATATGCAACTTTATTATATGGGTTATTTTTTATCGAAAAAGGTTTTTCATCTGGTAAGGGTAGTTTCAATTCATACAATATTCGCCTTATTGTGAAATATATATGAAACTTTATAAAACTGCTAATTACTTTGGGATAATTTAGACTTTCAAAAATGCTTATACCGCATCCAGATGTAGCACACCAAACCGCGAAGTTAAGTTGTTGAGGCCAATGATTAAAATCTGGTTTATTCAACCATTTTTTGCATTCCTTTGCGGAATTAAATGTTACAACTTGTGAATTAAATATGTTTCTCATATTTGCAGTGAATTTCTTTTTATCTGAAACATATATATCTAGTGAGGTTAGCATTTTTGTTACATCAGTTGTAAAGTCGTCGAATTTAATAGCGGGTATTGGATAAGATTGATTTGTAATTGATAAACTCTTTGGAAACGAGCCAACTTTAGGTTTCTTTTCTAAGCCTAAATCTCCCCATAATAATGTTTTCAAATTAGTAGGAAGATCATCGGTCCATGTTTTTCCAGTAGGATCATCATCAGACATTACAGTTATTCCATTAACTTTCCATTTAATATATCCCCCATATGAATCATTCACAAATGTAAATTTATTGAGGTTGGCGTTTGGGTATCGTGTTTTGAAATCGTCTAATAACATCTTATTCTTTGTGTTTCAGATAACCTGGTCTTTAGATTAAGAATAAGATGTAAAGTATTAATCTTCAATAGTATTTCTAATTCCCGCAAAACAATTACACCCAACATCAGTTCTCTCATATGAAATTTTTAATGTGCGGGCGCGGTTAGTTCTTTTAATAGATCTGCGCGAACTTCTCTCCTTATCTGAGACATGTTTAAGTTTTTTTCTGTATCTCTCCTAAATTTTTGGCGAACTTCTAGTTTTAGTTTTTGAAACTTTTCCAACTCCGCTAAAATTATGGAAAATTCTTGATCTGATATAACATTATCTTTCAAAGCCTTTGAAACCAAATCATTAATGGTGTTTAATTTTGATTTTGCAATTGCAGCGGTTTGTTCGTGTTTACTAACTTTATTTGAAAGTCTTTTTGATGCGTATCCAAATCCAACCGATAATCCTCCAAAAACCCCACCAACAACACCCAAAGGAACGCCAACAACAGCACCAAAACCAGTAAGAGAAGTCCCAAGGCCACTCGCAGATAGAATAACTGAAATCAACCCGCCACAAACACTTATTTTTGTAAATAGGGTTCTTGCTCTATTGTATTTTTTCCTTACATCTTCGTAATGTTTAATTTCTTTTTCAAGATTTTGTAATACTTCGCTTGATTTTTGTAGTCTGAAATTAATTGGGTCTGAATTATTAGGTAATCCAGGATAAATTTTATTGTAGTTATCCATATTGTATTTTACTGATCAACTTGATATCTTTAGATCTACTTTCTCTTCTTTCCACCTTTCATTTGTTCCACAAAATATAGAACTACAGCCATTATCAAAAGCCAAGCATTTTCACCTAAAAATCCAATAACCTGCCCAGCTGTTTTGAATAGAAAGCTGACTATTGCTCCAACCATTCCTGGCAATATTTCGCCCAGTTTTTTACCAATAGTTTTCAAACCATTCCCTACACCCCTGCCCAAAGCAGATAAACCCTTTGAAAGATTAGAAACTATAACCCCAATGATGACGCCTACAGCACTTAAAACAGCAAAAACTGTAAAACCATACTTTTTGAATATATACTTTAATCGCTCTCGTAATGGTAAATTTTTAATTATTTCATCTTTTCGATCCTTAATATCTGATATTTGTTCTTCGATTGAAATTTTTTTATTTCTAATTTGTTCTCTTAATTTATCAACCTCAGATTTTAATCGTTCATTGCTTTGTTCTAACTTTGTTAAATTTGATTTGCCCTTCTTATATTTGTCTATTTCTTCTTTGTATAATTTTGTTTCATTCAAAAGTTTCTCTCCTTGTATTTTTAATTCTATATTCTGTTTAACGGTTTCATCAAAAAGACTTTTGTTCTCAGCTTTTTCTACCTGTTGTCTCTCAATGAATTGCCGTAGTTCTTTTTCTCTTTGTTCGTATCGGCTAATCTCCTCCGTTCGCGTTGCTAAAAGCGAATCTATTCCTTGTACTGCAGAAAGTAATTCATTATGTTTTTCTTTTTCTTCATTCAATTGCGATACAACATCATTATACCCCTTCAACATACTTTCATAATCAGCGCCTAGAGCTTTTCTCATTGTTTTTGGCAAATCTTCAAGTTTAAGATTTCCATCTTTATCAACTATTGTATGCCAAACATTATCCTCCCTACTACTTAATTTTCCTATTATACTACCATCTTCTCCAAATGTTACATTAAATATCCTGTCATTTGGATTGTAATTTGGAAAATAACGTTTGAGTTTTTCACCCGCTTCTATCCTTCTATCATATTCCTCATCTCTTTCTCTAATATTTGTTGGTTTTTTCTCTTCATCTTTTATTTCCCATTGAAGTCGCTTTCCTTCAGCCATATATTCTGCATAACCAAGATAGCCCTCATCTATGGAGGTTGATGTGTTTGGGCTTTGATAAAATGTACCATCAGCATCATCATTATTATCATCAGATCCTTTTGACATATCTTTTAATGGTATATCATCATCCATAATTTTTTTACTCATCAGTAATAAATCTTTAGACCTAAAGTTATTTTTGAAAAAGAAAAAAAATGATTTAAAGATAATAAAATAAATATAAAATAAAATAAAATGTTAAATGAAAATACACAATTAATAACGGTTGACAATTATATTCCAAAACAACGTATGATCTTTTCAAAGTCAATTGTAGGAGAAATTCCTGGCAGTAAGCCAAAGATTGAATTTAAACGAATTAATATTTTTACAAAAAATGAAGATGGAACTGAAGGAGAACTTGTTATTCCAACTGGGCGTTTGTATTCATATGGAGTTTCTGAAAATCGAAGCCAAGAAACCAATAAAATTATAGGATATACTTTTCCTGTGTTTATGGAGTAAAGATAAACCAACACCTGAAGAGGAAAAATGGATTAATACTTTTAACGAAATAGTAGATTGTTGTATTGATCATTTAGTCGATAATCGCGAAGAAATTGACAAATTTGAATTGGAGAGGACTGATCTTACTAAAACCAAGGGTGGTTTGAATCCTCTCTATTGGAAAATGCAAAAAATTACAGATGAAAAAAACAAAACTTTTTTGCGTAAAGTTCCTGGTCGTGGACCAACACTATATGCAAAATTAATTTGTGACAAAAGACAAGACAAATTTCTTACAAAATTTTATAATATGAAAGATGATAAAGAAATAAAACACGAAGATTTAATGAACAAAGGTTGTCATGCAGAATGCGCAATCAAAATTGAATCAATATTTATTGGGGCTCGTATTTCTCTTCAAGTAAAGCTTTATGAGTCGTATATAGAACCAAATATTGAAATGAAAAAATTGTTGGCCCGACCAAAATATAATCCTGAAGTAATTATTTCTAACAGCGAATCAGCAGCTGATTTTATGGAAGATTACCTAGATTCTGATACTGGAAGCCTTATGTGATCTTAATAATAAATGGAATTATTAATTTTTATGTTATATAACTTAATTACTGGTTACATAACAAAAAATAATGCGATATTTATGCTTTATAAAAATTTACTAACTGTGTAACCTAGCGCTAACATACCACCACCAACATATAACATTTCGCCCGTCTTTTGATTATCACTTGGTTTGTAATAATCTGAAAATTTTGGCTCATGAAGTTGACTATATAATTCAAAAGCTTCATTTGTTTTTGAAATATTTTTTGATGCTTGATATTTTTCATCTTTTTGTTGCATTTTCCAATCAATTAGTTTCTGCCTTTTTTCTTGATATTCAGCGTAATCTTTTTGATATTTTTCCATTGCTTTATCGTGTCGTATTTTCTCTGTATCAGTTTTATCTCCCGATAGATATTTTGCAAGATATGATCCACCAACGAAAGTAGTTGCATTCAATATAGCTCCTCCAATCATCATTACTATTATTGCCATTTTTATTACTTAATTTGGTAAAATTTTTTGTTCCTCTAAATATGTTTTTAGATACATACTACCCGACAATACAGCCACCCATTTTGCATAATTTGTAATACTTGAGGATGGGTCGTTCAAAAATGATTCTTTCATAACCTTTTTAGCTAAATATCCAACTCCAGCTCCTAATCCGATAAGTACTGCAGAATCAGTAACAGTTTTCACAAGTTTGTTTTCGTTTGACATGATTTTTTACTACATCAGTAAGAAATCTTTAAATTGGCTTTGCCGGCCAGCTACGCTGAATCCCTTTAGGGTTTACATCATTCCAATTTTTGGTCGATCTAACGTTTGTGGTTGGGAGGTAATATTTGATGGTGGTGGTATTTGAGGAACTTGCGATAAATCAGGTATTCTATTTTTATAATATCTCATAAACATATCAAATGCTGTAAAGCCTATTCCAACAATGGATAAAACAGTAGTAAAAGATAGCTCTGGAAGCCACGCTTTCGCTTCATTGTTTGACTTTTCTTCTTCATTGTAATTTTCTGCTTTAGCTTCACTATCCGCTTGTTCCCTTTCACGTTTCATTTCCCTAGCTAATGCTTCTTTAGCTTTTTTATTATATTCCGCCAGTTTCTTACCAGCAGCAACCTTTTTAGGGTCTTTCTTTTTAGAAACATTACTTGTTGTTTTTTGTTCCTCTTTTGGTGTATCTCTAGTAATTTGCTCCGCATAGCGGGTAGGGGCTTCACCCCGATCAACACCTCCGTTTCTTTCTTCTACTTCTTCAGACATTATTTTACATATCATTAAGAAATCTTTAGACCGCTTAGGAATGATATGTAAATAAAATAATAGTATGCTTAATAAACAGTATCATACCCATCAGCACCTTGCTTAGTATCCTGCTCAGTTTTGTTAGAATCATCTATATTTTTACTTGTAACTTGTTGAATTTTGTTGAATTTAACGTGTTTAGCAACCTGGAATAGCCCGCTAGCAAGTGCTGCCAATCTTCCTGCTTTCAATGCTAAGAGCCCAACAATTTTTGTTAATTCACGATTAACTAAATCATCATTCTTCAAATCATCGCAAAGAGATTCTATATCATCAACCGGAACTAAATATGAAATAACTTTAGAAATTAATTGAAGAGATGAATCTACCAACCCACCGTTAATTTTCTTACCCAATACTGCCTGGTATCGATTATAATATTTTTCAACATCTTTTACAGATAGTTTCTTTATATCACCCAGACTCATATCAACCCCTAAATATTCCTTTGTTGTTCCAAGAGCTGCGAGAATGGCTAGCGATTCTTGTTTTATTTCAAGTTCATTATCATCTTTTAACGCTTCTTTTACCTCATCTTTTACATCACTAATATAATCTTCAACTTCTGCCATCTTTTATGGTGATACATTTACTATTTTTAAATCGACTTTGTTGGAATCTCCAAATAACAATTAAATGGGTAACGCAAAGATAAACAAAGTCTAGAATATTTTTCAGTTTTCAGGAGTTGTACAAACTTTTTACACGATTCATAATCCATATCTCCTCCATAATCTTCGAAAAACATCTTCATTCCTTTTTGCGATGGGTTATGGAATGAGACCACACAAGCTACATTTTCCCGAAATGGTTTTGCTATTGATGTTAATTGTTGAGTTAGAACCCAAACAGATAAACCATGATGTCTTCCAGAGAACGCTAAATCTATAAATTTATTGGATCGCTTCTTCAGATCATTTGAAACGGCGCAATCATCTAAAATTATTAGTGTATTTGTTCCAGAGAATAAAGTTTGGCAATCAGTTAACAATTCATTAATCTCATCAATGTTACTTGCATCGGGTGATAATACAAAGAAACGTTTATCTCCTCTAGCAAAATTATGATATGTTTTATTTTTAGAATAAGTTGGACAAATTAAAACAATGTAATCAAAAATTTTTCGGAAAGGCCCGCGGAGCTGTTCAATTAGGTACTTTGTTTTACCACAATTTGTTGGTCCTGTTATAATACAATGAAAAGGAATTTTATCTCGTAAATCTTCCATTATTTTTGTATCATAACTAAAGGTTTTTAAGTTGTGGTTTTAGTACTTAATTGATCTCAAACTTGAATTCATTATTTCCATCATTGCATCGGCTACAACAAACATATGACAGGTTATAGTGCCAGAGCCCCCTTGTTTTCTTTTAATTTCTATTTTTACACCATCATGCGTATTATTTAATGCTAATCCGCCTCCATGAATGCGATTATCGGGGTGTGTTCTCATATCAACCCAAAGAGCAAACTTGTCCCCATAAAAATCCTTTTCCTTTACGGATGGAGGGCTATAAACACCATCTCTATCAAATCGTTTCTTTACTGACTCCCACAGATCTGATGGCATCATTCCCCTAGAGTATACTCGATTTGGAACTCCGTCAACATCTATATTAATAGAAGTTATTCCAGGATTGTAAAAATTCTCAGAGTTATGCGCCCCCGCTGCAAATGGTAATGTAAACAAAAATAATACCCCCGTCATTGATCTTCTGGGCAAATTAATATGTTGATTTATAACGCCATCACCCCCTATGGAAAATGTAAAAGTTTTGTGTAAAGTAACATTTTCATAAAAGAATCCTTTACCAACTTGATATGCGGCTTGTGCCTCGCGAGCCAAGTATTCGCTTGAAATTGAAGAATATTCTAACTCTAAGTTTTTGATTGAATATGTCGGGGCTTTAGTAGTGTCAGAATAAACAACAATATCACTAACTGGAGCAAGCGTAATCTCAAATATTAGATGATTTTCTAATGCTTTCGGGTAAAAAACACCATGATCGTTTAAAATAGGATGATTTATTGGTATTCTATACTTTGTATTATGTACTGCGGCAAGCGCTACTTCTTTTACATCTTGTGTTTTTTTATCTCCCGCTTTTGTTCTAAGTTTTCTCATGTTTTCGGAAGAAATACCTTGTTTTAATCTATCTTCGCGTTCTTCATCTGTTAAGAATAAGTCGTGGTATGTTTGAAATAGATCGTATCTTTGAGTATCCTGTAATGTTTCGCCACCAAAAAGAACTTTTAGTCTGGATACAAGATTCCTTCCCACATTATTCACAACTGTATTATTAGCGTGTCCATCAACATCCAAGTCAAATAGTAAAGATACACTTCCAGGTACAATAACCAAATTCTCAGAAAGTTTTGGAATATTTATATATAATGTTTCTCCGGGGCTGGCTGTGGATGGATTTAGAGTAATTCGATTCAGTGTTGATTCTGCCTTCAAACCAAAGGGTTCTCTAGGAATTCTGTTTGGATTAATTTTTTCGGACGTCATTGTAATTTATAAGATACTTTGGTTAATCTTTAAAACCCCTTTGTTCTATTATTATCTAATTTTTCAATATGTTTTAATAAACTTTCTCTTGCATTTGGTATCATAATCATAACATTAAAAATATTATCGCCATCTTCCATATCTAGAATTTTTTTAATTATAATTTTTTTCATAATGTTTATTTGATACCTGGTAAAATTTATTTTTTCTTCCCCCATTTTAATTTATAAGATTCTTTTGCTAATCTTTAAAATGAATAACGAAAATATACTTTCAAAAATATATTATTCAACTGAAGGATATTGGAAAGGATATTCTGCAATTCCTAAACTAGCTGAAAAGGTAAAAGTAAGTGAAAATTCTGCAAAACAATGGTTAGAGAAACAAGCAATATGGCAAATCTATCTTCCAGCTCCAAAATATATACCTAGACCGCACTGGACTGTGGATAAGCCTAATCAGATTCACCAGGCAGATTTATTATTTTTACCGCATGATAGAGTTGGAAGAAAAACATATAAATATGCATTAGTTGTGGTTGATGTTGCATCAAGATATAAAGATGCTGAACCATTAACCTCAAAAGAAAGTCGAGAAATATCAAAAGCTTTTGAGAAAATATATTCGAGAAAATTAAAATACCCTAAAACATTAATGGTCGATCCAGGAAAAGAATTTATGGGCGAGGTTACAAAACTTATGAATTATCATAATGTGAAAATACAGAGAAGTGAAGCTGGAAATCATAGAGCACAAGCATTTGTTGAAAACGCAAACAGAATATTGGGTGAAAGATTATTTAGTCACCAATATGCACAAGAAATGGTTAGCGATGAAAGATCCGCTGAAGGCGGGGAGGGCTCTGCCCGATCAAGAGTATGGGTGAAAAGATTACCTGCTATTCTAAAAACTTTGAATAATACACCAACTAGAATAACTGGTAAAGAACCTGATGAGGCTATAAAACTGAAAGAGGTGGATATTGAAACCAAAAATTACCAGCGAGTTGTAGGTTTTGATGAGGTTAGATTGCCGCCCATTGTTAAAGTTAGATATTTATTATCCCCCGGGGAACTTGAAGGTGGTGAAAAAAGACGGGCTACAGATCCTATTTGGAGTATCAAAGTTTATGATATTTCTAGAAGTACAGTTTCATCAAATCAACCGGTTTTATATTATTTAGTAGACGGGCCTAAGCGTGGGTTTGTTAGGGAAGAATTACAGGTTATTCCTTATGATACTAAGTTACCTCCTAATTCTGTTCTAGAAAGATAATGCCCATAGGGAAGAGTATTTATTTTATCTTTTCCAATAACTCTCTTATCATCATCGGCAGATAATGCTTTTTTATTAACTTTTACAGTATAAATATTATGTAATTCATGCCTAATTAAATTCTGTTTTCGCATTTGTGATGTGCCCTTTAATACGCATTCTCTAAAGTCATTAAATCTTATTGTTTTCTTAACAACTAGTATCTTTGTTCCTTTATTCTTTTTTATCTCTTTACCGTTATCCATTAATACTCCATATTGTTTAGCTCCTAAACCCGCAAACTCTATAGGTATACTTCCACCAAACTCATCTTTGAACATTCCAATTACTTTTTTATTTACACCAGTCTCTATTCCAGACGGGTGGTCTTTAGGAAAGTTGCTTGTGTCAAACTTATCTCTAACATCTGAACTAATATCTTTGTAGAAATCTGGAGTTTCTATATAATACACAAGGCTGTCTGTATCTGTCATAAGTAATTCTGCTTTTTCGCCGTATTTTGTTTTAATATAATTATAATGAAAATCATACATTATTTTTTTACTTATATCTAAAATGCAAAAACCCACATAAATTGGTTTATTAAATCTTATTACTGTTTTCTTCATATTTATAGCGGCAAGATCCTCAGAAAAGATAGTAAAATGATTAAAGTTTGGTTTTCTTATTAATTTTTTAGCTGATTCTACATTATTAACTAATCTCACATCTATCCTTTTTCTCACATTTTCCATTGTTTTGCCAAATACAGAATTATTCATTAACTTGAAGAAATCTTGTTCAAAATCGTTTTTTGCCTTTGCTCTCAATTTAGTATTCAAATCAATGTAAGGTTTCAACCATTTTGACTCTTCAAATTTAACCCCCTTATGGATCTTTGTTATTTCTAATCCCATTCTTTCATAAAATTTTAGCGTTTCATGATGCACAACATATCTCTCCTTATCAAATAGGTTCGGTATTAATTTCTGGACTTTATTAACAGTAAGTTTTTCTGGGGCAAGAGGATAATCTTTATGTAAATCATGAAGATGTTTGGGGTATTTCAATTTAACCTCAAGTATACAGGGCATATCTCTCCAATTTTCAATCTCTTCATTAGTCATCCATTCAAACCCATGTGTTGGCAAATTCTCACTCATTGCAGCTCCATATAAGTTGTTTGCATCAAGATATATAATATAACTTTTCATTAGATTTTCTATAAAATCCGTCATATAAGGATTATTGGCTTTAGCATATCTTTTTGATATTTGTGAAACACCTCCTCTAATACCCCTCTCAATAAATAGTAACATATCAACATCAGTAAACAATTCCAATCTAACTTTAGTTAATTTTAACATTGCATCCCAAGATAGCCCCGGCGCTGTAAAATAATGGGCGGGATCTAATTCATAATTTTTAATACAAACATCTCTAAAGTTTTCAAATACATCAGCTAGTTGAAGAACATCTGTTTTTAGATATAAGTCATGATAATCCCTCATTGTTTTCATGTTAAATGTTTCCCATACCTTTTTAGCGTGTTCATAATCCTTATCTGAAATGTCTTCTTTATTAAGTTCCGAGAAAAATGCTTCTTTTGGTGGAATTTTAGTTTCATTAAGTTTATCAATGGAATCAAAATAATCATAAGGAAATACCCCCTTTCTCAACAATAGATTTAACTTTTCGACTGAGAAATGTTTTTTAGTTTCTTTCATATTTTTATCTAATGGAGAAGAACACTTACTATCGGATAAAAGGCAGTTCTTACATTGTTCGCAATTACCAACACCATTAAAGTTAATAATCTTTCCATCTTTTATGTATCTTCTCATACATTTACCCGGTTTACATGTATCGCAATTTCCACATTTAGTAAGATTATTAACTAGCCCACTAAGAGAACTTTGCATAAATTTAAAAGAATCTATGAATCTGATTGTTCGATTAATTGTATTGCCTTCGTCATCATCCTCATCACCCTCATTAGCATCAACATCATCTCCATGCTCATACCTAATTAAAATTTTCTTTGAGAAACTAATATACTTTTCATCAGTATTAGCCATACATTCTATTTTACCCTCTGTTTTCCCAAGATTCTTAATGAACATGTGAGAATCATACCCAGACATATTATGCGCTATTACTGGAATGAAATTAGGAATCGTATATTTAAAGTTACATTTATCATGCGCAGCTCCTCTGTATTTCCCAGTAAGATGACAATGATCTATTACTTTTTTATAACCATCGCTATAAATTTTACTAAATTCTCCATTACATATGTGGCAGTGAGTAGCATTTTCGTATTCTTTTTTTATATTTTCTGACATTTTACTCTTATCATAAAATTTAAACATTTCCTTTCTTTTTTCTATTAGCTCAAAAATTTTCCTAGTATCTCTTTCTAAATATTCTATAAATATCTGAGCAACATCCTCATCATCAGATTTTGCAGTATATTCCACAAGCTGTTTAAAATCGGTTGGTAATATGCTCTCATCAAAGCATTTAATATAATAGCAGAATCCCGATGCATTATGTAGTTGGTATTTTTTAGTAAAGCTTTTAATTTCATTTGGAGAACATGTTTGTATTGGTATTAGGCGACCTTCAAAATCTACATAAATAACAAAGGGGGATCGCATTTTATTTTTAAAATTTTTAAAGTAAATAAATTTTGGACTGCCGTCTTCATTCTTTTCCATTTTGATTTTAACTTCACCATGTGTATCACAGTATTCTTTATGTTCCCACAAATTCTTTTCATCATAAAATGAGTTGAAACACCTAAGACAGAAATGTTTTTTGTTTTTATTTTTATCAATTTCAGATGATAAAAGTCTACTAATGTTTGTTACTAAATTGTAGTGGCTTGTTTCATCGACAGTTGTTAAAAGTAATGTTATAATTTTACAGTCACATATCTTACATTCATAACTATTACAATCGCATTTCTTACAACCACATTCCATGCATTCGTGTTTTATACATCCTTCTTTCTTACATTCTTGTTTTTTTCTTTTCCCACACTCTTTTTTCTTACATCCACAATTCTTGCATTTTTCTTGTTTCTTGCAATAACATTTATCACTTAATCTTGCGGGATATATTGCATCAGCTTCTTCATCATATTTTAATACATTAACAAGATATGGGTTTTGTTTTTCAAACTTGCCAATATCTTTTAATGAAACTGGCCCTTCAAGTCCTGAAAAGTTTAATTTTTTAGAGTTTTCCCGCAATTCATTATTTACCCTCTCTCGATGAACTTTTCTAGGAATCACTGCTTCTGTTACTGTATGAATAAAACAATTTTCGTCATGATGATTCTTTATGTTAATAACAGCTTTTTTTGATGCCAATCTTGCAGGTAGTGGAATATATGAACTAGCAGAAGTGACTATGTAGGGGGATATACCAATATCGAAACGTACCACAGAATCAAATACAAATTTATAACCATTATCTATAAATTTTTCAAGCTCACTAAGTATATTTTTAATCATATCATCATATAATTCTGATAAATTACTTGCTTCAGTAATTATTTTTGGAGAAGAGTGAAAGAATTTTTCAGTTTCTTCTTCAATTTGATTTTTTAGAGATAATTTTACTAACTTACCTGTTAATATAAATTTAACCCTGATTGGTTTCTTTTCCTTATTAATAAGACCTATAACCTTTTGCTTTATTTTTTTCATGAATTCATCAATATAATAACCCTTTTTCCCATCTATAGTATATTTCTTCAAATACCCCTTTTTGAATTTATTTATTTTGAAATCATCCTCCTCATTTTCTTGTTCGTCATCATCCTTCTTATTATTCCCTTCATTTTTTGAAGTAGACATAGATGGTTGTGTTGGTTTTGGTTTTTTAGGTCTCGCTCCCTCCTTCTCATAATCTCTTTTATCTTTTTTTGATTTTGATTGATTTGCTTTTTTATATCTTTCTATAAAATTTTTAGCTAATTCTTCTGTTTTATTTTTTACTTTTTCAGGAATGTATGGTTTTATAAAACCCCAAAACTTGTTTAATACATTTCCTAAAAAAGGAGTTTGTTTTGTTTTTGTATTTTTAATCAAAGACTTTTTTATTTTTGACGGCTGATGGTTGGGAGTGGGAGAGCCTGGTGGAGTTCCTGGTTTTGGGGTAGGAGGGGGAGAACCTGGTGGTGTTTGTGGAATAAAAAGTTTAGGTGGTTGCGGTCTTGGTGGTCTTGGTGGTTTAGTATTTCTTATTTTTGTAGTTTTAGGTTGGGGAATTGGAAGGGGAGGCCGTGGCTGGTTTGCTCTTCTCTTTGGTATATTATTTATCGCTGTAAAAATTTCTCTTTTATTATCAACGATTTGTTTAGCATTATTAATTATTTCAGGTATATTTCTCAATGCATTAATTTTTTCATCTTTATTAGTCATTCTAGCTCTACCTTCAATTCTATACCATGAAAGTAGTGAGCTTAATTGTTTTACGTTCAAATCTCTTAATTGGTCCATTTAATTTTGTTAAATATTTCATAACTTTAAATCATTTTTAAAACTTCATTTAAAATTTATACCTGCGTCCTAGAAATAATCCTGTATAAATCTCTGATAAAATCTTTGGTAAAACTTTTGGGACATATAAATATTATCCAATAAATCCTGTATAAATCTCTGATAAAATCTTTGATTAAATTTTAAGATTAATTTAAAATTAAGCTAAAAAATCTTTGATTAAATTCCTGTGTCCTAAAACCGTATTTTTATTACTCTCTAGAGGAGGAAGCTAAAAATGAAGAAGAAACCACAAAACCATGGATTCCGGAGCTATCTTTTACTACTGTATTATCCATTGTTGGAATAGGGTTTACAGCATTTGACATGTTTATGAGATACCGAAAAAATAGAGAACCTACACAACCACCACAAACATCAAGATCCGCAGGACCAGCTACGCTGAATATTTCTATACCACAACCCCAGCCAACTACAAAATCCGCAGGATCATCTTCGCTGAAAATAGGAATGATTTGATTTTCTTCTCTGTCCTAAAGGTATCTAAAGATTTCTTACTGATGTAGTAAAAAATCATGTCAAACGAAAATAAACTTGTGAAAACTGTTACTGATTCTGCAGTACTTATCGGATTAGCAGCTGGAGTTGGATATGTAGTTAAAAAGGCTATGAAAGAATCATTTATGAACGATCCCTCCTCAAGTATTACAAATTATGCTAAATGGGTGGCTGTATTGTCGGGTAGTATGTACCTAAAAACATATTTAGAGGATCAAAAGATTTTACCAAATTAAGAATAAAAATGGCAACAATAGCAATGCTGGTTGGTGGAGCTATATTGAATGCAACCGCCTTTGTTGGTGGATCATATCTTGCAAAATATCTCTCAGGAGATAAAACAGATACAGAAAAAATACGACACGATAAAGCAATGGAAAAATATCAAAAAGATTATGCTGAATATCAAGAAAAGAGACAAAAGCTCATTGATTGGAAAGTACAACAAAAGGATGCAAAATATCAGGCATCAAAAAATATTTCTAATACCGATGAAGCGTTAGAATTATATGAACAAAGCCGATCGAAGATCGGAACCAGCTTCGCTGAAATGCATCCGACGGAGTCGGGGAGAGCTTCGCTCGATGAACCAAAATTCACTGATTATTATAGACCTAGTGACAATCAAAAGATGGGTGAAATGGCATATGTAGGTGGTGGTATGTTGGCGTTGGGATATGCAGCAAGTAAATTATTTTAAATTATAAAAACATTAATTGTTTTATAATTAAAGCATAAATATCACATTATTTATATATTTAATACATGTTCACCCCAAGTTTCGCTTTTAATATCATCGTCCAATAACTTTAAAATTTTTTCTATTTTTTCATTACCATTTATGAAAATATAAAGCATTTTAATTATTTTAAATAAATCTTTTAGTTTTTCTTTATCTTTTAAATCAACGGCTATATTTCTTAACAATAAAATGTTATCAATTGTAATTATTCTTTCTTTACTAATTTTTCTTAGAGAATCAAACCAAATATGTTCTCTAAAATTTTCAAAGTTATTAAACATTTTAAATTCCATTGTTATATTTTATTTTATATTTTATATATTTAATTCATAATTCATTTTATAATTTACAAACATAACTTTTTGGTCTAAAGATTTCTTACTGTTGAGTAAAAAAAATCATGGCAGAAGATATACAATTAAAGGATTTACCAAAAAGATCAGGCGATGATAATGATGATGATGGTGATGACACATTTTACCAAAGTCCAAATACATCTACATCTATTGATCAGGGCTATCTTGGTTATTCAGAATATATGACAGAAAGAAAACGACTTCAATGGGAAATAAAAGCTGAAGAGAAAAAACCAAAAGATATTAGAGAAAGAGATGAGGAATATGACAGAAGGCGAGAAGCAGGTCAAGAACTCAAACGTTATTTACCAACTTACAATCCTAATGATGGGACATTTAATGTAACATATGGGAAAGATGGTAGTATAATAGCAGAATTTAGTAATAGGAAGGGTTCTGTACCGCATATCGTGCTTACTAAAGATAAAGTTCTTATGCTTGAAGATTTACCAAAAACAATGAGAAAAGCTCTAGGTGGTGATTATGTAACCCTGCTGGAAAAATATAATGATACTATATCACAATTAAATGAAGAAAAAGAAAAAAATATAGAATTAAAAAAAATTGCAGATGGATTGATGGTAGAAATAAATGTACATCCTCAGGAGATTAGTAGATATGAAGAAAAAGAAAAAGAACTACGTCAATTCATTGAGAGACAACAGGTAGAAAAATCAGAAAATAAAAGTCTTTTTGATGAAACTGTTAAACAGAATATAGAATTAAAAATACAAATCGAAAAACTTTTGAATGAAACAAAATTATACAAAGAAGAAATAGATAAATATAAGAAGGACAAATCCAATTTATCAAAATTAAAACAAAGTAGAGATCGTTTGCAAGATAGGGTTAATAAATTTGAAGAACTATCAAGAAAGAGTATTATTTACACCCAAGAACAAATGGCTGATATGGAGAGTAAAAAAGAAGAAATACTTAAAAATCTACCATTACGAGAGCGGATAAAGTATATCTTCAAAAAGTATGGTTTTACAGTCTTTGCTGTTGTAAGTGCAGTAGGTGTAATCATTGGTGTTATCGTTTCTAATCTTTCTAAAGGCCTATCCACATTAGGTAAAGGTGTTGGTAATGGGTTTAAAGCTATTGGTAAGAAACTAGGTGAAATATTACCAGGGATTGTTGGAGCGATTGTAAGCTTCCTATTTAAAACAGCAGGTGAGGTTATTGGATTTTTAGGTAAGAATGCTTGGCTTTTGATAATGGCTGTGGTTCTATATTTTGTGGAACAGTTTAAAAAGAAGAGAAAGTAGATCTAAAACAAAATAATGAATGATCGATGTAATGATGAAATAATTACTTTTCCGCGAAGCGGGGAGGTCTCCGACCGATTTTTATCAATCACAATGTTAACTACAGAAACAACGATTTATCTTGACCCATCATTATATAATGTAAAAGATATACAAATGTTAGATTTTTCTGGTACTAATGCAACTTCTGAAAATCCTTTGTACTTAATGTGTGATCTTATTGAACCAAAATCTTCATATTACAATCGTATCCCCGGCGGTGGAAATGTAGAACTCAATCCCTCTCAACTACTAGCCATTATTCCCTCCAAAAAGTATCCAATTTTAAGAATCACACAAACCAAAAATCCAGTGGACCACTTTACATTATGGATTCTAGATAAAAATGGAACAAAGTTAATTTCCAATACTGTACGTATTCGTATCAATTTAAAGATATCATGTTGAGTAGTAAAATATAATATGGATGACTACAATAGAATTTACGGCGTAGCCGGTCCCGAGCGAAGCTCGATTTATCCTGGATTACCTAATAATTCAGACCCGAGTTCCTCATTTCCGAGAAGCGGGGAGACCCTTCGGGCCGATCAGTCGGTTAATTTCAGACTACAAAAATCAAGTGAAGTATTACAAAATATTGAGAAAGAAATTAAACATTATGAAGATGTAAGGAAAAAATACAATAGAGCAAGAGGAATATTTACAAAAATCAGTGTTTGTAGTGGAATGCTTTCTGTTATTCTATCTGCAAGCGGGTTGGGAACTTCTCTTACTGGTTTTGGGGCAATGGTTGGTGTTCCGTTGGGTGTTGTAGGTGGAATTTGTGGTGGAGTATCTGTTGGATTTGGTGCAGCATCAAAAAGACTCTCAAATAAAGTCAGCAAACACGAACAGACTGTTTCTATAGCGAAATCAAAATTAAACACTATTAACGACTTGGTTTCAAAGGCTTTGAAAGATAATGTTATATCCGATCAAGAATTTTCTATAATTTTAGCAGAGTTGGAAAAGTTTCAAAAACTAAAACTAGAAATCCGTCAAAAATTTAGGAGAGATACAGAAAAAAACTTAAACATGTCTCAGATAAGAAGAGAAGTTCGCGCGGATCTATTAAAAGAGCTAACCGGTCGAGAACGCTGAAAATTTCATATGAAAGAACTGATGTGGGGTTTAATTGTTTTGCTGGGTATCGGACGGAGTCCTCCCCAGCGAAGCTGGATTAGAAATGACATCGAAGCTGACCCACCCCACGGGTTATAAGAAATTAATTAACATCTTATTCTAGATCTAAAGACCAGATTATCTGAAACACAAAGAATAAGATGTTATTAAACGACTTCAAAAATAGATACCCAAACGCTAATCTTGTTAAATTTACATTTATTAATGATTCATTTGGAGGATATATTAAGTGGAAAGTTAATGGAACAACAATAATGTCAAATGATGATCCTACTGGAAAAACCTGGACTGATGATCTTTCTCCTAATTTGAAAAAACTTTTATGGAAGGATTTAGGGTTGAATGATCCTTCAGGGTTTACCTCTGATGAATTGAGTTCATTCCCAAAGAGTTTAACTATAACCAATCGATCTTATCCGATACCTGCAATTGATTTTGATGACTTTACAAGCGATACAACAAAAATGCTAACCTCACTGGATATATACGTTTCAAATAAGAATAAATTCACAGCAAAAATGAGAAACATATTCGTCAATCAAGTTGTTACTTTCAAATTTGGAAAGCAGAGTAGAAAATGGTTGAATGCTCCAGATATGAATTATTGGCCTCAGCAACTTAACTTTGCAGTTTGGTGTGCAACATCTGGTTGTGGGATTAGTCCTTTTGAAAGTCTAAATTATCCTAAAGTAGTGAATAGCTTCATTAAGTTTCATGTATATTTCACAATAAGACGAATACTGTATGAATTAAGCCTTCCTTTACCTGATGAGCAACCTTTTGTAATAAATAATAATCCCTATAGTAAAGTAGCATATCAACGTTTGTGTGCAGAATTTAGCATATCAAAAAACTCAGACTTTAGATGGAAAGGTGGTAGAAAAGGAGGATTGGGAGATATATTCCTTGATTATGGTTCTGGATTCCATGGAAGAGGTGGAGGATATCAAAATGTACATGTAGTAAGAAATTACGATCATGAAGCAGACCAATGGCCCGGTGAAGGCGGTAAATTCGCTGATGAAGGTGGTAAGAAAGAAAAAGGTAATTTAATTTCATTTATCCGTAATGATGACTTTGCTGATTTCAAATATGCTTGGTTTATTCCTAAAAGCGGGCATGGTCTCACTAAAGCTGGACTTGGTAGATTGAATCGATCTGCTGAAGCTTTTGTTTACTGTATATTAGGAGCACAAGCCAACACTAGAAATTCGATTTATGGTAATGGTGGTGGAGCCATTGAAACGCAACAAGAATTCTTATCCTTATTTGAAAGTAGTGTTTTAGAAGATGAAATTTCTAATTCGATTAAAAATTATCAAAAATCTGTACAGGAAACGAAATTACGGCTTGATTTAGCTGTTGCACCAGGTATATGGTTGATGCCAAGTAATATGATCATAAACACAGAGAGCGTGGTTGGATATAATAACAAACTTATGAAAGCGACTAATGATATGAAATTTGGAGTAAATAATTCCCTAAACACTGAATCAAAACCTGTTGGAATAAGTCATAACATAGGATCTTCGAAAGTAAATTTACCTCATATCCACCTGGAAGGTGGGACCAGCTTCGCTGATTCAATAGTTGAGACAAATCCAAAACCAAAAATCCTCCCAACGCAAAATGAAAACCTCGTAGGGAAACCAAAATCCACAGCACTAAATGAAAAGTCGTACGTGACCACTCAACATGAAACCAATACACAAAGCGAGCATGAAGTGCGTATATTAACATTTATAATTATCAGCGGAGGGTTGGCGTGGTATCTATTTCGGTAAATTTCACGTGATTATCATTGTTTTTTGGATTAGTGTTCACGTGTAGAACAATAGATTGCATACTTTTACGACATAGCAACAAGCAAAATGTAAAGTGGATTTGAAATCGAAAAGTAGATTTTATGTTTACTTTAAAAAGGTCGGTTTCTAACGTCGCTCAGGAATGTGATTACGTCAATGCAAATTTTGTTATATAACACTTGATTGTGTTATATAACTTAATGTTTTTGTTGTGGCTCTTTTGTTATACAGCATTCTTTACAATGTTTCTTAAATCTATTATGTTCACATATTTGAGATCCTTTACACTCTTTACAATATGATTTCTGTTTTTTATGTTCGCATATTTGTCGCCCTCCACACTCTTTACAATATGCCCTCTGTTTTTTATGTTCACATATTTGTGATCCACCACACTCTTTACAGTAAGCTTTATTTCTTTTATGTTCACATATTTGCGCTCCACCACACTCTTTACATCTTGATTTCTGTCTTTTATGAATACAGTAATAATGATACTTAATAGTTTCAGGTTCAGTAGTGGGTGTGGGTTGTGATTTTGGAATATTTTTTCCGGGCGGAGATTGAGTATTGGGTTGTTTTATAGTTTTATCATTAATCACAGGTATTGATTCATTAAGAATGATTCTTTGTCTTTGAAGATTTCTCATCTCCTCCATAATTTCTGGCACATTACTCAACACTACAATTAATCTAGCTTTACACACCCCAGAAATTTTTTTAATACCGTAGTCTTTAGCAATTTGTCGTAATTCCACAACTTTTTTTTTTTTTAACTCATCAACCTCCTTTTGATCATCAATCTCAAATATTGACTCATCAATTAATTCCACAACTTTTTTCTTTTGTAACTCTTCCATCTACTTTTTAATAATACTTTGTTTTGTCTTTAAATTACATTTTTAAAATACATTTTTAATTTTAATTTTTTTTATTTCCCAATAAATTTCATTGATAAAATCTCTGATAAATCCTTGATAAAATTTTCAATTTTTTATTTGGTAATACTTTAAAGGAATAAAATCCTTGTTTAAATCTCTGATAAATCTCTGATAAAATTTTTGAATTTTTGCATTTCACTTTTTTGTTTAATTTGTGCTGGGTCCCCCACTTTATCAACTACTTAAAATATAGTGATAGAACATTACAATACCAAATAAAAGACAACTTTCATACGTTGATTTTGACGACAGGTATAAACAACAGAACCCAGTTGTCTGCTTCTACGTAACATTATTCGACCCAGCGTCATCACAGAATGAGCGAGAATGAGCGAGGTTTTCTAATTGAAATCGAAGCGTCTTCTCAATTGAGTCAAACTTTAGGGAAGTTTTGAAATCGAAGCGTCTTCTCAATTGAGTCAAACTTTAGGGAGGTTTTGAAATCGAAGCGTCTTCTCAATTGAGTCAAAGTTTAGCGAGGTTTTGAAATCAAAGCGTCTTCTCAATTGAGTCAAACTTTAGGGAGGTTTTGAAATCGAAGCGTCTTCTCAATTGAGTCAAAGTTTAGCGAGGTTTTCTAGTCGAAGCTAAAGCGTCTTCACAATTGAGTCAAAGTTTAGCAAGGTTTTGAAATCGAAACGTCTTCTCAATTGAGTCTCCAGCGAAAGCGGTACAGGAACCTTCAGGCCAAACTATTCGATAGCTGGGACAAATATGACAGTAGACAGAAAACGATCTACCAGCTGCTGAAAACCTGCGCCCGACTTAACGGTCCAGCTCGTGATAATTAATTCGACAATGATTGCAAATAAGAATAAGGCTTTCGAGAAAAAAAGTTTGTAAATAATTTCATTTGCATTAAAATGTAGTTACTTGAATAATTGATTGTCTTCATTTACTAGCGTTTATCTTAAACAAACACAAAACAAACTAGGATCGCTTTTCAAAAGTAGAAAATACTCATAGGCGAAACGACCCCAAAGTCGTTCGCGAAATGACTTTAGACGTAGGCGAATCGACGTAGCTCGTTAGCGAACTGGTCGTTAGCGAAACGACTCGTAGGCGAAACGACCGCAATTCCTGATTCATGATTGCTCGTGCGAACAGACGGTACTACAATAAACGGCTCGTTTTTCATTAATTCATTATTTTTGCCAAGGGGATTTTATCCCTGGTATGCCAGGTTAGCCTGCAGTCTGTAGTCCATATTTTTGTTTTACAGGAGCTGATTTACAAATGTTAGATAAGCTTAAGTAATCAGCCAAGCTGATTGTGCTGATTATGGTCGCCATTGACCGCCGTAGAATTAGAAACAAAACAACGGAAGATATTTAGGATAGGATTGTTTGCACCTTAAAATCAAGACTATCAAATATAATTGAGAAAAACAAAGTTTGGTCTTGCCATTTGATATAGCGCGGAAGCATGGACAAGACCGCGGAATTTACTTTTCTTAAAACTCTTTCGCAACTGCTCATGGTCACATCAAAACGGTCGGCCACTTGCCTTGTAGTTTCCTCTCCATTAGCCATCATCCAAAGATATATCAAAACTTGTTTTTCAGGTGGAATTGGGTCCCGTCCAAACTGGTTTAAACCCAAATTAATATGACCGGAGGCAACAATTTCACAAGTTAGCAACTCACAAGTGTTGCGAGTCATATGAAAATGGCTCCGAAATTTGTCTCCACATAGCCACGAATCCTACTAAGATTTCGTCGCATGACCGTAGAGGCCACAGCAAGTATAAACACATCGTCGTCGGCCTCTGTAAATTCACGAGAGTCATCTTCGTCCAAAACAGCACACAAAATCCCACTTAACACCATTTTTAATTAGCGCTCTTGCTGTCAAACTTTGTTGTCATAGTTACAATGTATCAACCACTACAATAGTTTATCGGGGGGCTCAAGTTTCCGTATGGGATGTGGTCGATGGTTCAAGATCCGTTTTCTCCGTTCCATCCGGATGGAAATTCACTTACCATAAATAGAGAAATTTTCATCCGGATGGTTTCATGTAAATGGTAAGCACCCCAGGAGATCCATATGCCACCATTAACAATGTAATACCTATTGTACCAGTATTAAGTATAATAAAAGTCACACCACATAAACCCTTATCTCCCGAAATTGCAACGATTTCAATGTCCTGCAGCATTAGCATGGGCATGTACTGTACTGTCCACAAAATACAGGAATTAACATTAGAAAACATTGTTTTCAGTTTTGACTTGTTAAAGCAAAGATCATTCAATTATGGACAAGTCTATGTTGCACTGAGTCTAGTAACCTCTTTATCAGGGGTGCATATTCTTGGAAATATCCAAAGTAAACATATCAAAGCAGATCCTAGAGTACATGAAGAATACCAAAGGTTCAGAGACACATCTCTTGATGTTGCTGATTCACACCAGCATGCAGAAACCACTTTTGAAAATAATCCACCTGTAGTGATCACCCTCCTAAATATTAGATCTCTTCGAAAGCACAGTATTGATCTAAAAGATGATGCAAGAATTTTTAATTCAGATGTGATACTGCTCACAGAAACCCAACTTAGTAAACTTCATCCTTTTGAACTATACAGGCAAGACAGTACTGACAAGTATTCAAGTTTAGCATTATGTTTCAGAAACACAGTTTGCATAGAAAATATTAAGTACTTTTCTTCTCTGGATGCACTTAAATTCAATGTGTTTAGCACTAGCACACAAAAGAGAAAAACCCTACTTTTATTACATCGAAAGCAAAGCACAAACATTCACCAGTATGTTGAAAACCTAAAACATATCCTAGACCAAAATTCTGTTGATATTGTTCTCGGTGATTCTAACATAAACTACTTAGCAAACAATAATGAAGTCAAGGTTTTCAAATAATTGATGGATGCATATAGATATACACAAATTGTGCAAACTCCTACATTTGTATACTACTCTGATCATCAAGCCATAAAAGTATTCTTTCATTTCAAATGAAGTCGTATCATTAAATGTGGATTATAACTAACAAATTACCATGCAAACACAATAAACGTGAAAACTTGAAATATTTTAGGAATGTTTATCTTGTTATGTCACACCAAAGAATGCACATGCAAGCAGATAACAGAGCCACAAACTAATTAATGTTATTGCTGGTAATTTTCTTGTCTGATTGGCTTTTTTGTTTTGCAACACACTGACAGCATACAAAAAATGTTTTTACTACTCACAGTTTTCCTAGTTTGATTGTAAAACTTTAAAACTTGTTATATTATTTTTTGAGCCGCCTATTTCATGCACAGCTAAAACAATGTACTTTCATTTAACGATATTGTGATATTTTATGCGGGATGTAAAAGGTCATTTGTAATTGAAACTCCCTTAAAAACCTTTGTGATCATTGGGTCATGCAGACTTTGTGTAACCTCCATGCTGCTTAAGAGGTGAGTTTTTGTCATTGGTGCTGTTGCAACTGTGCGATGCTTTCTGTTTTTCTCTTGCTGATATACAGTACCATTTCCCATTCCTACATTTCGCTAGGGCCAAATCAGACCTACGATTAATCTACTCAATTTAATCTTAAATTGTGCTTATTTAAAAGTCTTTTTCTTTTATAATTAACATATTTTTTCCACTTTTTGCAGGCCGAGTACTGTCGTGTCTCTGACGAAAACTTCGTCAAGTGATTTTCTTTGTACCAGTCCCAGTAGCACTGACCCCACAACTGATTGTGCTCCTAGTAGTCCAGTGCCTAAATCTTCTGCAAGTGTTTTTTTCCTACTACTCCCAGTAGCACTGGTAACAATAGCAACAATTTTAAAAGCCTTATTGGACATGTACACAATGTCTCACCAGTCAAACGCAACAAAACAGATACACTGGATTATTCCACATTTAAGTTACGTGCCATTTTGGCTGAGAAAGAAGCTTCTAGAATAGCAGTCAAGATCACTTGCTACACTAACACTGCTGATCAAACTAAACTAGTGGTAAATGACATAACACAAATCAAACTTCCAAACAGCATTGAGTGCCCATTTCAGTTCTCACAAGAACTCAGCCAGCAGAAACTAACAACTTTAGATAAGCTCCACGAAGGGCCAGAACATTTAACAATTATTCGCTGAAGGCGAAGTGATTATCAGTGAATATTCACCGAGACGAAGTCGAGGTGAGTATTCATCGATAATCACTGAGCCTGAGGTGAATAATTGTTTTAGTATAAATACATAGGTGATTATTTCAAAAAAAGAAAAAAAAAGTATTGTACAACATGAAAAAATTATATTTCATCAAAAGCGCGCGAACGACTGGCAGCCATTTTGTTCGTCGAGGTGATTATATAGATAGCGAACCAATCAGAGCGCGCGGTTTTGTATAATCACCTGAGTATTTATACTAAAGCATAATGGTGGTATGTAAAGTTCTTAAACTTGGTGAAACAAACGTTGCAGGCCAAGCCAAGTACCATGTCCTCAATGCTACTATCGCTGATGCCACAGGTCAAATTATTTTAGACGTTTGGAATCACCTCATTGCACAGCTTGAAGAAAACAAGGACTAAACATTCACTCACCTGAGTGTGCGATTCTAGAATGGAATAAGAAAACTGACCACCACAACAACCACTGTGATTTTCCAAACACCATATCCAGGATTAGAGAATATAAAACTACAGGACAGTGTTAACCCTCAGCAACACAACGTTTTGACAGTGCCAAACATTGACAGCGTTGAGTCAGTTGAAAAATTCAAGGTTTGTCATTGTTGTTCTAAATGCATCATCCAGCTGACGTGGAAAATTGTGAATTGTGATCATTGCGATCATAAAATGCGTGCCACAACCTGTCCGACAAAGCTCAGTGTCTCCATTTGTTGTAAACCAAGAAGATAACAAACTCTACCTGACAATGCGTGATGATGTACTTCAGCAATTGCTTGGCCCTTACAATGCAGATGAAGTTGACTCAAATGATGTTGTGGAAACACTGCTCCTTCTTGACAACATAACAATCACCTACACAAATACTAACAAAGTTGCCTCTATCACTTTGTGAACAATAATATCTTACCATTGTTGGTCCTCCATTGATGTATAGTAACATTGAAAACAGTTGGTGATGAACTGTTGTTGTACTAGTTCCATTTTACTGTTGTTCCCCCATTGATATACAGTAACATTGAAGATGGCTCATGTAAATAGTCGTTCGACTAGTTACTTCCATCTTACTTTTGATGCTTCTCCATTTACATAAAATATAGACTTAAATTGCAATGTTTTATGATGACAAATGGTTGGACAAGTACTTTTCTTGTTTTTGTTTTTCTGTTCATATAGAGTAATATTAAAAGTGGCTTTTGATGAACAATTGTTGAAGTAGTCATTTGCATCTTACTGTTATTCTTCAGTTCATATAAACTGAATTATTTCACAGTCAAGGTACAGCTGGCAGAGAAATTGTCACATAATACAAAAACACAGTTTTGACTTAACATAGGCAGCCCAAGTTGAGTCTTAGTTTAACGATTGAATTGCTTCTGAGGTTTTACAATAGTGATTTGTATGGACTATG
Organism: Ricordea florida; assembly: GCA_949710005.1. Classification (NCBI taxonomy): domain Eukaryota; kingdom Metazoa; phylum Cnidaria; class Anthozoa; order Corallimorpharia; family Ricordeidae; genus Ricordea; species Ricordea florida. The sequence goes on along the minus strand of OX453276.1, from coordinate 13,513,217 downwards.
GGAGAAATTACTCTTCGGAAAAATAGAAATATAACAATCTTAAAAGCATTATTTATCCCATACTCCATACAAATCATTATTGTAAATAGTACAAACAATTGAATCCATCAACTAACACCCAGCTTTGGCTGCCTGTTCTTTTAAGTACTTTCCTTTATTTTGTCCACGCGTCTTAATACTATTTAGACTTAAATCATGACAAATTACAGCAGGCAGGAAGGAAACCACCCAACATAGCAACCCCAGTATCTTATGATCTATTATAACTTCCATCTTATGATACCTCGGACATCCAGTAAATTAAACCAAACAGGAACTCAAAATACTGTCAACCCCCCATAAATTTCTCAATAAAGAACTAATTCAGATTGTCTCTAAAACATCTGAGAAAGGACAGCTCCAGCACAAACTTTTACTATGTTATATATGTCAACTACCGTTTCAATTTCGTAAAAGACCAAGATACACATGTATTACGTACTTATTTTGTTCAACTTATAACCTGCGCATGAGTATATGCTAGGTAGAGCGTCTTGTTTGGAATAAAAAAAATAATAATAATTGGGCCACTGGTGCCCCTAGCAGCATGCCAAACGATAAAATTAATTTCTTGCTTTCAATTGTAGAATTCAGGCTCTTACACACTTTCCCTCTTTCATTTGGCTGTGAAATTGGATCTTACTGTTTCTTTTGATAAAAAGTTCTCATTGGTTTTTCTGTACAGATGGATAACACCCCTCAAAACAACATTATCCACGGCTAAAGACGATACCATCTATCAACAAGTCTTTGCTCCACTATTTGCGCTCGACGGTATATATTTTATCTATCCAAGAAATGCAGGATTAAAAAGAAACTTTAAATTATTCACAGTACACTACAATCTGTGTCAAATTTCAGTGAGCCACTTTTAAGGCCATGCTTAAAAATGACCTTAAAAATCTACCACACCTCGAAATACAATACCTTATACCCGTTACCTCATTCAGACTCATTTATCAGAGGAGAGTGGGTCAAAGTAAGGGAATCGAGTCTAAAGCTATTCAGACATGTTGTGATCTTTATGGGAATGTGGTGGGCTATTGAATATGTCGCAATCTTTCGATTCTGTTCTTTGTTATCCTCATGAAAATACACGCATTATTCTATCCAGGAACTGAAACACGATCTATATTACATAAATTATAAATATATGAAAAAGATTACGAACTTTATTTCAATTTTGCCCTCCATATTGACCCAATGGTTTACTTAAGAAAGGTTACAACCCCACATCTTTCCATCTCCCATTCTGGTGGGAGGTAGCATTTTGATTCTTTCGTTTTCCTTTCCTGGGTAAATCGCCATTCTGTGAAGATAAAAAGCAAAAGGTTATGAGTTTCCATTAACCTTCTATTTCATCGCATTATTTATCGCATTATTTATCACATCTAAACCTGTTTTCGTATCAGTAATATTCGTTCTTGAAAAGTCATGTCTAATGAGCTATTACATTCGCATCAATATAAATGGATATTAACTGATCATTATTGGTATAAGCTCATTTTTAGCACAAAACCTTCCCTCAACAATTTTCATTTAATTTACCTAACTCCAATCTACTTTCTGACTTTTTGGGAGGCCTAAAAGGTCTTTCAGGTGCTGTCCAATTGCATGAAAAAACTTACAACGCCAATATTTTACACCAGCTCCTCTCACCTTATCCCTACTGAAATGGGAAATGCTGCAGAAACCAGCTGTAAAAACAGATCCAATTTTTTTTGTGAGAACTGCCCTCCAAGTGTATCCGTGGGATTTCATGAGGGGTTGTTCTTCTGTCACGGTGGCAAGAGAGGCAGGGAGGTCATGGATTCTCCAGGAGAATGCCACAACCATCTCTTCCTTTTCTTCTACTTGTTCCAACATAGTTTCCTGTAGGAGAATTTACAGTACATCTCAATGTCTTCTCTCCTTTACTTTTTTTGTTGTCATTACTTTAAACATTAAAGTGGAACCCCACTCTACGAACGCCCGCTTAACACGGACACCCCCATATAAATTACAGACCATTTCGTTTGTGCATACGAAAAGTTCATATTGTCTCCATAGAATTAACCCGCTTATTATGTACAATGGCCACTTTCCATGTCCCAAGTGAGAAACTGTTCTATATTGTCAATCCAGCTTTGCGGAGGGTAAGTTACTGTAATTGTAGTCCATGAATACTGAGTGATTAGATGAACGTTCGTTTTGCATAGATTCAACTTGTTGCAGTTACAATTAGGTATAAAATTATCATTGAGTTTGATAAATGGCCATTAGGTTTCCATAGCCTAAAATTGTCAGAGCCAAAGTACAATTCCAAGATTTTGTTGCTGTTAAAATGTCTGCCCTACTCTACGCTGGACATAAAGTGGACACTATGGCATGTCCCCTTCATGTTTTTTTTTATCAATATCAGTTGTAATACTTACCTTTCTTTGTATTAAGCCCAATAACCACTGTATCCAGCATGCTGTAAGTCAAGGTGAGATCTGGCCGCATCGTACACGTGAGCACTCATGTCCCTCCTGTGTTTTATTTTGCAGCCTCTCACTTTGCAACATAAAGCTTTCAATGGACACATGTGCTGGTGCAAACACATATGGGCTCTGAAATACATAATTAACGGTCACTAATTAATTTGCGTTACATGAAATTTACGACTATTTAATTTAATCATATGGAGCATCGCAGCCCTTATTTTTTATTGCTACCAGTCCAAGAAAGTATGATCATACTACACTCTCACTTCAGCCAGTTCACTGCCTGTCAGTGTGCTTTAAGCTGTATTATTGTACTTTTGTCGTTGTACTTTTTACCTGAAAAATCCCTTGGAGTAGGTATTGATGGGTTTATTTTCTAGAACTGAGTCACAAATTCTATTAGCTCAGACGTTGTAATGAATGTACAAAGATTCGTGTAACAGATGCATCTCATTCTCGCTATGACATTTTTAAAGAAATCATTGAAAAATTATTTAATAGTTTGTGACAAAAAGACCATGGTGTTGTGAACTGTCAAGATGTGCAGATTGTGCCAAAGGTTATTTGAAGTTTTACCATGCTCATTTTCATAATTGTAAGAACATTACCTCGGCAATTTCATGCCACATCCGATTGGGCAGTCTATTTTAGAGTAGAAACATTCTCTCCTTTCATGATTGGCAAAACGACTTCTCACTACTTCTTTCCTACAGCCAGGGCAATCTAACAAAGCTTTCTCGCAGCTATTGTGTGCTCGTGCATGTCCTCACACATGGAAGAGTGGTGGCATCCAACATTTGGGCATTTTACTACAGCTTTGGGACAGCCCTTGCCATGGTCACTTGAACGTTCCAGAGTGCCTTTCCATATGCAACCAGAATTGCCACAATACATAGCCGGATTTCTTGTTAGTGCATTTTAATGCACTAACAAGAAATCCGGCTATGTATTGTGGCAATTATTGTCTTAAAAGACTGACATTCAGGTGCAATCAATCGCAATGAAAAGTTCCGTGGCAAATGGGGCACGGAGCTGTGTTTGATGTGGCGATGTCGGAGAGAGAGACGGTAGTGTGCAAGCACTTCATGCACCCAGAATGGCCACATGCCAGACTAACTGGTTTTATCATCACTTTCAAGCTGCATTTAATACAGATTCAAGTATTATTAGTATCAGTGAATGTCACTTTCAGTTAGTGACTAATGTTAAGTTTATTTGTAATACATTATCAACCTTGTTTAGAGTAGTGTAGAGTTTTCCATGAATGGCTCTGCCTCACTGAAAGCCTGAAGTACTAAGTAAAACTATCATACTTGTAACGCTTTAGCACTACAGATGAAAAAGGCTCACTAGACCTACATTTTTGTACAATTGTCGTGTATCGCCAGTGCTCAACTAGGCTGACGTTCTTCGACACTTGACCTGGAACCATCACACTCAACATGGAATCATCGACTAAAAGATAGACCCTGTCATGTTTACCAAAAGATTAGTTCTTAGATTATTCAAAGTTTCTTGTCAGGATCAAGCTCTCTTTGTTTAAGCAAAGACAGCAATGTTGAGAATAGGACACAACACCTTCAGATGGCAACTTGTCATTTCTTTTTCTTCGAGTAAACATAAGGTCAGATAAAAATCACACATTTCTCCAAAAGTAAAAGCAAAATATTAAAATGGGCGCAAGTTTTTTTTGTTGTTAGTTATTTAGTTCAATAAAAGTTAATGTTATAGCTGTCATAATCCTCGCAGCGCATGTACTCCCCGGTGAACTTTTCCGGTGAAACGGCCTTATCCAGAAGCTCTCATTATGTGTTCCTCATCAGCCTTTTTTTGTTGCATATGATTTTCCTTCAACATCCCATATCCCTGTTGTAGTGTGTTACTCATCACGTTTAAATCACGAAGCATGCTAAAAAAGCAGAGAAAAGTCCATTAATGTAAAACGCTGAAGCCAGGGCCCAAGAAGAAGTCCAAAGCCAACTTTTCCGATGACGAATATCGTACTGCTCGCTGTGAGCCTTCTAGGTACCGTCATTTCATTGGCTGGCAGCATAGTAAAGTGGCGTTTGCCTTTTATACCTGATTAACTCGGCAAAATGATATTCGGTTGTTTTCTGTTTACTAAGATTTTTAGACTTCATAACCTTTCTAGACATATAATTATAGTTTGTGGTAGTTAACTTTGAAGCAATGCACGTATGAATTTTGTTTGAAGGACAACTGCGAAGATATTGAGTAACATTACACAAGGTTGGTTGTTAGGTTAATAGCAACGCTTACTTTTACTTGATTAATTTTGTGAATTCTCTCAAGGTTAAACACGCACAGGCTTTAAGGCTCTTTTAATGCAAGCAAGTTACTTAAGTCGAATCTGCCACTAGAAAACAAATAACTGAGAGGTACTTGCTAATCGATGAAAGCTACATGTATGTGCACTACAATGATTTCAAAACATGTCACTCCACTGCTGCAGCTACCAGAAACAGTACTTATGTACCAGACAACGCATTCAAAGCCATCCTTGATTGATTCAGAGAAGGCACTGTTGTAGATTTTGTTCCCATTTGTTTATTGCGCCATATTCGTCGGCTGGTGTACTTCTTTCAACTTCTTGTGATGGAAGATCACAAGGATGCTTGTTTCAGAGTTATTTATTAATTTTAGTTATGATTCGATTCATTGTGACGTCAAATGCCAGGGTTTGCTGGAATCAATCCTCTCCCCAGGCTGTCGTTAATTATTTTTTGTTTTAAAAGAACCTAGTGGTGTGCGCAGAAGAAAAAGAACCTGAGAATGCTGCTGTGGGTTGGTGGTATTTCGATTGTGTGGTTAAGTAATCAAACTTAATGGGACAGGCCATTCTATTCTAAAAGTACAGAGGCAAAAAATGAGAAAATTATTCATTTACAGCTTTTGCAGTTTATCGAATGTATTGAAAAATGATACATTGCCTATTCCATTGGCTTTGATTGATCATTATCTTAGCCTGCTTGCAGTTTATATTCTTTTGATACAGCTGAACAGATGTCTTCCAAACTCCTAAAAATCCTGCATACCAGGTTTTCGTTCAAAGACAGCATCCTGCCTGCCCTTCTGCGTTTTTCATCTTGTAGATAAAGTAGATAACCAAAATCAAATTGCCAAGGTGTATTTTGGGATATTTCTCAAAGAAACTGTTGGTGCGAAGACTCCTCTTTTTTCGGCACACTGTACATCTCCTATGAAAGGAACATGGTGATTACTGAATACTTTTAGGCGGCAGTTTAGAGGCTGAGAGAGGTTATAATATTGTTGGGATGCCAAATCACACAGCCATGTTCCATATGTTTGGGTGCGGGCTGGCATAATGAGGCTCTCACAAAATCGACAAGTAACTTGAAGGCACGCTTAGTTGAAGGCACTTTATTTTACAAGGTGCCTTAGTACAACTAAAAATAATCTCAGAATCGTCATGAAAACCAAAAAAAAAAAAATTAGATGCAACAAATAATCCAAACCGAGAGAGAATATTGCTCACTTTCTTTTTATTTTCACTGTTGAGTTTAGCACTTAGAAAAAAGAAGGACTTGAAACTACGGTTAGTACATTTCTAAATTTCTTTCATTTAAAAGCCATAACCTAATAAAGAATGGTAGGATGCTTCAAAAATGTTTGTTGTAGTTCATTATTCATGTAATCTAATGCAAATAGCATATTAAGTGAAATATGCGATACATGTCAGCGCGGAATAACTTAACTCTAAATTAAATGTATGCCAAAATTGATTAAAAATTGGGAGAATAGAATACAATAGACTTTATTGAAAATACATGGCAGCCATTAGGCTGAATTGCGTATTTATTTACTAATGTTAATACTCTAATTACAATTAAATTAATATTTGGCAAACTATAAAATCTAAAATTATGTACAAGATGAGGCAAAATTAAGCAAAAAGGCAAACTCTAAAGAATGGACTAAAAAGTATCAACATTAAGACTTGATGATATAATAAAAGTGTTCTTAGCTCGATTCGTTTTAACTTTAGGGACATCAAAGGTTCTCGTACGCCTTAAAGTGTATCTAGTAGATTTATGTAATGGAGGGAGTAAATAATGCAGCCTATGGCTTTTATCATTTAGAATTTCATTTAAAAAGTTATTACATAAGTTACTATGATGTTCATTTATCGAGACCAAATCCATGCGAGTAAGTGCTTCGTTATAGTTAAGATCGGGACACATAATAGCTAGCGCCCTCTTTTGTATAAGTTCCAGTTCGTGTGTTAAATACTTTGGTAGAGAATAGTAGAACACAGGCGCGGCATAGTCTAATACAGATCTTATACATGTAATGTAGAACAACCCCAGATCTTCACGGGGTACCTTGGCCCTTTTTAATTGAACCAAGAAGTACAACCTTTTTGATGCTTTCTTGATAACTTCATTTATGTGATCGTTCCACGATAAATCACTTGATAAGGTTATACCTAATAGCTTTGCTCTTGTTACGACTTCTAGCTCTTTTCCGTCAACCTTAACTGGTTCAAATACTTGTTTCATTTTTGCAAATGAAATTCTGAGTTCTTTACACTTATCTGTATTTAACTGGACTCTATTGTTCTGTGACCATTCAGCTACTTTATCAGCAATAGTTTGTGCACTGCTGATTCCACCTTTAGGGACAACTTCTGATGTCGTCATATCATCCACGTACTTCCAGACATGGGAGTCGCTGAGAACTAGGTCATTGATCATGATAATGAATAACCATGGCCCTAATTTGGTCCCCTGGGGGACTCCAGAAGGGACCGAGCCCCATTCAGAGAAACATCCATCTATTAGTTTAATTCTTTGGAAACGGTTACTGAGGAAATCGATAATCCAGTTGATAATACTTGCTGGTAATTCTAAGTTGCATAGTTTGTTTACAAGCATGCTATGGTCGATAAGATCGAACGCTTTACGATAGTCGAAAAGGATCGATCTGACAGTAGATCCATTTCCATCAGTACCAATTGTCCAATCATGGATCATACTTAGCAAAGCGATGGTGGTGGATGATTTCGGGACTGCACCGTACTGGTTAGGAGATACGTTGCTCTATGGTCTCATTGAAATAAGGTACTTAATATCTTAATAAGGGTTAAAGATACAATTCCTACCATTGATAGCCATCCACGTGGTCCCTGGACCTTTCAACTAGAGTCATGTTTGTGTTGCATCCACGGCAATGAAGCGGAAGAGAGAGAAAAGAGGAGAGCGCTGTTGTAACCAGCACCATTGTCTATCGGTGGAAGACTGCTTAAGCTGCATGAAATATTGGAGATTGATTTTCAGTTAAGAAAAATTAAAGTGTTTGTGAATGAGAGCGGTAAGTTTTGGGAACAATTAAATATCTTTGGCGCGTGTCAAAGCCAGTGGCAAAAAAGGTTGTGTCTTCCTGCCTTGTTATGATCAGCATATTTCTCTTTATTACAAATTAGTTAATTAAAAAATAGTAGAAGGATTGCACATCAGCAAGAGGAAATGAGTAAAGAGATCATAACTCTGTCTGATACGATAAGGGACATAATCTATTTTTAGCGCAGAATCGATTTATATCTCGTTCCATGGCTGCGTGGTTTCCACGAGGCACATTGAAATAACAAACATGTGATGAGAAGAACATCAGCCATATGTCCCCTTATCACAGAAAGAGAACCCAGTATGGATGATACGTTCTCTTACCTCATTTTCTCTAGATTCTGTCCCCTTATCATAGTAAGAGAGCCAAGTATGGAAGATACATTCACCTCCCTCATTTTCTCTTGACATCAGTGGTAGTCCAACTTCCCTTTACTGCAACCAACCGTGGCGGCCTGCTGCAATGCTATGGGTCTCTTACAATGCTCCCTCCTGTGTTATGAAACACTTCAGTGTTATATTATTTGACTATATATCTGGTTCCAAAAACAACTTTTTATTTCCAACCCACTTGAACTTACAGATCTCAATGGCAGAAAAGTCTGTGCAAGAGAGGAAGAAAACTAGGGGATAATTAACTGTAGTAGAAAGTCAGAGATTTGAAATTCACTTGGAGTTTTCCACTAGTAACCGTCAATGCATGCATGAGAGCCAAAATGAAAAGTTTCCTTTGCTTAAGAAATACGGACGAATCTCTTTGACACAAATGGCAAAGGTAGTAAAGTTCTTGGCTTACATCTATGACGGAGACATGACGGGCATGAAAGTTGTTTCAGGTTTGACTCCTGTTAAAGTCACCTGTGCAAAGATCAAAGAGACATTTCCTATACCTTTGACCTACCTTTCAGACAAGTGAAAGGCCTACTGGTTTTGACCAAAATCAAATACGGCCTTTGCCACCTTTGACAGTATGTTTAAAGTTTAGCAAAGATGGCCTTTACCTATGCTAAAGCTCCCAGTCAAAGCCAACTTTTAGCGCCGTATGTTAAATCTCAACTCAATTTCTCAGAGTCTAAAAGCAAACTAAATACTGGTACCCCACTACACCCCTTCCCCTCCCACATAAAAAAAACCTTAATACCCTAAAAACCTCATTAGACAACAAAATATATCGAAATAATGCTTTTACATTTATAAACAACTCAACTCTTACAAGAAATTAGCAAAAACTTTTAGGGACATAATCACCACATTATTCAACAAAAAGGAATGGTGATGTATGCTTAGCGCTTGAAGGCTTCTACGTTATATCACTGAGGAATTAACATCAGATCTTTGGGGTTAATGGCTTACTATGTATCGTCCACGCAAGACCGTTCTTTGTAGGCAATATGCAGTAGTATAGTCATTGTTTGCCTATCCGCTGGAGTGTAACTTGCGTTTTCAGTGATCATTTAGTGCTGTCAACATTATTTATTTGTTTTGTTATTTATTAAGTTATATACATATTTATTTATCCAATTTTAATACGCAATTGGACATTATATCAGAGCAACAGCGAAAGCATCCTTAACTTAATCATCGAAGATGGCGAACATATAGAAAATGCAAGTGATTCAAGAGCCATGATGCGAAATGACTGGTACAAAACAATGGTGTCCATGAGAAATTGTCTGGTAACTTACCATGTCAAGTTAGAAAGTGTAGCAGATAAGGAAAGACTATCCGATTAACATTTTTGCTATTAAAAACATAAAACTTTTCTGAACATTTCAGCTGCACGAAATTCGCCATTCCCTACTTTATACTTTATCCTTTTTTTAGAGGAAAGACTTTTTAGTGAAATTAACACTGAATAAAAGAAAGGTACATATAAAAATTGTGCCACGTAGCACTATGAACACAAATGGTGGAACAGAGAATTAACTATGGAGTGTAGATTAAAGTGCTAAGTGAAACCCAGGAAAACCTCAACGGGCGTTAGTGCTCATAAAGGGAATCGGGGAACCACACAACGTAGAAAAAAATTCTTATGACCTAGGTTGATTCAAACCCACGACATCCCGATTAGAACAAGAAGTGGTGGGTCTAATCTGGAAGTTGTGGGTTAGATTCCCACCAAGGTCATAAGCATTTTTTCCTTTACCTCGTGTGGCTCCCTGACACCCTTCACTAGGGCTAACACCCAGTGGGTTTTTCATGGGTTGACTTAGCAGTGTGTCTTTAATTCGCACTTGAGGTTTCTTTGTCTGTTCCACCATGAATGAAAGAAGCTCAATTCAGTTTTGGACTCTTATATGGTCTGTTATTCGCTAACAGCAGCTTGAACGGTGCTGTAAACTGCGCTGGAAATGGTATGGAGAATGGGAAATATCTCAGAAGAACTCTACCTTAGCAGCCTGCACTAATTACGGTATGCCATATGTCCTATAAACAGAATCATGAAACGAATAGATCGAAATGTTAAACAGATGAAGTCGGGCTAAAGAACAGCGGGAAGCCACGTACTAATCAGAAACCATTTTGAATAATTATAAGAATTGTTCCTGTGGAACACCGACATTTCATACTAATACTTTTTGACTGACACGGATAGAAAATGAAGTAAATTACTCTCCTGCAATTAACAAAGAAAACCAAAAACTTGAAATAGAATTGTAAGGTCTTGACAACTTTATTACATCAATAATTCAAAAACGAGAAGTACAGTAGACTTGAGTAACAAGCCAAATTCGACAACAAAGAACATCACCTTGCTCGCTTCTTTGAGAAAGTGGACTCTTAGCTACCGTCACGCTTATTGATGCTCATCAGGCAGCCATTAGATGAAAAATGGCTGTAAAATTAGCACAAATCACCAACAAATCGAACTTGGGCCATTCTTGTAGCTCCATTGTGGAGAGAATGACGTTTTCAGAAACCTTCAGTCTTCAGTGCTTTAGGACAGCACCACTTCCGTGGCGGTTTCAAATAATGAGTCATGAAATGCTACGGAATGTTTATAGGTGGAAAATCATTCTGAAAACGTAAAAACGGCAGGTATACACTGGAAAAAAAAATCCAAGTAGTTTTTACTTGGTTTTGACATGGATTTTGTAAAATCCAACCTCTCAATTCAACTATGTTTGGTTTTAATCTGTTTCTTCCTAGTTTTTCTGTCAGGTATTAAAAATCGCTGTTTTTTCCCCATCCTGGATATTAAAAGAAAGAGCTTCACCCTTTGTATTGAGGAATCCAACCCAATCCAATCCCGATATCTCATTTCCCTGTGCTGGATTTCTACTAAATCCAAACTCGAATTAGGTCAAAACCAAAAGTGGAACTTAGAAATCTGTTTTCTTTATTTTCCAGGTTTGGTTATTAACTATGGGTTTTGAGATATCCTGCTTTGAAAAAACACAAATCTGGATATTTGATTTTCGTGTCCTGGATTTCTAGTAATTCCAAACTCGGATTAGGTCAAAACCAAAACTGGAACTTAGCAATCTGTTTTCTTTATTTTCCAGGTTTGGTTCTTAACTATGGGTTGTGAGATATCCTGCTTTGAAAAAACACATCTGGGTATCTCATTTTCCTGTCCTGGACCAAACCCAGATCAGGTCGCAGTCAAAAGTGGAATTTAGTAATAAATAGATCCAAGCTCGATTATTAACTATGGATTTGTAGTAAAGTTAAAGAATTCGTGACAATTTGTACAATGAATCGTGACTTGTTAATCTTGAGTGAACAATAGATCAATTACTAGCTTGATAAGAACCAGAAATATGATTTGTATAGTGCGGTGAGGGTAAAAGACGGAATGAGTTTGCGGAATGGCATGTGGCATGACTTGCGGAATGGCATAATTATACTTGCGGAATGGCATAATTATGCCGAATGTAATTTTTTAAAAATAAATTATACTAAAAAAGCGCGCCAATTTTTAAGAGAAGCCGCATTGTTAAATACCACGGGCTCAAACATGATAAAAATCAATTATCGATCGCGTCTTGATTTGATTTTCATGTATGCTGTTCTAATTCACAGATTTGACGAAAAGAGTTTGGCGGCCAATGCTAAGGCTTTCTGCTTCTGTGGACGGTTTATCACTTTTAGTCAGAGCCATACAATGCTTCGGATACAACTTGGTCCACTTCGTGCTACTACATGTTTGACCAAAACATCGAGACGGAAAGTCAAGTTTTGGCGGATGTCATTTCAGCCTCGGTAGTGAGCACTCAGTTGTATCCAGTCTCAAGCATATCTACTTGTCCTTATCCATCATGGGTTAAATGATCGATGAAGTAAAGTACAGTACATATTTACGAGGCGTATTTGTTTCATTACAAGTCTGTTCCTGTCTATTATCCTTTCTTTTGGAAAGTTTTCTCAGCTGCTAGGACTGAAATCTGGCAACGCTCCCAGGTTCAGGCTGCGAAGGAGACTTGCTTTTCGCCCGCCATTACGAAGACTATAAAAACTCAATGGAAGACATGAACATGTTTTATGACGTGGTTCAATTTCATTATAGGTACTGTTATTATTTTCCTGTTTAATCAGGTTCTATACTTGTGTATGATTCCTTAAAAACAAACAATGAAGGGCATCATTGCCCCCTGGGTGCATATAGTAGGTGTGTCGCTGTGAAGGGGGTGGGGCACTCCCATACACAATTGAAGGAAGGTTTCTATGTAACAAACTTTTAACTCAACTGTTTTATTCACTGTGGTCATGGCGACCTAAAAAACTGAATCGTTCCCATCTTACAACAATATTTCCTTTTTTGTTGTTGTTTAATAACGGCAACTAAAGAAGCTTGGCAAATGTATAATCTAACTTCCATAGAAAAAACTGAATTGCTGTTGTCTTATTTGTTTTGATTTTTTTTCTAAGTACTTTAACAAATGTATAATCTTAACACAAATGTAGGGGGAGGGGGTGGCTGACATAAAAAAACTGGATTTCTCACATCTTACAAACAATTTCTTAGCCACTCTTGGGGAAAATGAAGTATAACAGCTTGTACATGTAACGTAACTTGTTTCCCCACACTCTATTTTGATTGTTTCTTTTCTTTCTCATTCAACAACAGTAACCCAATGCCCGATTCCCTCTATGGCACACGCCTTCAGGGAATTATGGTAATTACATTTATCATTGCTTAGTCTCGTGCATGGTTTGATGAATACAATTGCCATGATTCCCTGCAGGTGTGCGCCATAGTGGGAATTACCTCAGGCATTAGGTAACTCTTTTCTTAGAAAGTTCTTTTTTTTTGTGTAAATTTTGGGGGGTAAAACCCCCAGCCCCCACCTCCTGGCTCCGCTTTCCCTGTCGCAGCTTAAGCTTGTAATTCTAGGTTTTAAATGCAAAAAAAAAAAAAGAAATATAGCAACTTTAAAAAGAAAAAAGCCTAGTTTTATGACACATTGTCATTCCAAAAATAAGTCCAACTCTAAAACGAGCTGAAGCTTATGCTGCTCATGGAGAGCATTCTGCACCACTGACACATCTACCATAGAGGTGTTAAAGTTGGGGTGCCTGTTTAATAAGCAAGCTTTTCTTGCATGGTAATAAAAAGCTCTTTCTTTGTAGATAGTGTACGTTATGGGCTCATAAGGGTTACCAGTTGGGTACTGGTATCTCTCCATATGCTGGAGTACCAAATTCTTTGGTGAATTTTTTTTCAATCAATCCACCACAGCCTGTACACCTCTTAATGTTCCCATGTTGGAAAATCAAAAGGAATGGTGTAAAATCACAAAATCAGTATTATCTCTGTAAATACCAGAGCAAAGTAATTGAAACTTGGCACCAGTATTGTACCCTTAGAAAGACACCACATGGTACATATGATTATGTTGCTATGGCAACACTTTTGGTTCCAGTCGTTTTCTTCTTTGAATCAAATATCACGATTTATGGCTTTACAGGGAGAAGTAAATGGTGTCATTCCAAACATACGCAATGTGCTCATTGTGCTAGATACCCAAGTGACCCTAGAGATGGGAGATGAGGTTTGGAATGGATCAAAATACGGGATTGCCATATCTGCATGAAAGAGATCTGGAACCAATAGTGTTGCCATAGCAACACCAAAATATGCAATATGTGGTGTATTTCTTAGGGTACAATACTGGTGCCAAGTTTCAATTACTTTGCTTTAATATTTTCAGTGATACTACTGATTTTGTGTTTTTACACCAATTACTGTCAGTTATCTAATTTGCATAATACAAAATCGTTAATATCTCTGGAACGAGAAAAGACATCAGGAAAAGGAAAACACCGTCTTCCTTCATTTTGAAAGGCCTTTCATATGAGTTCAACTTGGTTTTCATTTCATAGGCACTTTAATATTAGGGGACTGCTCATTGGTGTCATCTACTAAACCCAATTTATGTCAAGTTCAGACATTGAGTTACCTTGGTCATTTTTCCGCAGAGACCAATAATACTTGACAGACTAATAGTTCTACAGGTGACAAACTGACAGTTATAATAAAATTATATTACCATGGCAACTCACTCTTTTCCAGTCCCTACCAATTTGTTTTAATATTTAAAAATTTTAATTTCGAAAAAATGAAACCTGGCCAGGACATTTACCTAATCCATTCATATGCTTGCCAGATGATGCATGTAAAGCATCATCGCTGGCAAATATCAATGCTATTAATTTTGTTGAGTCTATGACATTAATTTGCTAATTTGCATATTTTAAAAACTTGAATATCTCTGCAATAAAAGTAGATATTTGAAAACGGTAAACAGCATTTTTCTTCTCATACAAAGTACCTGTTAATATTTTACAATGGCTACGAAAGAAAGAGCATCCCCATCACTTTCATATGGGAGTCCCCCCCCCCAGGAATTTCACCTGTTACATATACAGTCAACTCTCGCCTTGCGGACACCCCGCTAGTGTGGACACTCGCTATTATGGACAAAATAAATCCAGATCCCCGGCAAAAGAGGTTTGACTGGAAATGAATCCCGCTATTATGGACTCGCACTACAATGGACACTAAGTGACGTCCAGAGCATGTTGACTATAACGAGAGTTAACTGTACATGTATAATATCCCAGGAGGGGTACTCTGGTTTGTAAATGATGGGGATGATCGAATGGAGGCAAAACTCAGGACCCAAAAACTTCCACTTCCCTCATTTATAGTAGGAGGATTGGGAGGAGTTAAGAGTCATTGCCAGAGAAAACCGGGCGGTGCCAAAAGATTGGGGTCAGCCGATTTCCTTTATATTTTCATCATTTAAAACCAAGCTGATAACATTAACTTTGGTGACATTAAGAGGATTTCCCTGCGTTTCACTCCCGAGATTGACCACCCCCCTAGTTTTTGGCCAAGGGAAGCCCTAGAAACCACCAAAAACAATGGCAATTCTTTGGGTCTAAAACAATTTATCCTTAAGGAATTATTGCACAGATTTTTTTCTGAAGCTAAATCACCTAATAATAAACGTTTTGGGTGCTTAAAATCATATCTTTAGTTTAAGAGTAATTTTGGCCAAGGTTTTTGATCCGGGTATGTTGCGTGACTGTTACAGGACAACGAATTTCGGGGATTTTCGAAGGGCGTTTTCTCGAAAGTGCGGCTATTTATTTTTTAGTTAATTACAGATTTGAACAGCCTATACCCTCCTAAATCAAAAACAAAAGTTTATTGATCGGCACAAGAAACTCTTTTCACGCGAAGTTTGTTGGAAAATGTCAAAGATCGCTCTTACGGCTAACTGCTCGCTGAAGTTTAAATAGCGGCAATACTACATTATAAAGGTACTAATCCATTTTAAATGAGTATTTTATATTCCACTTAGGTTTGAATAAAGGGAAAATGACTATAAAATACTATTGCTTTAATGTAGGGGTTATATAAGACTGCCATCATCACGCAAAGGTCTCAATTACTTGGTGCTTCGATGATTATTGTCTGGCCTATGCGAGTTAGCCAGCAGGACGATGTATATGCGGTCCTATCTAGTGATAAAATCATCACGACTTTTGTATCACATGCAACAGAAATTCTCAAAGTTTTTGTTTTGTATGCAAAGTTTGTTACATACCCTGCGAGGAGATGCTACATTTTCGCTGTGTGACATGTCGTGCGAAAAGTAGCCTCTGCCGACAACCGTTCAAATCCGTCCAGAAATCTGGACGAATAAATTTAAAAAAACGTTTTTTGTCCTTTTCTTGACCGGTTTCGAGCATTGCGTGAGTCTTGCTTAGCAGATCAGAGTTGTGCATTTTTTCTTATTCCCACGAAACTCGCGCCATTTGATGACAGACGTGACAATTAATTTTGCTTGCGAATGGCGTGACGAATTTCGCGCATGCACGATAGAAAATTGAACGATTGTCGGCAGAAGCTACTTTTCGCACAACAGCTCCCACAGCGGAAATGTAGCCTCTGCTCGCAGGGTATTTGTTATATCGATCACTACTGACAAAACCCAACAATGTATTTTATAAAATGCGAAAGAAGAATACGTAGTGCAAAATTCAGTTATTTCCGACAGGAGCACAACTTAGCGTAGGCATCAAGTGGTTCAGTAAAAGTACATTTTCTTGAGTTGCTACCATTTGTTTGCAGACTTAATGCTCTGCATACTTTTCTCAACTGTGCTAACTTCAGCGAACTGAGCTTTCCAGCACGTGAAAGTTCACAAACGTTTACTGCCTCTATTTTAATAGGGTGACTGATAGTTTGTTCCATGTCTCTGTAAACCTCCTGGCGTATGGCTTGAATGTGGTCTTCTGATTCAAGGGCTGTGAGGTCTTCGTCTGTTACTTCTTGTTCCTCCTCCTGGGTCTCTATTTCATCAGCTTGTCTTTGGCGCTGCAACGCTGACATCCTTGCGAAAAAGTTACTAATTTGTTGAGCGGTTCTCCATTCGTCTGGTTTGAATTGTAACTTTCCACTGCTATCTCTAATACTCTTCATCTCTCTAGCCACGTGAATTGGATCAGCCTTTTGCCCTCCCGCTACTCCTTCGTTAAATTTCTGAACAAGAAAGGCTTTTACTTTCTCTTCCATCCTGTTGGTCCGCTTAGTTGATTTAAGCGCCCACCCTTTATTACGGCGTTCTCTAGCACCGGAAGGTCCGGCTTCTTCAAATGCAATTCGCTGTCTATCTCCGCTAGCCACATGCATCTCTCCTACTCGGTCAGCCCACTTCTTTCGTACCGCATCGTACACAGACTCACAATCTAGATCTGACGCACGTACATGCTTCCCTGCGTCCATGTGAGCTTCCGCTTCCTCTCGAGTCTTGAACATTAGCACGCATGTACTTTCACTGCATGAGAATATTTCTCCTCGTGGACTGGAAGCATGGCTAACTGAGCCAAGATTGTTGCTACGTGGACCCCACTCCTTTAGGACTTTCAATCCAGTTTCTTCCTTTGGTACAACTTCAAGCTGACTGTATGATAAGAACCTGCCGGGTCCAACGCTGAATGCACGCCAAGCGCGTATTCCGTTTCCCTCAAACGAAAAGTTGTTAAGGAGGCTGATACCTGGTATCTTGTTGGCGGTGATTTCTTTATTAGTGTCCACTTTAACAACTGCCGCTCTGACTCCTTTTACTCCTCCATGTGACTCTAGTGCTGTCTTCATGTCTTCCGCAGTGATTACATTGTGTTTTTCATTCACCCATCGTCGTATGTGTGCCTTCATAGGAGCGGTCTTTCGGTCACAGATGTCTTTTCCGGACTGTGGCTCTGAAAAGTCGTAACGCAGAATTGTCATGCTGGTTCGTTGACCAATGAACGGAAGACTGAGCAAAAGAGTTCCACTATGATAGCAACCTGCGTTATCGGATCTCAGGAAAACATTTTCAATCTCCGGTGATTCTTTCTTGATGGTATTTAAAAGATGCTCTATTATAGAGGCTACAGCAAAGCTGTTCTGCGTGCAGTTATCGAACAGATGGACAAAACATTCCACTTGGAATTTTTCAGTATGCTTAGTGATCACAGCACTCACATGCCAGCTTCGTCCTCGTTTTCCAAAGAAATCACTCATTCGTTCCCGATAACGTTGTGGGAGGTATTTCATGGCCCAATCCATAACGATTAAACATGAAGCTGAATCAACATGTACAAGAGCAAATTGCTTTCCTTCTTCTTGATTTACTGTGCGAAGCAAATGCGCCTTCCAGTCCTGGATAGATGCCAAACAGAGTTTGTAGTCGTGGCTTAACCGCCATCTGTGCTCCTCCGGCATCTCAACATGGTTGATCTCGGATTCAATTTCCTTCAAAACTGTCTCTAATGATTCGCATTGCTCGCAGTCAGTTTCATGCTCGTGCTGACATATGCTTTGCAGGTTGGAGTCACTTGTGTCACCTAGGACATGTGCAGTGCAGTGATCAGCACAAGTTTCTTCTCTGCCAACATGGGACTTAAACTCAGTCTTAAGGTATCTCTTTGCCTCCTTGATTTTTTGTTTTGCATTCTTTACCCAGGTAGCCTCCGATCCATGGTCTCCAAGCATCTTACGCACGTCAGTGACATTGTCTATGGCCTCCGTCCCCTCTGCTGTCGTGTTGTCGAGTCCCTGCAAAGATTTTTGCATTGAGGCACCACACACCTCTATTATTCTGTAGAGTGAACGCTGTCCTGCTGGTTCAAAATTCTGCTCTTTGCAATAAACTGAGTATTGCTCAATTATTCTTGAGGGTATCATAGTCCTTATAACTGCCGGAATGATAATGCTTCCTCCCGTGTCGAGCTTAAGCACTTTTGTGCCAAATGCAACGTCCTGCAGCATCTCAGGTCTTGCGATGTAATCGATAAAATGATCAATTTGAACGGGTGAGATTCGGGAACGGAAAATTGGCTCTTGCGGAACAGGTACACCTTCACCAACTTTGGTAGCATGCTGTCGAGCTTCATCTATTCGCCATTTTGAAAGTGTTGGTATCATGTTCATCAACTGGGACCTGCTAAAATCATTGGCAAAGAGAGAGAGTATCTGTCGTTTTGTTTGCCATGACTCGGCATGGTTATATGACTTGATCAGAACGTCGATTAGCCCAGATTTCGGATCAAAACTTCGTCTAGTGGCACCAGCAGAATCCTTATTTACTAATCTTTCCTGTCGAAGAGTGGTCCATAATTCCTCTTCCTGTCCAGGACTAAGGACCGAAAGTGCTGTGCAGATGCTTTCTTTGGCCTTTCGCAGGTAGTACTTTTGCTGTGTTGTCGATATATCATCCCAAGACGTATTCAAAGTTGACAGAATGGGTGAAATTCTTCCTCCAGATAAACTGCTAAGGGTATTGTTCAGTAGCTGCCTTCTCTGTTGCTGTTCCTCTACTTCGTCGGACCAGATACTGATTTCTTCTTCTGGGATACTTTGTTGGGATGATTGCGATGATGATGAAACCAGAGAGCCCTGATCTTCATTCTGCTGTGGCAGTTCAAATACATCTTCATCACCAGCCACTTGAGACTGTCAGTGCAATAAAAGGGATATTAACTACATTTCCATAATGTTTCTGTTACGTTGTTACCGAGAATGAAGCCACAGAAAAGGGAGTTACAGGGCTCCTTAACCAGTAAAAACCACTAAAAGTTGCAAACAGACTAAAACCTGAAACCGAATTTTCGGTTTGTTGTCCTCCAAAAATTTTGCTACCATGCAACATGATGTAACAACTTCTTCTCTCTATTGCGTTCAAACCTTTCTCGGCACTAGAGCCTACCCCTCGTCCTTACATTGGAGAGATTTAGAATCACGGCGAACAGCAAACGTCGACTTGCCGCATTTGTTTTATTGTAGTTTACTAGTCATGATATCTACACAAATAGAAGTTTCAACTGAAAGCGATCTATACAAAACTGATTTTTAATTGATAGATTTGTTACGTAATAATATGTAAGAGCAAGCATTTATGAAAGTAAAAATGTTCTCCCCTTTCTCCAAAATAAAAATCTTGGTGTCACATTACACCCTTCCCCCTCCCCTATAAAGTCACTCTCTACAACGCCCCCTCAAAAAGTGGCCGTTGTAGAGTGGTACTGGTCGGACTGCATCAAGCTTGCAGGTCGCTAAAAAACGTTAAGGTTGGGATAGCCAGTCCATCTAACTCCATCTATTTTCAAACTGAAAAAAGAGGCATTAACGTTGGCAATGCTATCTATCGCTTTTTCGTTCTTAGTTCTTAACTTCCCAGCAAATTACATTTTTTTTCCAAATTCCCTCTCCCCCCCCCCCCCCCCCGTGTTTTCCCATCCACGTTTCTTTCAGGCTTTTTCGGTTGTTACTCTTTTGTTCTCTTTTACAGTCTTGGATAGGTTTTTAAATATTTTTACCTGTTGTTAAGTGTTTCAGATGCCTAGCTTAAATTGCGTGACTAAAGAAAGCAAATACACAACCTGCTGATCGCCCCTTCCTCTTTCAGAGTCTTTTACATAGCGTAGTCTGTAATGCTCTCTGCGACACTTTACACAAATAGCTAATACAAATGAAATAGAGAAAGATTAAAAATGTGACTCTTACTTCAACCCCCAAAATCGAATTTTATACATAGTTTCTGGGACAGCTAAAATTTAGACATTGAGTTTCAATCTTGTCATCAGTGAAAGTGGAAAAATACAAGCACTTAAAACATTTTAAGAAAATAGCGCGAGATGAATGATTACTTTTTATTTGAATTAATTTTCCTGTTCTAATTAATCTGAAAAACGTTTACAGTTGTAGTTTATAGTTCCTGTTCATGTAGGCGTGTCACGCTGTAGCTTCTGTCTCGGCAAGACTTGAAAATACTTTTTGTGGCCAAAAAAAGGCTTCCGTTTAGCCTGCGAAGCGCAGACTTATTTCCGGTCGGCGCTAATAACGAAGGGAGAGAAGCGACGACCGGAAATACGTCTGCGCTTCGCAGGCTAGCTTCCGTTCTGAATAAGAGTATCTTGCTTGCTCACCCCATCCTCGGAGACCCAGTGGCAGTCAGTCTGTGCTTGAAAACTTTCGTCGCGCCTTTTCTCCCGACCCGACTGACTGCCCCTGGGTCTCCGAGGATGGCTCACCCTTGTTTGATTTATGGCACATCCAAGGAAATTTACCCCCACCCTCCGCGCTTCTGTTGATATAGTGGCGCTTTAAAATTTGCAACTTGATGCCAGCGCTTTCACTACAATAGTCATACTCGATACGCCTAGAGCCTACAGCCTTTCGTGATATTTATGTAAAACGTAATTTACCAGGTAAGATCGACAAAAGGATTTTAAAGTAATAAGAGACACTCACTGGACCCAACTGGGACAGCAGCATTGTGTAAAGCAAAGATTTCCTTGGACATTGCGTAATTGACACGGCGTGGGTCCTTGACCTGTTTGCGTTCACCTTTGTGCGATGGATAGCAACATGTCGAACTTTTACGACCCTCTCCAGTCGGTTGTCAGGTCTCTTCTGTGTTTAGGACAGATGGTCATGGCTGCTACTCTGTCTTGAGATAAATCGAAGTGTCCTGCTCTGTTCAAGATGAGCTCCTTCTCAGTGATTTCTATTCCTTCGGATCGCCATCCTCGCTTGCTACTCACACCAAGTCCCAGTAAGTGTGGTGTTATGTCTTCTTTACAAGCATCCAACGGCAGAACATTTGTACTAGATCCGTAAGAACTACAAGGTGTCTCTTGTGAAGTGAACGAACAGTTCATATTTTAAAGCAAGTGTGGTACAACGAAAGTACGCAAATTTCGGCGAGTCGTAAATGAAACCTGATAACCCTGCAGCGCGCGAGACATATAGATGTTGCTCGATCTCAAATTACACAGCTACAATTATACGTGTAAGTCGTTTATTAATTTCTTAATTTCATATTTTGGCAAACAAAAATTTTCTGCAAAATCCAAGTAAAAAATATTCTCTTGAAACTTTATGTGACTGAGAATTCGTCAAACAGACAACTTAAAAATCGTCCATTCATTTCTTTATAATTAATTCTAATCAATACGTCTGCTTTATAATTTGTATCATACGTGTGCGACTGCAGCGGTTTCCGCTGTTCCAAAGTAAGGTTGATTTCTTTTCATTGCAGTAGCCTTTCCAAATTATTTTTTTTATACGGGTGATGAAGTTTTCAGCCGTCTAAAGTTACAATTTAAAGACCATTACCATTATGCAAAATACCGCAAAATCACGTTCACGAAAATAGGCTTCCTGTGAAGGAAGTACCAATAAAGTACCAAAAAGTACCAAAGTACCAAAAAACTTGTACCAATCAATACTTTCTTTTTTTTGACTTAGAAGGGTATAGACTATTGTAAAATGGAATTATTTAACAAATAAACAGCCGCACTTTCAAGAAAATGGGCTTAGAAAATCGCCGAAATTCGCTGTCCTGTAACAGTCACGCAACATACCCGGATTAAAACCCTTGGCCAAAATTTCCGTTACACTACAAATTTGATTTTATGCATCCAAAACGTTCACTTTAAGGTACTTTAGCTTCAGAAAAAAATCTGTGCACTAATTCTTTAAGGAAAAATTGTTTTAGACCCGAGAAATTGCCATTGTTTTTGGTGGTTTTTAGGGCTTTCCTTGGCAAAAAACAAGGGGGGTGGTCAATCTCGAGAGTGAAAAGCCGGGAAATCTTGTTAATGTCACCAAAGTTAATCTTATCAGCTTGGTTTTAAATGCTGAAAAAATAAAGGAAATCAGCTGACCCCAATCTTTTGGCACCGCCCGGTTTTCTCTGACAATGGCTCTTAATTTGGCACTTCTTTAATAATAGGAAATGAACATTGAAGCAGAGTCTCTACAAAGGGGATTGGGTTGGGGGACTTTACTTGATCTTCTGGATAAAAACAAGGGGATGAAGAGAATGGGGCATGTGGCAAGTATCAAATGGGTTATAGTTACCTTGTTAAACCGTTTTATGACAGCTAAACGTTGTTCCTTTGACATACTTCTAAACACTGTTGGGTCTACTGCAAGGTGCTGGAACTCTGGGATAACCTTGTATGAGGACTCTAGTTTTCTCATGTGAAAAAGCACAGGTCCAATCATAACTGGGTTTTTTCCTGTTACTTTGTCAGCAACCATTAGATGTCTGTAGGTAGTTAGGGTGTAGCAGAACTTGCCCACATTAAATGAGGGGTCCACCCCTAGGACAGTGAAATGCTGAGGATCACAATAGAAACGTCCTATGTCTGTAAGTTGTTGTTGTGTGGCACACACAACCTCTGGTTCTGGAGCACAACGAACCTCTTGAACAAATGCAGTGTTCAAATCACCTTGCTGCTCTTTGCATTGCAGCAGAACAGCAAAAAGAGGATCACAGTGGTTGTGATTATCACTCTTATCAATCTCTATGGACTTAGATGGTTTACTGGAAATTTTCCGAAAGTTTTTGGCTTGCATTGGGTCCCTCGGTGCAGCTGCAACTGATGACAAGTCAGAGGTTTTATCAATAGCCACTTTGGTTTGGTTGTATGCTCGTTTGGGTTCTATTGTTGTTGTTGCTGCCCGCAATTTGTCTTTGGTGCTTTCTCTTGTTCTTTGAAATGGAATTTTGTTTTTCTTGGCATTTCCATGGGGCACAGATTTCACTTCATGTTTGTCACCAAGAAACCAGTACTGCACCATGATATGTTTACAGTACCGCCTGAAATCATATGCACATTGGCACGCGTGAATTGCAAGGGCAGAACGCGTGTATTGCAGGCGTGAGGAACGAGACGAAACCGCACGGTTCACGAAAGAAACCCGCGCGGTTCACGAAAGAAAACCCAGGTTCAAAATTTCTCGGTCAAATGGACGAAAGACCAACACAAAAGGATTGAGTTGGCTATTGTTTTTTATTGTTTTCCTTTGAATGTATTTTTTTCTCACATTTACAACTTGCTTACAGCGGAGCACGAAACTATATGCAAATTTCTCTCAACCGGTTCCTCTGGGATTGCCGGTAAATGTTGTCTAGCATCGTTCATTGACGAAGTTAAACTAGCCTGCGGATACAGCGGCCGCCTCTCATCGCTTTCGGCCGCTTCGGCGTTTCGCGAAACGCTAAATCAGTTTTATAGATATGTAAACACAAAGATTGTATAAGGTGATGGGCGAAGTAAAGTTGACAGCAGAAGTTGGAAAATCTCTTCAGCTTTCTGAACGTCTGCGATCGGATAATATATTAACCTAGCAATGAATGACATCAAGCCAATTTATTTGCTTTCCATCGACTGTTTGTGCGGAAAACTCTTATGAAATAACAGTTTACCGCGTTTTTAAAATTCTCGGCAGGTTTTCATCACTTTTCTACTTACGCTTTTGTCGGAGCGAGACTTAAAACGGATTTATTTTCGGTCGATTGTTTTTCTCTTTACACTTTTGCGGCATGTGCTTTAAAAATGGCAGTTCACTGCACGTAATCAAAGCGTATTGTTTTTTCAGTTGTAGTAAAATGTCACACCTTTTGAGAAGCGATGTCATTGTGTTGATTGTTAAGAAATTTTCTGCTGAACCTGCTCTTATGGGATTTAACGTTGAGAAGCATATAAATTTCGATCAAACTCACCTTCCGCTTTAGTCAATCGTTCCTGTCAAACATGAACATATAGCTCCGAGCAAACGATTATCAACATCATGACTTTGAGACAGTGTAAAGCTAAGTTTGAATTTTCCTTACAGACGATCCTAGTATCTTGGATACCCTTCTGCTGAATTACACGACGTACCCCAAAAATGCGCATCGTTTCCCACCCATTGATGACGATCAAGAGCAATTGGTGAGTATCTGCAAACGTTTTTCAGGTGTACTGTAGCTAAGGTTTGTTTACATCTCGTGATCTGTAACCTGTGAACTGCTGCGTGACACACGTCAGATTATTGTCACGCTTCTCATTGTTAAAAAGGATTGTGTCAGTCTAACATGAATCATTAACCATACCTCTTCCAGGTCAAAAAGAAAACAGGCAAAGGCAAAGGCGAAGACAAGGCTAATGACAAAGGCAAAACTAGTGCGCAAAAGAAACAGCCAAAAGGGAAGAAACCCAAAGAAAGAGAACAGGTGTGTGTTTTGAAACTAAAATGATGTCAAATATGTACAGGTTTAACTCATCCCCCCCCCCAACCCACCAAAAAAAAAAATTGTAACTAATTTTGAGTGTTTTAAGTTAATGATTTCCATCCAAGATCGAATGACAGAAAAGTTATATTAAATTTGTTGGACTGTTCACAAGTTTGTTTCCTTTGCATCACCTAAGTATACAACGATAACATTATTATTTTGGATCTATATAATAATAATAACTAATGAAGTGGGCACAGAAACTGAGGCAACAAATAAATGAGACAAAATGTGGTTCAGCCATGATTCCCAGCTAACCCTAAAATCCTAAAAGTTACAGAAACAAAACTTATGGAAACAATGGTAAAATTTCATACCCATGTAGAAGTACCAATTTATCAATTAAGCGCCACAGTTGTTTTTCATATTATTTTTGTGCCTCAGTTGCAATGTGTGGTGCCAGAAAATATCCATACTCCCCCCATGGATGGGATTGGAAATTCTGGGGAGTTGGGGAGGGGTGGATCTCAAATACCCAAAAATTTAAAGCACTGTATGAAGCAAAATTTGAATTTCTGGAGTGGTGGGCGTGGGGGGAGTCATAAGGAAAATCTCTTCCATGGGGGTATGGATATTTTCTGGAACCACACAATGCTTATCTGGGTGCGGCACTCCTAACAAAATCATTCCAGCAAATGTCACCAACAAATACAACCATTTGAACTCAACAGCATTGTAATCCAGTCCATTTTGGAAGGCTAGTTTAAATTGAGTTGTACTGTGCTAGTCTTTTAATTAAACTCCTCACACTCCAGTTTGACAATGTTTCAATTACAATGTAAAGCCTGGTTTTCATATGTCGGGAAAATCCCAGACGATCGGTGATTTTACTTTTGCCGACCATCCCAGATTTTGCTGATACATCGGGTAATCGCCAGAGGTCTGTCCCAGATTCTCCCGATTATGAATTATGAATATGTAGGTCTTGTTTTAATGAAGGTTGCAAGCCACCTCAAGTGTTCATACTTCGGATCTAACTGAATGTCATCTCTACCAGCGCCCGGGGGGGGGGGGGATACTTGGGTTCATGTTTGTTGGGTATGTGCCGCTGGCCTCTAAGAGCGCCCACCCCATTTTAGTCTATTTTTTGGCCAATTATAGACCCCATCTGGTCACTTTTTGGAAAATGTAATTTTTGCGATCCCAATTTAGTCACTTTCTATTTATGCATCTACCTTGTCAGTCCTTTAAAAAGCCGGGTCATCCAAAAATGAATTGACACAATTTTTAAATGTGAATAAAGAACACTTTACTTCCACCTAAATAAACAACTTTCTGATCTTTTTAACCGAGAATCTTCTCATTTTGATTCCCTATTTACCCCCAAAATTCGAAAATTTGCGACCCCATTGTAGTAACTCTATTGAAAATGCGACCCCATTTTTGTCACTGCAGTTGTGAAAATACGACCCCATCCAGCGGCACATCCCCATCCAGCGGCACATCCCGTTAGGCTCCTGTAAGGGAGTACCCCCCCCCCCCCCCGGTACCAGCGCCACTTTTCCCAAGTGCCTTCCGTACGTATCTTGAAAAAGTTGTCCCAATGCTTTTGTATCTTTGCTTACACTTGGATTCTTCTAAATCAAGCAAATTTGAAATCTTTCGCCAGGCGTTGTTCTTTATGTTCCGATCTTTAAAATCTGCACAGGCGCGGTTGTAAATTACGGGAAACTCTTTTGATATCCATAAACGCCACATCATTCTTCTTTGCCTCTTGGGCTAGAGATTCGAGATAGCCATCTCTCACGTTTTCGAGAGAGGCCATCTTTATTTGTGATACGGGGATTTAGGGGATTGGTAATGAGCGAAATCCATCGCCGACGTCCCCAAAGTAAAAATTTGGAGTTTTCATTTATCGGGACTGATCGCCGACCATCGCAGAAATCTGGGACGCGTCGGAAAAATAGAAACGCTCCCGATTCTCCAGATTTGTCCCCGTCCATCCCAGACGACCGGGATATCACCGATTTCGAGTTTTCATTAGTCAGCAAAATCTGGGACAGTCGGGAAACAGCAAAATCCCCCATCATCTGGGATTTTCCCCGACATCTGAAAACCATGCTTAGGCTTCACATTGCTTTGAATTATAGCAGTGCTCATTTGAGCAAGGTGCTAATCAATATTTTAGTTCTCTCTGCATTAGGAGCAAAGAGCATTTCTTAATCAAGTGAATATGGTACTTATACATTAAAATCTTTTTTAAAGGCTACCATTGTCACCCGGATTGATCCAGCTGTCTCCACTTGTGCAGCTGTTGATGTAGTGACCGCTGGACCCTCGTCACTGGAGGACCAGGATGCACCTGTGCCAGACTCCTTTCCACCAGCCTCTCTGTCAGATTCTCTATCAGTTCCTTCCTCGCCAGTCCGGACATGAGAACCTTTGTTACCAGCAACCCCACCTGGAGACAGACTCCACACATCCTTCTACTCTGGGTCACCATCCATTTCTATGCTGTCAACTAAATCAACACCCAGGCAACTTCCAGCTTTACCTAGACGCCTAATGTACACTGCAGCATCAAGATCCCTATACTCAGACTGGTCAGCAGAATGTCATGATAAGTTTTCACCTAGATACATCCCTTCTGAACAGTAGAAGTATTCTACTCCAGCAAGCAGGTGGTCACCGCAGTCATCAACCTTCAGGAGCCATTGGCACCCGTCTACAGCTTCTCCTGAATGGAATAGCTCCCAGCTGCCAGGAGGCTCCCCTTATGCAAGATCATACATCTCTTACCAACAGGATGTTGATTCTGCTGAAATTCAACAAACACTTAGAAGGCTCGAAACTAAAGTTGATCACCTCACATTGCTGTTAGAGACTTCCTCCAGCAGACCAGCATCCTACATCCCAGCAGCAAGACAGCCCCACACAGTGGAAATGTTTGTTCCTCTATCAAACACCCTCAATAGTATGGAAGAAGCTGAAGATCATGAACTCTTGCCTGACACCAGGATGGTCTTTCCAAGGAGTCTCTTCTTGCCATTCGAGCACGTGCCTCATCCAGCATGAACTTTGCTGTCCGTCTATTGCGAGAATTCTTTCTGCCCGGAGAGCTGAAAGGGAAGAATGTCTCTGGAATGCGTGGCAAAGAACCACTGGACCCAGCAAGAATTCTGAAAATTAAGAACTATGTGTACAAATTTTATCCAACCCCTCCCTCAGAGAGAGACACTGTTTGGAGGGAGTGTCGCAAGGCGATTGACTCTTACTTAAGGAAAGCATTCCGTAGCAATCAGAGACAGTGTACAGTACAATAGCCCTTCTTACAGTTCCCAACGCCATGTTGGAATAGTAACCGCACAAACATGATAGCGAGGTTGCCGGTGACATACAAATACAGTGTATACAGCTGATCAGAGAAGGCTTTCCAAGTTTAATCGCTTCGAAAATGGTTCTAGTTCACAAGGATGTGCAGATTTCAACCCTAGAGGATATCCAGAAGTTAAAGGCAAAAGGTTTAAAGGAGATTTTGCGTTCAAACTCGGAAACGACGGGCGGAACAAAAGCGGACTTGGTGTTAAAAGTCTACTCAATACTCATGCGAAACGTATTACCACTGGCAGAGAATCAACAGCAAAATGCCGATAATAGTGCTCAGAATGACCAGAATATTGGAAGCGACTTCAAGTACAATGAAACTTTACGACGAATCTCTGCTCTCGGATGGTCCACTGATTTGTGACAGCTTCCCGAACTAAATTTTATTCAGCTTTACGATTACCTAGTTGTGTCAACTCGCAAGTACCGCCACATTGTGATGAAGGGAACAAATTATAAGAAACTAAAATCTTATCAATTTTTCTTTGAAGGGAACGTAAAAAGACTTGAAAGCAAAACTCACGAGAACAAGATGTACGTAAAAGCCAGTGTTTTGTCGTCGAGTTCACACCTCAGTGTGATGTCTTAAGCGCAGCTTGTACCTGTCCCGCCGGGCTTGGTTTGCATGGAAAGGGAAAGTGCAATCATGTTGGAGGTGTTTTATTTGCCTTAGAAGATTTCACACGTCGAGGTCTGAACCACTATCTTGCACATCGCGTCTTTCAGTATGGGTTGTGCCATGCAACCAGAGTGTGGCAGCCAAACCCCTCGACCAAATCTTAATAATGAAGATAAGATTTGGGAAGAAAAACATCTGCATAAAACCAAAGGTGATTAAGTTTGACCCAAGGCCGCCACAACAGCGTAAAATACACGGAGAATGGTTCAAAACATTTAGCGAGAACCTTCAAAACTGTCTACCTTTGAGCTCGTTTTTTCTCTTTCATGACATTAAATCAAACTGCTCTGAGGTGTCAGAAGAGCAAGTGTCACGTTCACCGACAGCTATGACATAGCAACTAATCAGTTCAAAAGTATGATCGATGAGCATGTCTCTAGTCTAACCATTTCCACAGAGGAGATACAAGAGACTGAGAGGCTGACTAGAGGACAATCAAAAAACAACTTTTGGTTTGAAAAGAGAAAAACTGTACGGACAGCCTCAAATTTTGGAAATGTAGCTAAAACGAAAGTAGAGCCATCAAATAAATTAAAAGCAATAGTCTATGGTAACTTCACAACTGAAGCTGTGCAGTATGGAATTGAAAGTGAACAGAAAGCTATTGATTTATTCATTAGGGAAATGAGCAAGGATGGGATTACTGTGGAAGTGGAGGAACCTGGATTATCACTATCTCAGGACAAACCATACCTTGGAGCAAGCTTAGACAGAATAGTAACTATGACTGACACTGGTGAAAAATGGGGGATGGAAATTAAATCCCCATTCAGCAAAGCTGGCATGACTGTTGATGAAGCTTGTAAAACAAAGAACTTTTTTGGAGAAACTGGCTGATGGCTCTGTACAGCTCAAAAGGATAATTACTTTTGTCTTGTTCAAGGTCAGCTGTACTGTTCCATTATGCCCCTTAAAGGAATTTTTTTCGTCGTGTACTTTGGAGAAAACATGCCACTGTTTACTGAAAAGATCCACTTTGAAAATAGCACATGATTTAATGATTTTTTACCAAAGATTGATTACTTTTATCGAAGGGCTTTCTTTCCTGAGATGCTAACCAAACGAGTTCAAAGAGGAAAGGTACTCTATCTACATGGTGGTTGGCTACCATATGGACAATACTCCTGTTCAAGAAATGGTTTAAAATTACTCCTTCAAAAGGAAAAGTAAGGCCAAAAATAAAAAAGTCAATGAAAAAATTGAGCTGTTCATTCAAAAAACATTCTTTTGTATGTACAGTACAAAAAGTACATGCTATTTTAACTTTTAAGGAAATACATTGTTGTAAAGTGAACATTTGTCAACCATAATAAACAACAATTATTTTTCTATTGAATCACAGTGGTTATACATTAATAAACAATAGCTACTTATTTACAATGCAAAATTAATGGAAGCTAAGGGGCTGATTACATGAACAGCCTTTGGGTCCCCTGTGGTTGGCTTGGGGCATTTTAGGTCTGACACGCCAACTGACAGTTGATAAGACCTTGAGCTCACACTCTAATTGTTAAGATTTGCTCCAGTGCTCTTCAAACTTCCACTGTCACATGAAGTATAAACATCTAGATTTAACTGCAATGCACAACATATCAGCAAACATGCATTGGGAATTAAAATGCTTCTAATTTCATTTCCAGATTCATGATAATAAGGGACTTGACTAACCCCGCCAGCCTGGCTTATGTAAATGTAATCAGCCCTAAAGCCCTTACATGTGCCCTAAATCATCACATATTTTTCCATTAAGTATACAAAACTCACTGCATGAGTCATAATGAAGGATTTCCAGGCGGTAGTAAAGGGGGTAGAGCGTTTGTGAGTAAACCACAGACGGTTGCAATTTGTGTTGCATAGGGGCTTAAAGTATTTGGTAAAGTCCCATCTAAGATGTGATAAGCCTTAATGCGGCCAATTGCACGCTCCACATGAATCCGTACAGAGGCAATATTCATTGTTTCTTCAGTTTCAGCTGCTGTCATTTGATCATGGCCAGCCAAAAATGGCGGCATGTTCACTGTAACACCAGCAGGTACAATTCCGGAAATGTCAAACCCACGATCAACCATAACATTATCACCTGCTTGTAACAAATCTAATACACCACTCTCTCTTGTGATTTGTTTGTCAGACACACATCCGCCCCAGAGATCTGACAAAAAAGCCACCTGACCATTTGGGGTTACCCCCACTAACAACTTCCAAGTACTGTGATGCTTGTAGTCTGACCATGTCTCAGACTGGACTAGCATGGCAGAAGGTCGCTGAATAAATAGTTCAGTACAATCTAAAATTATCCTTGTGGTTGTGTACTGGGCAAACTCCTTTGGCATGTTTTTGCTAACAAGCTCCTGTGTGGGAAACAGAAACATGTCTTTGAGTTCAAAGTACCACAAGTTTATCCATGTGATACATATCCTGGATACCAGGCTGGTGCTGATCCCAAATCTGTCTGCCAGGTCTTGGACAAAGAGACCAGCCTTCAGTCTCATAAGCACCAGTAGGAACTCATCCAGATAAGAAAGCTTCCTTGAAGGCCCAGGTTTACGTTTGTTGTCATCGTCTTGATAAGGCTGGCTTTCCTTGATTAAATTCTCCCCCTTCCAGTATTGCATTTTGGACAGCTTAGGTTCAATGTACTTGTAGAAGCTGATTAGTGCCTCATAACTTGAGAAGCCGGTGTAAAATAACACAGCAGCATTGTCATCTCTTATTTTGTCAAGGGAAAATTGACGTCCCATTAGGGCTGCATTTTCCTTTTCAGCTTCACTGAGCTTTTCTTGGCAATCTGTTAGCTGGGCTTCCAGTATTGCAATTTTTCTGTGCAGTTCAAGAATAACATCAGGGGGCTCACACTCCACTTCAGTAGCATGCTGATCACACTGTGAACTTGAGGCAGCAGCATCAGTTGATGTATCACCAGCGGGTAATTCTGAGTAAGCTCCAACTGCCAATGCTGATTCCTCTACTCCAACTTTCTCTGGAGATGGCTCATCATTCACTTCTCGCATTCTTTTCCCCGGTGCCTTTCTTTGCTTTGTTGCAGTGGTCCAGCTAAATACAGATGGCTCTGCACCTTAAATTTTAAAAAGAAACTTTATTTAAAGGTGGCAGAAGGGTAATCATTTGGCATTTATTGCTAATCAACAACTTTAAGGTAAATAAATATTAAATTTAATTCAGAAGACTTATATTTTAGCACCACTGGACTGCACTGCAGTGCAGGAAACTCGTCACTCTATCAACAGTTAAAGAACAACAACAAAACACAAGTTGTGACAATGAAATTTTGCAAGATAAATACCACTCATTTGCAAAGTCTGTGATTTGGGATAATAAAGACCACTGTAAAATAGGATTTTGCAGTTTGTGATATAGCCAAAATCAGAAAGGCAAACTGCCCTCTTGCCATGTAAACATAACAAACGCACAACAAAAAGCTGAACAATATCACAAACCTTTTCTTAAATCCCAGCGACCAGAAAGTTTTTTCGAGATATCGGCTAGACTTTAGAATACCCCGCCACTCCGTAAGCATAAGGCTCACGCCACCGTGGTCCGCGGTCCCGCAGTCAACTCGACAGTCAAATGAACTTGCCACTGCGGTCCGCAGTCCGCAGTAACGTAGTGACTCGAACCAGGAGCCTGTTTCTCGAAAGCTCCCGTAAATTAGAAATCTCTAAATATCAATCTCTCTTTAGCTGCAAACATTAATTTCAACAGTTTGTACCGATACCAATTTTGCTCCATGGTCAGCGAATTGCGGTCGTTTTGCCAACGACTCTTTCGCCAACGTCCTAAGTCGTTTCGCCAACGTCATATATCCAGTACTAACGAAATAAAAGCTGCTTAGTCATGTTTGGAATGCAATCCTGATCCTTGGGTTAAGGAATTCCAATTCACTGCCAGTTTCGTTTGACTGACTGAAGATCAATTTGCATGTTTTTGATAGTCTCACAAGCCTGCTCGTGGGTGCTACATCGCGTTCATTTTCACGGTGAAAATTGACTGTTGAATACCAAAGTCCGATGGCTAAACAATAGCGAAACTTTTGTTTTTTTTTTTTGACCAGTAGGACGTTGGCGAAGCGACTTAGGGCATTGGCGAATCGACCTAAGGCGTTGGTATGCATCTGGTGGTCTGTTATTACCTCGCTCTTTGAGCTTCAAACGCCAATATGGTTTTGGTGTGTTAAGTCATTTTCCAGCCGTTACAAACACTTGCATAATAGAATTTTAATTAACATTGCTCTAAAGTAAAACCTACTAAACAAGAAATTACCTTTTGCACTTTTAGCTATTACAGCAACATCTCTAGTGTTATCAGTATTGTTCATTAACAATTCTTCACTTCTCGTACCTCGCTAATATACCCTTTCGTTACATCATTTAACCTTGTCATACCTCACTAATATACACTTTCTTACATCATTTAAGAAAACTGTAAACAGATCTTCATCCTTGTGCATGTAACGCCATAGGAACTCTGCTAGATGTGATGAGAAATGCTTCTTACGCACACCGAAGGCGGGAAGTTTCGCTTTTGCCTGTCGACACTGGAGTGATTCACAGTTCGATGGACATATCCGTGCTTCTCTAGATTACTGTATGCTTTCCAGCAATCAGACACAATAGTTGTGCCTGGTTCAATCCATTTTTCAATAATCGGCAACAGAGTTCCTTCATCTCGTTTCTCCACTGCCACCATAAAACACTTCCTGCTCTCAGTCTCTATCCTGCCAAAAACTCATTGTCCCTCAACATGATGTCCGCAATGATACTTGCGCTTTCCAAATTTGCTCTCGTCAATTTCAACTAATTTGCCTTGCCCACCAATTTTTTCACAGCTTTCCAATAACACAATTTCACACACTTCTCGGCAGAAACTGTCCCAATCAACGCTCGTGCTACTGGAAAGTCCTAATTCGTGCATTATCTGTACCTGGTCCAGATCGCGACACCACCAATATGTGTATTTCAAGATCTCTTTCAAAGTCATATTGCTTTGTTCGAACCAACTTCCTTTTCTTATCGATGTCTCCGCTCTATGCCTTTTTCCTCCCTCTTGTTTCCTACATTCCCACTTGAAACTGTCTGATCTGTCTGTGCACCTCACCAAATTCATTTCTTCGCTGCACAATGGGCATAATCGAACATTTGTCAACATTCCTTCAGACATCAACCATGCCATCAACATCTCTTTATCAAGCATCCGAATCATCAGATCTTCATATCGCCATACCGCGTGCCTTTACTTCCTCCCATAACTGCAAATGAAACCTCACACTGTGTTGACTGCTCCTCTTTACTGGCCTCTGGGATGGTTTGCACACTCTTTTCAAGTTGCAACGCTCTTTTTCTGCCAACCACAACTTGGAGTCCCTTATCTTCCATCCTCTTTCAGAAAAAAAGATATGATATTCTTCCCCTAAAACGTGTTGTCCCTTGTCAAATCTTCTCTGATTTATGGCACATATTCATTTCCCTTAATTACAACGGAACCGCCTAATTAAAGGTTTTAAAACTTACAACTAAAAATTTGCATTTTTTTCAGAAACAAACTCTTCCAATTAGTTTCATGTTTATCAAAGTTGCTGTTTATTCACACTAACCAATTATTGCATGTTTTGTTTTCTCACTTTTTGTCCATTATGTATTACGGGATAAAACTTATTGTTCTCTCCCAATTACAATTCAGTTCTTTGTCTATGGTGCGTAACTTAAAGAGATGGAAACTGCTAAGATGCAGTTGTCAACAGACATTGTGGACGATTTCCTAGAATTGTTCCACAACATCCACGCAACTGAAAAAAACACTGAGTTTTACTTTGCCCATGATGCTAAGGAGCTCTATAGGGAAAAGATGGACCAGTTTGTTGAAGACGTTAATGAAGCCATTAGGGAAGGAAAAGTACCACCTAAAATAACTAGAAATACGACTCCCGCAAAACCTCGCGAAGCTAGTTTTTGAAGAAGTCACAACGGTTTTAGCTATCAGCCTAATCCCCATTATTTTATTCGTTATTTCATGTTTGGTACTCAATTAGTGACACCTGGTGCAAATTACATGATCAGTATACCGCTGAACACAGTGCTTATTGAGAGTGCACCAGAGAGAATATAATTAAATTTATTTATTGTCCTTACCCGGAATACAGAGTCGATGAAGTATCACGATAAGAATTAATATTCACTTACCAGAAATTGAAAATGATTGTAAATCTTTTGCAGGTGAAGTCTTGAAGAATTTATATGAATTCTTGTGTTTACCACGGTGTAAAAACCTGTGTTTTTTTTTTGTTTTATTTTCTTAGTCTCTGTTGCTTTGTTGTACGTCACTTTTAAACGCAATAGGTTCTAATTACACCGAGGATGAGTTGAATGCTCCTATTGTTTTTTTTTATATTCTATTGTTATCATTGCATGAGATTCATTGTAATAAGAATCGTCTGATTACCTAGGTATTTTGTCTACTGCAGTCATTATTTAATTCATTCCTAGGAAACCAGAATTGAGAACATAATGAATAGTGCATGTACTCACTTTAGCTACATTGGTGCCCCTTGTGATAGATAGAAAATTCCTCTTTCCCCAAAATTGATGCCATATCAACAGAAGTGTGAGATCCAATGTCACAACATTAAAAAAAAAATTGGGAGGGGGGGGGGGGGGAAAGGAGGAGGAGGAAAGAATTGAGTTGTACAAAGACTGAATAAAGGTTTGGTAATAGTGAGTGCCGACTAAATAGTAGGTTGTTGTGCTATTTTTAGAACATATCATAAAACCAGTGTAAGAAAGAGTTATTTAAATGTTCACATGCTGAAAAACATGGCTACACTACATATTGCTTTAAAAAAATTAATGTGAAATGAACATCAAGTAGTCAACAGTATACACCAGAGGAAAGTTTAATTGTGCTGTTACAGAAATAGTCAAAATATCCCCATCCAACCAGAGAATAGTATATGATTTTGAATATATGAAAATTTCAATTGTAAAAACTGCAGAAGACAAATTTAATAGAAGTATGGTTTCTCGTAAAAACAGTCATTGCAGCTTGAAGTTGTCACAACAAACTATAACGCCAAAATGTCAATCACACAAAACATAACTGTAACCAATGATATACAGTAACGATCAGAAGCACTACTCAGATTTTTGTAATAAGAAATGCTTTATTTTCCAATAAATGAAACTACTATTAACAGTATTATACAAACAGTGCTTGTAAAATTTGCAATGTGTTCATTGCCAACTCTACACTGGAAATCTCTTCATAATGGAAATGTCATGTATTCATTATCTGGAAAATATCAAATTGGTATTTTTTTATAATATGAAATATACTTAAGATCAAAATGTAGCTCGTAACTCTGCCAACTGACTTAAAACAAATTGATTTCAAGAGAAGAACTGCTCATTTATAGGGAGTGAGAGAGTTTGCAAAATACCTGTTATCCAAATTTGTTGTGATTTTTTTTACCACATTGTACTACTTTTAAGAGATTCCAACTTACCTGGATGATTACATGTAACAGCTGTCTTTACTGCTTGAAAATGATTAAGTTCATTAAAAAATTAAAAGTGTTGGTAAATCCTGGATGTGTTGTCTGCTAAGTCAAGTAGTCTTTGTTCTTCTGTCAGTCGTTCTTGCAAACGCTTACACTTACCTATGCCCTGAAGTCTTTGGAATGGCATTGGCTGAATTACAGCATGCTGTAAAGACTGAACTCTTGATGTTGCAACAAAGGTACATCCAGCTGCTCTTTCTGATTTTCCAATGTCTATGACTACTTTATTTAGTGTTTGTCCTTGTGACTTGTGAATAGTCATTGCATAGCTTAATCGAAGTGGCAATTGAAGGCGAGAAATTTTTTTGTTGTCATCTTCCCATTCAAACCGGTGAGGTGGTACAGGTATAGAAAGGGGGTCATCATGTATAAAGGCTGGACCTCTGTAGTGGGGAAAGTGTACAAGTACAGCTATGGGTAAGCATGGTGGTGGTTTATCTGAGTGAAACAGGAGTTCCTGAACTGTGCCAACTGTCCCATTGCACAGTCCAACTTCTTGCCAAAGGTTAGAAGTGAGCATGACAGTTGCACCTCGAGAAAGGAACACTTCAGACTGCAGTCCTCCTGCATCATCAGACTTTGCAGCACTGGCTCCTATACCTGAGTGAACTGCTGATATTCTTGCAATAGGACTGCCAAGTCTGCACAGCTTCTCATAGTTGTACCTTGCAACATTTTCCTTATCGTAGAACAGTCGTACCGCATCTTTGAAATGTTCCATGTTTACATTTTGTGGTGCTCTTTCTTGAAGTTTGTGCCAGTCTTCTTCTGTTACTATTCCATCTCTCATCCTCAATAGTAGTTCTCTAAATTCCTCTGCTTCAGGGTCATTTCCATTCTGTCAAACATTTTCATTCAATACAACCACATTTTCAAATAGAGTATAAACTGAATAGCCTTGTTGTGCTAACACAGTAGCTGCTGGTGGTGAATAAAGTGGTCTATCTCCTACAGGTGGTAACTGTGCAAAGTCACCAAAAAGGATTACTGAGTATCCTCCTAAAGGTGTGTTGAGTTTTCCTGAGGCTTGACGTAGACGCTTGTCAACCCATGCCAAAGTTCTCTGTCCAAGCATTGAGAATTTATCTATAATGAGACAATGTTTACCCTGTAATCTGAGTTGTAGACGTTGTAAGGCTGCTCCTTGCAAATCTGTTTTGTTTAGAGTGCGTACTGGTAGTTGTAAGGTAGAGTGAAGAGTGCTTCCAGCAATGTTGAAACCTGCAATTCCAGTTGTTCCTGTGAGAATACACTGATCTCCCAGAAGATGAGCCAATGCATTAATTAGAAATGACTTTCCTGTTCCAGCAGTTCCTGTGATAATCATGTGAAGAGGTTCTGTAGGTACGTTTTCATTTAGGCGTCTTTTGTGTTGCTGAACAATGCTGTATGCAAGATTTTGTCTGTGGTTCAGTGCTGTTAAATCCACAGGTTGCCTTTCCATTTCTTGTATGTTTGCAGCTTCTCTCACTTCATTTCGTTTTTTTGCTATCCACTTCTCTGATTCCCGAAGGAGGTCCGGAGGCATATTTCTTGAGGCAGATGTCCAGTCAAAATCAGGTGCATCATCATTTGCTGTGCTATTACTGAAGTCTTGGTTAAACCTACAAAGCAGCATCCATTCTTCAACTTCCTCTTGCTGTTGGTGCATCATATTCTCATTATCCTCACCATCGTTTTCATCCCCATCATTTTCACTGTTCCCATGGTGCACCATTGCTTGTTCAAGCTCCTGAGCAAATGTTGGTATACACTGCTGTCCTGTCTCAGAATTTAGGAAGTTCTTATAGCACTCAATGAACACTTCATCACTTTCCTCAAGTCCATCCCAGGCAGAGTCTACTGATTGATGCCATGGCTTGTACTTTACCAGCTGACATTTACAGTACTTACCATAATTCTTACCAGAAGGATTAGGAGAAAACACTGGAAAGCTTCTGATTATCACCTCCTGTTTAC
Organism: Ricordea florida; assembly: GCA_949710005.1. NCBI lineage: Eukaryota > Metazoa > Cnidaria > Anthozoa > Corallimorpharia > Ricordeidae > Ricordea > Ricordea florida. The sequence continues at coordinate 13,474,731 of OX453276.1, read as the reverse complement.
GTTTCCTTATGTCTCCCTTTGTAATATAAAAATCTGATGCAAACTGGAGTAGATTTAGCCGCATAATTCCAGGAACTTGTTCTCGCCACTGAACCCTTGATGCATAATGATCACGCAATGAGGGATCCAAAGCACTGTCACCGTGGTTTACTTCTTCACCTTGTCCTCCACGTACTCTTTGGCTTCCATCCAGAGAAATGCAGAGAAAGCTGTAAGTGCAACTGTACAAAGGTTTTCCAAGAAGCATATGGGCTGTTTCCTGAGATCCAATGTCACGTTCTCCTGCAACCTGAATCATGGCTCGGCGTAAAGCAGATGATGCACTGTCTGTATGACGTAACTTATTGATGGCAGATTGGAGAATCTCTGTTGCCTGTTGAGATCTTGGCTCACCTTTGGTTGCGTACTTGGCCATATAGCGAATGCATTGGTCAGTGTCAACAATTGCTTGCAAATCCACATTTGCTCTCCAGTTCTGAAGCATTAAGCGATTGTGTGAGTTGATGCGGTCATCATTCCTCTTGGTGATAAGTGAAGCTCTTACTCTTGCCTCAGTTATCTGCTGCACTGTCAGTTCATCTTGTCCACCATTATCTCCCTTAACAATTAGCTCAAAGTCAATGCTGGTCTGTTCAGTGCAATCCTTTGGGTAATTGAATCGGCACTGTGGTTGTTGTCCATGTTTGGTACGTAAACAATATGCTGTACTGCACCTGATGTGACGTTCCACTGAATTAACCAGAGAGTGGTAGTCATCATTTTCATTTCCAGTTTCTTGAATGGGTATAGCGGAAGGATGTGGGTTTGGGACTGCCCAATTTCCATCTGGAAGAGCCTCATTCATGGTGGTGAGAAGCCAGTCTGCATATTGAATAACTCTTGCTTTGGCTTCAATTCCTGCTTCTATCGCTGGTGTGAAGTCATTTACCATGTCTTGATAGTTGGATTCTTCATGTTGCCTGTCCAATATTTGCTTAAGCTTCCACCCTTGAGCAGCTTTCTTTACAAGTTCACAGAGTCCTGGGTCATTCTTGAGCTTTGCACAACCATGTGCATGAATACTTCCTCGTGCTTGCCATTCATAACGAAGCCATTTCCATTCAGCGTACAAAACTTGATCCAACCAATGTTTATTGAATTCTTCAAGTCTTGCTACGAAGTGGGAGTCTGTGATATGTGGATGGTTTATGACAGCTTTTATCCGTATAGCAGGTGTTGGATTGTTTGGTTCCTCTAGCAGTTTATGAAGATCAGGCCAGTAGTTGTCAGCTGCACTAAATGTGAAGAAAAATGTTGGTGCCCCCTTCTGTTCAATAAGAGCTTTAAGTTCCAAGTAGCGTTGATACCAGTATTGTCTTGTTCCTTGAATCTTTGCCACATAACGCTGAACCCTGTTCATGAGTTGCTGTGCAGACATCTGTCGAACCATTTCTTGTAGTTCTTCTGTGGTAAGGTTAGCATCTTGAGGGTTCTGATTGAGGTAAACCCTAGCTTGTGACAGCAACTGATGTCTCTGCTTCATGTTCAGTGCCCAGTAGGGAAACCTTGGATGGGATGCAAATCTCCACACAAACTGCCCTGTTGAGAAATGTTCTGCATACCTGATAGGGTGTTTAAAACCCTCAGTTAATGTTACCTCCCTTAATCTTCTCTTGTTTGTGGGGTCTCCTCTTCCATGTGGAAACAGTGTGGGAAAGGCCATTGTAGCCAGTCCTTCTGTCTGAAATTCATTGATGGGATCTCCTTCATTGGATGGCCAGTCCAGTGGGTCTTCGCCATTAATAAAGGCACGAATAGCGTCTTGTTCCTGTTGTTGAACCTGTTGAAAAGGAAGGAAAGAACTGCTTTCCTGCTCACTACTATTTGCTTCATTCTGGTAAGGTACCTGTTCACATATTTCTTGTATCTGCTGCTCTTCTTCTGTCTCTTGGACATGAACTGTAGGCAAATTTGTCGGAACTCCATCACGTGGTAGGCACTCAATAGCTTCACGGTTGATTTCAATGTCTGAGTAGTAGGGATTGTTGTCCTTTAGCCATGCCAGTGCTTGCATCACCTTGTGTCTTCTAACTCTGCAGTCCCTGCTGCTGTTGTCTGCACCATGTCGCCTTATCACAAGGAAGGGAAGTTCTACATTGGGTGGCAGTCTTGTTATGAATCCTTGAATGTCTTGAGGAAGGTTCAACACATGTCCTTTGTAGCCACGCTGTCCTCCATGTTTACGATAAATACACATTATTGGGCAAGCTCTAGCGATAAGCATCTCCTCTACATCGGTAAGATTCTGTAGTTCATCTGGTACTGTGCCCGGATCCATGTCATTCTCCGTTGAAAACAGTTTTGTAGTTTCTTTATCCCTCTTACATCTTAGGCACTGGTATGTCTGAAGAGTAAGTCCTTGAACAGTTGGCCATGTTTCTTTACATGTTAGACACTGTCTGTGTTCCAAGCTGTTGATGTTGTTGTGGAAAGCCGCCATGCTACTTTGAACCCATTGCTGCCGGTGCAGTCGCTGTTCTGAATTCATCCATCCATGTGTAAGATATTCCTCTCTAGTCTGTTCCTCGTGTTGTCTGTTTAACTGTACTTCCTGCCTACGTGCAAGGCTGCATTGTCGTGACGTCTCGAGTCTCGAAGATCTTTGTTCGTCGGTTTCCATCTCTAAAGCGCGATTTGTGTTTAATCTAAGATTATGTAATCTACTGTTACGTTCACTCTGTGATTCTACTTGTAATCTCATTTCGCTATAAGTACTAAGTGACTGTAATCTTTCAAGTCGTTCTTGGTCTGTTTCTGTTCCCCTTATCCTGGCAGTATTTTCACGTAAAATCGTTAATCTGTTTTGCCGTTCGTCTTCTGATTCTGTCTGTATTCTGTTAGCGGTATTTTCTCGTAAAATCCTTAATCTGTTTTGCCGTTCGTCTTCTGATTCTGTCTGTATTCTGTTAGCAGTATTTTCGCGTAAAATCGTTAACCTGTTTAGCCGTTCCTCCTCTGATTCTGTCTGTATTCTGTTAGCAGTATTTTCGCGTAAATTCCTTAATCTGTTGTGGCGTTCGTCTTCCGATTCTGTTTGTAGTCTGTTAGAAATATTTCCCCGCAATCTCTCCAATCGTTGAAATCGTTCGTATTCAGTTTCTGTCCTCAGTCGTTCTGCTGAATTTTGTCTCAGTATTTGTAGTCGCTGTTGTCGCTGTTCGTTATGCAATCGTTCTGACACGTTTTGTCTAGCTAAAGCAAGTCTTCGTTGTCTATCACTAACACATTCAGTTTCAAACATACCTTGGTTGTATTGCCTGTGGTAATCCAGTCTCCTGTTCCTTTCTTCCGCTGATTCTTGCCGTCTCCTTTCCCTTCTTTGAGCAAGCAGTTGTTGTCTTTGCTCTGATGTCTGTTGTTGTCGTCGCTGCCGTGTTCTCTCCCTCTCGGCTTCGAGTCGCGTTTGCAGTTGTGCTGATGTTTCGGCGCTGAAACGCGCTTGGCGACGATCTCTCGCTGCTTGGTTTATTCTCTGTCGGCGATCCTCTAGTTGGGATGTACTTGCAGGACGAGTGAAATCGGTTTCGGCAAAATTTTGCATACTTTTCAAGAGAGTAATCAAATACACTCCGGCCCTCAATAAGTGAATATTGAAATACGCCATAACGAGGCACGTAACCAGTATTTATAACCTCTGGTATGAAACCGGTTCTAACCGGTTCAAACCGGTACAAAATGCGTCTTGTTGCTAGGTAACCAGACATATCAGTCGCTGTGCGCAAGCGCGATAATCCTGTTGCCAGGTTACCAGTAAACAGAGACACGTGACCGCGAACGGACACCTTTAAAATATATATATATATATATATATATATATATATATACATATATAAAAACTCTCGGCTCGATTTACTCGGGCTTGCGAGCCACGTGGTCTGACCGAAAGCGACACGATTAGTAACCTCGCTACGCTCGGCCTTCGGCCTCGCTTCGCGAGGAAAAATGCCCTTATTAATACCTCGATTAGCTGTTGCGCTACATGTTTTCAATCACGCCATGACCAACCTCCTATCTGGATTGCCATCAACACCTCCCCGGCCTCTATTTCCAGGCAAACCCTCCAGGATGCTTCAGCATTTGTCGCCCATCTTGAATCGCAGAAGGACATACTCTGCCAGGTCATTTCTTTCGCTAACTTTAGTTGTACGATCGTTTTCCACCTTTCTTGTCACACCAAGGATTCTAAATTAATGGTTGTATAAATAATATTTTTCTTGTAAACAAACACTATTCACTCAGTTTTTATTTGACTATATGAAGATGGCATTTTCATTGTTACATAGCGCTGTTTCATGCTACGACGTTTTTAGGAAAAGCCTGATTTCTTTCGCATGCACCCTTGCATACTTTATTTTTGTCTTTTTTCAGTTCATCAAAGAAATCACAAACCAACTTTGTGACAAGACAGTAGAGCAACCAACTCCTGATAATCGCAGTATCCTGCCGAGTCCTGGTCCCGTAGTAACCAGGGTTCGCACAGTCTTGAAAAGTCCTTGAATTTTAGGGGGAGTCCTTGAAAAGTCCTTGAATTCAATTTATCCTTGAAAAGTCCTTGAATTTCTTTACAAGTCCTTGAAAAGTCCTTGAATTTTCTCTACCTTCGAACACGGTGGAGTCGAAAGCAAAGTTGCTTTGCATTATTATTTTTTTCTGATGTCAAGGAACTTGCAACACGGAAAAATAAGCTTACTTTAATAGGATAATAACAAGTCAAGTGCGAGTCCAAATGCGAGCCAAAATGAAATTGACCAGCGGTTGTGTATTTAATTTTATGGTCTTGCGCATGTCACATGTATTTTTTGAGTCATTTTATCGTTTGTGCTTTGGTGGGCTCTTCCGCAGTAAATAATGCCAGGAAAGTGTTGTTTCAACACTCGGTGGTTATCAAAGGCAGAATATAAATGGGTCAGGCAAGTTAAAGGGGATTTACATAAAGCATTTTGCGTTATGTGCAACAAAACTATAAACTTAACAAGGATGGGTGAGAGTGCATTACGCTCACACATGGCGGGAAGCAAACATATGGCGAACGTAAATTTGGATGGAGGCACGACTGGCGAAGCAACTATGAAGCTATATTTCAAAGAAAAAGGATCTGAAGGTCAGATGAGCACTTCTTTGGCAACTCAAAATAGCGAAAATGTTGATACTGGGAGCACTAACGAAGATACCATGATGAGCATTCCACCGCCACCTGCCTTGAATACGAATGACGCAGCATCGTCCAGGAAGTCAGTTTCTCAGTTTTTCAGCAGGAATGATGTTCTAAAGGCTGAGGTATTGTGGACATTAAAAGCAATTTCCAGTCATTGTTCGTATAATTCCAATGAAAAAATTGAGAAGATCTTTCGTGTCATGTTTCCTGACAGCCAAATAGCTGCCAAGTTTACTTGCGGATCAAGGAAAACATCCTATATCTGTGTTTTTGGCCTAGCCGAACACTTCAGAGAAATGTTGATGAAAGCTGTAAAAGGATATTTTACAATTCTTTTTGATGAGAGCTTAAACAAGAAAAGTCAATCAAAACAAATGGACATTCATGTTCGTTTCTGGGAGGGTAACAAGGTCATCACACGTTACTTTGGCTCACAGTTTCTGGGCCATGCAACTGCTAATGATATGGTCAAGCATTTTGAGGAGAGTGTGTTGAACAGTGGACCTCCTATTTGTAACTTGGCACAAATCAGCATGGATGGTCCTAGTGTGAATTGGAAGTTTTTTACAGACATGAAGAAGAAACTATCTGATGATTATGAATTCATGTTAATAAACATTGGATCATGTGGGCTTCATACTGTCCACAACAGCTTCAAAACAGGAGCAACTGCAACAGGGTGGAAAGTGGAAGCATTGCTGTCAAGCCTCTATTACCTTTTCAAAGATTCGCCAGCAAGAAGGGAAGATTTCATCAAGGTTTCTGGTAGCACCAGGTTGCCCCTCAAGTTTGTGAACCACAGGTGGCTGGAGAATGAGCTTGTTTGTGAAAGAGCTCTGCAAATCTGGGAGGACATATTGAAGTATGTGAAAGCTGCTCAATCCAAGCAAATCACAGCACCAGGAAACAAGTCATATGAAACAATTGTTGAGGCTACCAAAGACAAATTGATCACAGCAAAGTTGCAGTTTTTCAAATGTATAGCAGGGCAACTTCAACCATTTTTGGCTTCTTTTCAATCTGACAAGCCTCTGGTACCCTTTCTTTCTAGTGAACTAAGTAACCTGGTAAGATCTTTGATGCGAAGGTTTGTGAAGAAAGATATTTTATCAGAAGCTTCAACTGCTGACAGGCTGGTCAAACTTGCCATCACCGATAAAAGCATCCATGTAAACTACAGAAAGGTTGACATTGGTTTCTTAACAGAAAAGGCAGTGAGAGAGACTGTTGGAGCAAGTGAAAAGCAAGTCCTGGAATTCAGACTGCAGTGCAAGACCTTTCTAATAGAACTGTTACAGAAGCTTTTGACCAAATGCCCGGTCTCGTATTCTTTAGTGAGAAATCTGAGTGCTTTGAATCCCAGGGAGATGGCTTCTGATGCAGACCACTGCATATCCAGGTTCAAAAAGGTAGTATCTCAACTTGTGGCCGTCAGAAGGATCAAAGAAAGTGAATGTGATGCCCTCATTCAGGAGTACACCAGGTTTCTGGACAACATCCCAGCTTTTGGTTCTGAGAAGTTTTCTAACTTCAATCTCAGTACTGACAGATTGGATGAACTGTTCAGCACTTACATGAACACTGAGTCATACCAGAAGTTGTTTAAAGTGGTACAGTTACTTTTAGTCCTTTCTCATGGTCAAGCTTCGGTTGAGAGAGGTTTCTCAGTAAATAAGGAGCTTGAGGTTGAGAATCTGTCAAATGAATCACTTGTGGCCCAACGAATTGTGTGTGATCATATTAATGGAGTTGGTGGCATTTTGGATGTACCAATCACTCAGCCTTTGCTTACCTCATGTGCTTCAGCTAGAAAACGGTATGAAAGGTATCTTGATCAACAAAGACAAAACAAGAAATCGGAAGAAGAAAATCGAAAGAGGAAGTCTTTGTTGGATGAAATTGAGGAGCTGAAAGAAAAGAAGAGGAGATTGACTGAAGACATTGATTCTTTAGTTAGGTCAGCGGATAATTTGGCCGAAAAGGCTGAATCAACTGGAAGTATAAGTTTCGTGACACAGTCAAATTCTCTCAGGAGAACTGCCAAAGAAAAGACAAGTGTACTGAACAACCTAGAGAAGGAGGTGGAGCAAAAACTTGTGGCCTTGAAAACCTGTTAGTTTGGAATATGCGTATGTCTATTTGTATTTGCCATCCATGAAATTACATTCCTGTTTGGGGTCCTTGAAAATCACATTTGATCCTTGAAAAGTCCTTGAAAAGTCCTTGAAAAATGGTTGCAATTTTTTGTATGAACCCTGGTAACGTATAGAGCATTCAAGCATGGGAAAAGGTCATCGCGCTGCATAGCTGAGGCGGAAAACACACGCTCCGCAGAACACCTTGTAGAAGACGGTTTTGGCCGGATCCTTGAATTTCTTGTGCCCAGAGCCAGAGACACTTGTAAAGTTTTCATAAAGAGTAGGCCCAAGCCATATCCAGACAGCGCTGTTATTACGAGCGCAGAGTATGCCGACAGCTACTCCAAACCTCTTCACAGAGACATCACCGCTGCAATGAGGACCTACTTGCAAACCCATAGTTTCATTGATTCATAACTTAACACTGTAATTAATTTCTTAGTAATTAACATGCATGTAAGACTTTTTGATTGGGTATCCATGTAGTATCATAACAATGCATACAATGTGTTACAGGATTCATGATTCTTACTATATATTTATGTCTACAAGCCATTTTACTCAGTCGCACAATGTCGGTCAGTAAGTTAAACCGCAATCAGTTACCATCATTACCAACTATAGAAATCAAAGGCTCCTTCGAGCTACCTCATGGTCTGTGGTAATTATTCCATGAAGTGCTGTCCTTTCCCCAGACCATAAAGCGTTCATTTCAAATAGTTTGTTTTCTGCACTCTTGCTACGACTGATCGATTGCTCGTCGTCCAAATTGAAGACATCGTCACTTTTAAGACTTTAAACCCCATTTCTTTCCCCTCTAGCATTCTTGAAAACATTTCCTGTTAGTGTATTTTGATCAAAGATGGAGCAAAAGGAACGAAAACCTGCCTTGACAATCTTTACGTCGAGCTCGACACAACTGACGCCATTTTGTAAACATGTTTGCCGCTTTCTCTCATCCCCTCCCCCCATATATGTGAACTTAAAACAATAGCACGACTTTGTGGACAAAACCAAACCTAGTAGGGGAGACAGGGGAGAACATGTTTAATTCACATTTAATGCAGATTTAATGCATAAATTAATTGTCTAACGGGAATGGAGTGACAAATCCATCCATCACTATACCTCATGGTATGAAGTACATACCATGAGGTAAAAAGGATAAGCGACGTTCAAAATGCTCGATTTGACTGGACATCCGTGTGTTCAAGTGAGATGCTGACATTTATGGATAGTCACGCAAAGTCCATTGGAGTTCCAAAAGAGTTCTTGTTCTTCCCGCTCCTGACAATTGCAGCATCACTTATAAGAACTTCTACATGCATAGAAATCAACAAGAAAACCCGCGCTCTTATGGTTCGTGATTGCCTCAAGAAAGGGTACTTACAAGTCAGGTGCGCTCAACTTGCTGTCAGGTGCCCTTCAAGAACTCGAAGAAATGCTAGCTAAAAAAGATGATGACGATGATTGCAATGAAGAAGAAACACAACAGCAGCTCCTCATTGATCATTTTTCTTTTGAAGAACTGTTCAATGTGATGTTAAGAAATGGAAACAAGGTCCTTGCATTGTACGATGAAATTACCACCTTTTATGGCCTCCTCGATCTCTTCAAGCCAAATGGATGTTCGCATGACAGGAAAACATTATTGAACTTGTACAATGGTGGCAAATGGTCTCGTAATTTCCGAAGCGTTCAAGGCAAAATGAACAACACAAGCTTCAACATCGCTGGATTTATTCAACCATATTATGTTGTTGAGCTCCTTCGTCGAGACGATCATGACGGCTTCAACAACCGACAGTTATTTGACGTCCCGCCAGAAATTGAAGTAAACTACTGAGATCTAGAAACTGAACTGCCCTCTCATATACCCTCATTTAAGGATGTCTTCCAGTGCGTCATTGATTTACACGAGTCCCCAAAGACCTACAGTTTTGGTAAAGACGCCATGAAGTCATTCATTGAGTATCATGATGCGCTCAACGAGAGAAAGAGGTCGACAATCGACAACATCCGTTGCATCCTTTCAAAGGCCAAGGGACAAAGCGCGCGTTTAGCTACGATTCTTCATGTTGCCGATCACTGCATCAAGTCTGCATGAATTAGGTTTATTTCTCTGTCCTATAGCTATCTTGTTAGAGTGTTTATGAGAACTTTTTCAATGTATTTTGCACTTTTTCGATGTATGCGAATCGACCAAGATCGTGTCGGCGAAACGACTTCGATGTATGCGAATCGACCAAAACCTTGTATGCGAAACGACCTCGATGTATGCGAATCGACTTGTATGCGAAACGACTGGCTTCCAACGAAACTGATCAGCTACCTTTAGAAGTCGGAGAAGACAGCATGAACCGCTCTACTGTTCTCATGAATCACCTTATCAATATGAAATACATTCTCTGCCCACCAGCGATGTCTGAAGAATCAAATGGTTTAAATCCCATCAACGGCATCGTGGAAAATGAAAGAAATGTGGAAAACGAAAAAACTCGTAAAATAGTGACGCACTTGGAAACGTCTGTATCTCCTTCCTTCATCTCACACAAAAGCTGGTGTTTGCCCGTGAATGGAAAGTACCCGGTTCATTCAGCAATTCAAATTTTAAAGAAGGTGGAAGATCTTGGGCTTGGTACTGTTCGCGAAATAAGTCATCCACACAACAGTAAAAAATCCAAACTGTTTGTTAAAACCAAGTACGATGACCTTAGCGATGATGCGCGTACCTTTTTGCTTTCCCTTGCTATTTCCAAGGAAGATTTTGATGCTTCCTTTAATGTCGCCTCCAACTGAGTGACAGTATCGATATAATAAGTGACATTTCCCGAGGCTTTTAAAGACTTTTCCTGAACTGAGAATGAGTGACACTAGTCTTCCCTTCACAAACATTAATTTTTTCGTAGTTTTATATTTGAACGAGTTGTATAAAGCCTTTAGTGTTTGTATTGTAAGACAAAGTAGTAAATGTTAATGGAGAGTGGAAAATGCATTAGGTGCATTCTGCGAAACCATGTTTCATATGCATGTATACTTTCAAATAAAAAAACGCGATGAAAGGCATTATTCGTTCTATTTACTCGCAACAACAACAACAACAACAACAACAACGGTAACAACAACGACAACAAGACAATTGATTGCCGTAGACTAGATAATCGCAAAAAACAGAACCAAAACAAACTATCTGTATACCTCGTTCTTTAAGCGTGTGCAAAGAAATAAAACGTTCTTGGGTTTGGAGGAAACTGCACCAGTAAAATCGTAGAATCGGAAGAATCATATAATCGGAGAATGATCTTAGAAAGATCTTAATGGAAAATCGTAGAATCGGAAGAATCGTAAAATCGAAGAATGATTTCAGACTGAACTTAATGGACAATCGTAGAATCGGACCATTAATTTTAGATTGAACTTAAGGGAAAATCGTAGAATCGGAAGAATCGTAGAATCGGAGAATGATCTTAGACTGAACTTAAGGGAAAATCGTAGAATCGGAAGAATCGTAGAATCGGACAATCATCGTAGAAAGATCTTAATGGAAAATCGTAGAATCGGAAGAATCGTTGAATCGGAAAATGATCGTAGAAAGATCTTAAGGGAAAATCGTAGAATCGGAAGAATCGTAGAATCGAAGAATGATTTAAGAATGATCTTAAGGGTAAATCGTAGAATCGTAGAATATGAAACTACAGTCGTAGAGTAGGAAAATTGTTCAAAATCTCATGTGGTAAATCGGAGAATATTACTCCTAAATCGGAGTATACTATTCTCCGATTTAGCCATAATTGCACTGTTCCCTGTCTTTAACAAATGCAAATTATTAGGTTGTGAACAGTTTCAGGAATGGGAGTCACTACTGTTATTAAAATCAACTACAATAGTTCTGTATGTTTATCTGACCACAGGCAAAGAACTGTCCTTTTCAAAGTCAAAAACGCTTAGAGACTCCTTCCCCAGCAGCACAAACCGCAGAAACCAATCTTGATAGCAGACATACATGCACAGAAAAATTGATTTTAAATCACAGTCGGGAATGAAGTCCCAAACAACCACGACAACAGACTAGTGAGCCACTTACATCTAGTGAATCTACAAGTTTCTAAAAGTAGCTTTTACTGTGACAGTTGTTACGATAAATCAACCTAGAAAATTCCAACAAGAGAACGCTTTACTTGAAAAATGACATTCATGAACTTTCTGGTCAGTTCTGATTATTTTTGAAGAGCATTCAAGATTTACTTGATCATAGTATTGCAGCTACTTTTTCAGGTAACTCAATTAGTAATGCTTACATACCTTTGGACATGACTTTTCCTCACTAATGACCTTTTGTTGGACCTGTCAAATTCCAAAATTAATATCCTTTAATGCTCAACCCTCACTTCAAAATTGGGAACACAGAAGAAATTTGGAAAAGGGTTCTTAACAATTTGGAATCATCACTTCATTAATGTAATCAATGATTCTTATTATGTGTTATTCTGGCAACGTGCTTTCCCAGTTTGTTTTCAACAATTTTAATGTTTGAAAATTCTAACTTCCAATTTGACATATCCTTTGCATCTGTTTTGTTGTAATGCTGCTTTCACTCTCTTACTCTGGGATTACAATTTAGTTTTGCAAGCTCTGCAAACTGTCACCATATTGTATCTAACCATGACAATGTAAGAAACTACCATGTTTAAGAAAATTCTTTAATAAAATATTGTTCTAGATCATCCAGATCCAGATCATTCAGATCCATTCTAGATCATCATTTAGTAACATCTCTGACTCTGTAACATATTTACCTTCAAATTTACAAAGAGGAGAAGTCAATCATATACGGGAATGAAAAATAGTGTGTATTTTTGGCTTTTTTTTATGGATTCTTTAACACCGTTTTACCAAGTCATGTTCTGTGCCAGAGGTCATCGTCTCCAGTTCGATTTCCTGTTGCCTCTGCAACTGCCTCCACCGGTCAAGTCAGTCTCTGTAGATTTTAAACATTCTTTCTTCATTTGTTCATTTTTTTTTGGTTACTAAATGCAGGACAAAATAAGAAAGTGAAGCTTAATTGTGCATAATTGCAGGTCACAGTAGGTCAGTTCTTACCAATGAGCACAACATGAATTAATATAATCAGCCTTTGTATTTTAGGCTGTTTGCTTTGAGAAACATGCTACAGAAACATACAGTGTAAATAATTATTTTTGTCATATTGATTTTTTCCTTAAGGAAAAATAAAACATGTTTCTCTTCGAGATGTTCATTTCATGTTCTTGGTGACAAGTCTTGATGATCTTATTGCTGACTTTTATTCAGGAGTAATTAAATTTTGAGAAAGATTTACGTGTATGGTAGAACCAAATTACTTGTCAATTAGGCTTTGAAGTAGGCACAAAATATCTTATTTATTTTGGTTGATTAGTACTTATATATAGCATGTATCCTACAGTAAGCAGTCACATGGTGAATAACTAGGGGTGCTCACTAAATAATGGTTTTCCATTTTTGTACTTAGTGTATCAACTCCAATGCATTCTCACCTTTCCATACTAAGGCCATGAATCATTGCTCTGATCCTACGAAACAACCTTCTTTGGTAAAGGTTAGTGAAGAAAGGACCTGCAGTAAACAATTAAAGCAACAATTTTCTAGCACATTAATTTTATGTTGAATACTACTCTGAAGTTCTGTAATTTTAAATAACAATGCTAAATGGTCATCAAGTTACATGTATGTCATGATTAATTAATATTCTAGATCACATCAGTCTTGAAAGTCTTGCACATTTCAGGCCAGCTACGATGTAGACATACCTTCAATGCGATCAACAAACACTGGGATTTGTTGGGTGGATGGGACTAAAAAAATTATTTGCTCTCGCTTCCATTTCCATACTTGTCGAGCACTATAGTAGAGAATGATAAAGTTATGAATTGATACATGTTGTGCACAACTAAGACAATTGTAGTCAATGTTGCACTTGTTTTACTCACCTTTTTTTCCATTTTCAGATGTTGTTTCTGCAGCTCAAAAAAACCAATCATCTGGACTGCTACTGTCTTTCAAACTTTGTAGCAGGCTGAAAATTGCAAAGTAATTATATTATGTAAGTTTCTAGTTTTTAAGATTTCTCCTTATTTTTTTTTTTTCTTGTCTAAAATGTTGGTTGCATCATTGTGTCCTGCAAACAGGACAAAACTGTAACTGAAGTAAAAGAAAACATACCAAGTTTATGGTGTGGACAATGTACCTTCGCATGTTACCATGGAATTGACCTAGACCAGAAGGATTAAATAGTACAACCACTAATGCCCTCCTATCTTCATACGCCTGCCAGCACATCTTAAAAAAATACATACAATGTACATGTAACACAAGGCCAACCAATGTAAATATCCTGGGGTATTATTAACATTTCTAGTGGGTAGGCAATAAATCAAAGGTTAAAATGTCTGGCCATGGCCACAACCCAGGGATCTCACTGTCCTATTTTGCTCATGGTGTAGATGGAGGTACACCCCCCACCAGCTGGCTCTTATTGAAACCCCTCCATACAGTTCTTGTTTGAGAGTAGACCACATTATTTCCTTTTCACATTTTCATGTCAAATAAATAACTATATTAGTTCCCAGAAAAAAAATATATATTGTGATTATAATAACAAATCCAGTGTTGACAATTAAATAGGCATATGGTGGCTAACTGATATGTAGATTGATGAGCAATTATTTTCAACTAAAGTGAAGTTAATGAAATGTCAGTCACCTCTTCAAAGGAGTGATCCAAGAAAGGCACCATACAAGTGTTTTCTTCTCCACATGAACCCTCCAGGAGACGTTCACACCTGTTTGTTTCATCTGTTCGATTTTCCAGGTTGTCTTGTGTTCCTGTAGGATATAATTATTAAGTAATACCATGCTCTACAAAGCACCTTGTTTGACTTACTCAAGGTCATAACCTACCACTTTACCCAGTGATTTTCCAAATAGGTAGAGTCATAGCACTAAAACATACTGTGCACCATATTTACTTGTTACATACCTACCTCCTAAGCCATGTGGGAACAAGTCTTCTTTTGTTGTCCCCACTGAAATAATTTTAAAAAGATAATTTCAGTTAGTGTTTATGAGCAACAAAAAAAGTAGTAAAAATTAAGAGGATGAAAAGTGTAGGAGACAAAAAAAAAACGAATTAGCAACAATACATTGATTATATTATTGTGTGCTCATCATTATTGAATGGTAACCTATCATATGATACTTGAATCAGAATAACCCACTGTTTGTGGTAAGGTGGATGTGATGTGATAGCTATCAGTGACTTTGAAAGGATATGGCTGATCCCTTTTTCTTTCATTGTTATATGTCTTTGTTAACTATTCAATGCACATAGTAAAAAGGGAAAATCAGTGGTCAGGGAGTAAGTATGCCAATGAATCCAGTCATGCATTAACCTTGAATTCCATCTCCATGAAAGGGTACTCCAGGACACCCTAAAAGGCAGAGGGAACATTACAAGTAAATTAAAATCAATATCATGTGTTATGGATTGTCTCGATCCTAATACAAGAATCATTTGACAGTAGTGAGTAACAAACATACATTGTAATCAGGAAGACTTGTGAAGGTTACATTATTTTGTGGTCGATGTTCTTGTTTATGCTGCTGTAGTATAGGAAAGTCTGTCTCTTGTCAGTTGCATTAGATTGTGATATAAAAACACTTAATTATGTCATTATTTACAAAAATTATTATAATGGTATGCATATTATATGACAGTTTAATGTGTGTGATTTGCTTTGTGTTGAAATTTCCCACATAATTGCAACTTCCATCAAGGATTCCATTGTTATTTTTTCACTACTTTTTTTAGTTTCAGTAAAATTTTTCCACTTACCTGAACTTTGTGTAATCACATCTGTGGCCCTTGTGTTTGTAGATGT
Source organism: Ricordea florida (assembly GCA_949710005.1). Lineage (NCBI taxonomy): Eukaryota > Metazoa > Cnidaria > Anthozoa > Corallimorpharia > Ricordeidae > Ricordea > Ricordea florida. The sequence continues at coordinate 13,459,463 of OX453276.1, read as the reverse complement.
GCTTGCTAGCAGATTTAATGGTGGTCTCTGTCTTTGCACTTGTAAAAGATCATATAGATACATGATTCACTATAATGGCAAACTGTGACACTACATTGAGAATAAATTTAATATATTACATTTTCTGTATGGATGTAGATATTATTAGAGATTGCCTTGCGCAATGTTTAAATGAAGTATTGCATATTATGTTAATAACGTTTGTGTAAGTAACTTTTTTTCCTTTACCTGAACTTTGTGAAATCACATCTGTAGCCCTTGTGGTTGTCGATGTGCTTCCCACCAGATTGAATGGTGGTCTCTGTCTTCGCACTTGTAAAAGATCATATAGATACATGATTCACTATAATGGCAAACTCTGACACTAATGTGATAATCAATGTAATTAATTACATTTCTATGTGGATGTAGGTATCATTAGAGATTGCCTTGTGCAATGTTTAAATGTGTTAACACAGTGCTTCAAATAAATATTGTTTTCTTGAATGGATGGAGACAAATTCAAAACTCTAAATCAAGAAATCATTTCCTTTGTGCCAAACATTTTGGTACAGCAGTCAGAGAGTTTGCCTGCAAGTCGGAAAAACACTCTGATTAAGAGGTTGGACTCTGTGTCTTTACTCTGTATTTTTATCACCAAAAACGTCTGTGTAACAATGCACAATTTAATCAAAGTGCCTAAGCCCTGCCTTTTTTCCAGTCATTGAAGATTCATTATTTACCTCGCGGTGGAGGGTTCATAACCACATCATTGTGCAACAAATCATTATCTGTCAAAGACAAAATATTACAGGGTGAGACAAATGATTGGGGGTACCATCTATTGTTAAAATTAATATACGCTTCACTGCATCACATGCAGTCACTTTAAACAGTGAAATGTTTCACGATCGTAACAATTTGATCAGTGCTTTGCATTCTCTTTCAACCCAAAGTGTGCATCTTGGACAAAGCAATGCAATGTACTTTCCATTACTACTACAATCTACAGTTTACTTTCCTCACCATCTTCGTCACTCTTTGGTATGATAATAAAACTAACATCGGTACCAGGAAAAAAAATGTTTGGGAAAATTACTCAATAATTTTCATTATTTGTCAATGATGATGACAGAGCAGTGTTTTTGTTTCTTGGTTTTTTGGTCATATTTGTCTTATTTTAGGTTATTTTTTTCTGATACATTTTGCCAATATTGATTTTTTTTCTGTTAATAGGTAAATTTACAGAGAACTCACCATCTGTATTACTTCCAGCTAATGCTGCAAGATATCTTCTTGTTTGATCTAAAGTTGGAAGAGAAAAATAGGAAAATGTTGTTTCCAACTGATATGAGGGATACCACAGAAGCAACCAAGGAGGTGCCCTGTCGTTACCTGAATGCAAATTACTGTATATAAGGAAACTGTTTTCTAGTTGAAACTTTACAATTAATATAAGTTGATTTTTTTAAATAATCTAAGTGTTAAAATTTACCAAGTGAAAAGAAAACTGAAAACGTCTAAAAAAAGTCAAGAACCGCAACCATATCCTTACACTGCTTTTCTTATATTTTGTGTTTGCTTTATTGTACACTTACGACCACTTCTTGGAGGTACATTAAGCACAGGATGGGTTGTATCTGTTCTTCTGACATTTTGATTAATGCAGAGGTTGTGGCAATTGGTGAGACCATTGAATGAGCAGATAGTTGCATGTTTGATGGCAACAGTGAGGGATTTGATAATGGAGGACTGTATGCAAAAGGTGAGGAAGGAGATGAGGGCATTGGTGCGGCTGATGACTGGTTAGCATTTGATGGTGGTGATGGTAGAGCACTAGGTACTGATGGGGCAGATGAAGCAAGAGCTGTACCATCTGAAGCAGTGTTACCCTCAGGCTGGTTGGATGATGTTGTACCTACATGTGACATACAGCAGGAAAGAAAGCAGTGTAACTAATAGTGAGTATTAAGTGTGTTTCTGTGTCCAAGTACATAAGTTGAATTTTTGGTCTTTCACAAGCATGATAATATTTGCTAAAGATGATTTAAATTAAATGTAAAATGCATTATAATTGCTTTTATTTAGGTAATATAACTGTAATCACAGAATGAGTATACACCCCCAACCCCAAAATCAGATGCATGCATTAATATTGATTCACCAATGGTTAAAAAATCTCAACGAATACAACTATTTAGAGGTGATAACATATTAAATTAAAATTAGCCAATTTCAGACACCGGATTTTTTTTGTAAGCAATATTGGGCTTAAATTTTTGACAAATTGAGTTAAAAAAAAAAAATGCAGGTGTCAATTGGTGAAAGCGCGATCGATAACTTTAAATGCTGAATGCAATTTCTAATGTTGGGAATCCTGTGCAGTGGGGCAGCTTTGGCAAGTCGTGTTGGTCAGTGCCACTCTGAACTATGTCATACGAGCATTGATAACGTCTCATGTCCAAACTGTTTATATGGAGAAAAAACGATGATTTTTGGCAATGGAGATTTCTCTTTAATAACCTCACAAACAATATCAACAAAATGTAGAATTGATAGTTTTTGTGCCGCTCAACGTCAATTACACTCCAAAATACCTGTCTACTACCTTGCACACACGCGAATAGGTATGCCTCATTTTTCAATTAACTATGCCGCTGGGAATACGAACAGGGCAATCCGGAAGTCGCTCCTGTGACAAAGTTGCTCGATGGAGAAATTGTTGAATATCCTGCCACTATTGTGTTCTTGAAGCGGCATCTTGGGGAGAACGAGGTAGACAACAATAGATGCTAAAAAAAGGCAGGTTGTTTTACAGTTGAAACTAAACTCGGGACTTTTATGTGATTATCGATTTTCTTATAGAACGAGGTGTATATTCTCTAAATTATACATTCTTAAAGTAAAGTTCTTTTTAAAAAAACGAGTAGCATATTTCAATTGAATTGATGTATTCTTTGAATAGCTCATAGAGGGCTCAGCAGAAGTTAATAAACGTGGCAGGGTATTCTCCTGTTAAGCGGCAAATTCTCTCCTTCAAGCTATTCATCAATTTCTCCTGAGTTAATTTTGCATGGCTGCTGCATAAGTGCAGTTTTCAGGATGAAGACAATGAATGTCGTAGGGTATTGCGACATTAATTTTGCCCTGGGGTTATAAATTACATCCTTTTTTGGTTAGGTGCCCAGAGTTCAACATTCGAAGGGAAAGTATGAAACAAGCGCAAACACTGAAAGACAATCTACCTCCTCGGCTCCAGTACAAATAAATTTTCTTCTTGGCATCCTCTCCAAAACGTTGCATGATTTTTGACCCATCAGGAATGCCACGGTGAACAACACTCATGCAATGTCCTCTGTCATACGAGCTGATGAAGTTCAAACTGTAATAAAAAGGGCAAATATTTCAGTAGTCTCGTACTTCCTGTTAGTGAGACACAGTAATCAGTAACTTACCGGGAAAGATCCAGGTTTGCTAAGGTCTCTCACTCGAACTGTGGTTTTTGGTGAAAGCAATTTGTTTTGCCCTTCCTACGTTTTTCAATCTTAGAAAGGTGTTTTTACCAGGAGCAGCTCTGGGACGCTTCTCTAGGTGGACAAAAATTCGCGAAAAAGCATGACGGTTAAAACGTCTTGGTGGGCTTCTGTCATTCACCATCACTCTTGCTATTCAACTGATTTCTCGCCGACATGACTGACCGAAGGCACAATGTAGCGTCCCTGTAATTTGAGCTAGAAATTTTAGATACAGTATTTCATATCACATTACCAATGTTGTCTGATGTCATTCACACGTAATCTTTGGTCGAGTTTCCTGACTCAACCCACAAATCATATCAAACAGAGTTTTGCCCTTTTTTCGTTTTTGTATTAATTTTTCTTTTTGTGTGCGTGACTCGTCTTGCATGAAGGAAGGACAGTTATTAAAAGTAAAGTGGTGAAGCAAAGCCCCTTGGACTATTTGCGCAAATTGCTCATGACTGTATGAGTTTCTATTTTGTTTTTTAATGAAAATCTACATTTATATTATAGATACTGATGAAATACCATGATTTTTCCTTTTACTAAAAAATGATATCTTCATCGCGGGCAGTGAAGATACTTTTTTTATCTTTCACGTGTGAGGATATTGGTGTCACCATGGTTACTAAGATGATTAGCCAACTACAAGAGACTGGGTTTCCCCCTCAGGCTCACGGCTGATAGTTTTGAGCAGTTCATTCACAAAGTAATTCTGAGGTGCGAAGACGATACACGGGCCAGATTTTTTCCCCCGCTGTAGCAATTTCCTATCTCTTTTCTTACTTTCAAAAGAAGACATCCAAAAAAAAATAAATACGCTATTTACCGAGCTAGGTAGGTCTGTATAGGAAAAGCTGTGCTGTTGCATTGGTCTTGAGTTCGGCCCTCGGCTTCCAGCCCTGGGCCTTCCTCAATAATAATAATACTGAATAATTCAAACTCCATTTCCCGAGGGAGAGAAGAAAACCTAAATCACTTTTTTAATGTTCAATATTTTAACAGTTAATTTTAATTGGAATTAGTATCACAATTAATTAGTCATTCAGTTTCATTTTCTCCTCTCTGTTGTATTTAAGTCTGTGTAAAAGAAAATATGCTTGACGTTTTGCATTTGTGTAATACTATCATGAACTTGCACATTGTCGTGATCGATACTAAAGCTAGTGGTTCTTGAAGAAAGATTCCAACGCCGATGCGTTGTGCTGTAATGGGGTTCCATACTGACCATCTGAGGAATGTAACTTTCACGTTCTTGTTTTGGTCAGTACAACAGGGGAAGGAGACCTGCTCGTGATACATGGGTATTTGGCATCATTACAGCCAAATACAGCCCTGCCTGAGGGTACTTCACCTCACTGTAGTTAACAGGAGAGAGGCAACTTCCTTGTGGCCCATCATAGAGCGATGTCTTTTGCCTGGCAGTGAAGTCCATACAGACGACTGGGGCGCGTACAGAGGTCTCACCCGCCTTGCTAACGTTCGAAGACACCGTGCTGTAGTGCATGCCCGTAATTTCATGGATCCTCGCACCGGTGTGCACACCCAAGAAGTGGAGTCCTGCTGATTAAAACGGAGGAACGGCATTAGGAAAAAGATCTGCAGTCTTATCTGGACGAGATGATGTGGAGGCAATGTAGAGGAAGCGGTCACTTGGACATCATGGAAAATTATTTAGGCATTATCCCACAGCAATTTGACGTTCATAGACCAACATTGCGACTTGTGACATTGTGACAAGTTTTACAGTGATACTTACTATCATGTTTACGACTAACGGCACTAAAACGTCAGGCTCAAATTTTTTTAGGGTGAAACCTGTTTAATTGATTCTCTGTCTTTCACTGTTAACTAAAACATATATCGAGTAGGTTTAATAGGATAAAAACTAATTGAACTAGGTGTATTCTCATGTTTAAGTAAAACGCAGCAGTTGCGCGTAATCACGATATTGGCTCTGAACTAAACTCTGTATTGTGATCATAAAACACTTTGTGTTCTGGTTGTTTCCTAGTGTTACTCATGAAATATTGAACAAGCTTGCTAGTTGTTTAAAAATTAAAATATTAACCTGAATCTTTTAAGGAAGAAGTAAACAAAATATTCCTAGATTACTTATGGAAGTAAAAGAAACCATAGATGAAAAACTTGAAAAGGTCTCAAATAATAAAAAGCAAATGGAAGTATAAACATAATAGATTTAATGCTGTTCAAAAACAGGTGATAAAATTATAATGAGTCAAACGACTTCGTTTCCCAGCATGGTTAACTGTGGAAAATATCCCAAGATCCCTTCTTTTCAATGTTAGTGGTTCTCAGGCCGCAGAAACCTCACCTTTCTGCTTCAGAGAAACATTTGGTTGAGTATGTTTTGGATGAGAATGCATGTCGAAGTATATACTCTTTTCCTTTCTGTGTAGCGAAAGAAATTAAATTCTTAATTATCGAATACAAAGTTATTCACAACAAACCACGTTTGAATAATTAATTGCACTAAACAAAGAAATTGAAATTCACTTAACTTCCATTTTGCATTAATTCGGACAGTAAGTACGAAAACCGCCACATGTTTTTGTTACTTACCCTATGGCGAGACTCTCCATAGGGCATAGACTCTCGCCATAGTTCTTTCTGGTTGAAGTTAATGATCACTGGAACACCCTAATTTAAAATAAAGGACCAGCATTCACAAAAACTGATCAAATGACAGCACTTTGTGCATATATATATCATTAATCACGTTTTCATGATCTGGAACAACATTAAGGAGAGCTTCAATTTATTGTTTAACACGCGCCATTCATACCAAGGTCTTTGTAGATCAAGGTGACAGTCTGCAAAACAAACTAACCTACAGGAAACCTACTGACAGAAAAAAGGGTTAAAAAGGGTTGTATTACCACAATCATGGAAAAAAAATATTTTAGAACCTGAAGACTCCTAGCTGTCTAGAGGTAGATACACTAATTAATGAAATGAAGAAATAAGATAAGCTAAGTTTGTTTTTCTTCAGCTTCTCTATTGACATAATTGTTCTTTTGTTTCAGTTGCTTCAACTCTTCTTCTTTTTCTTTTATACATATTTAGGAAATAACTACTATAATACGTATATATGTGTAACTATTTATATAATATATACAAGTGTGTGTGTGTGTGTGGTATTTCTATAACAAATTTATTTATGTACATAATGGTTTGCCAGGATTACCTTCTTGCCTTCGGCTAGTCTAATTTTAAACATAAGCTTATATGAAGGTGCAAGAAAGTGTTGCTTGAAAGCATACACACACAAAGCTTTCATCGCTGAGGGAAATCGCTGCTATGAAAGGAAATTAAAATTTTCAAAATAGAGAAAAATATGAAATAAGAACATTCTGCAAGACCTACATGCTAAAAGTTGCAAGTTCGTACTTGAGCTTATTTATTTAACAAATTTAAGGTACCACCAAGCATGGAATTGATTTATTAACACATGAGCAGATTATTGGGGTTTTAGCTGCCTATAGTTTAATCAGGGCAGCTCAGGGCAAACATATTTCCACAGAATATCAGCTAACTTCATTCAGTACGAATTTTAAGTTTGCACTTACGCTGGTTTATCGCCTTCTTGCTTTTTCGCGGGAAGGTTTGTCGACATCTTGAGCTTGTGAGCGGGATGTACTGACAAAAGAAAGTAAAAAAATTGATTTATTTTTTATCCCAGTTACCGTTAACTTGATTCTGACAACCATCGATACCAACTTTTAACATTACATTAAGTACTTGGATCCAACAGTTACATTTACGGACAAAAAAAGCCACAATTTACTGACAACGTCAAAACTCCTCACTTCACGTCAAAGACGAGGGCAGGACGGGATGATGCAACCTATTCGCATGCGCACTAGCTAATTAAAGTGCAAAGTGTTTTTGAGGTATCAGCGAAAGTAATGTATCCGTTACGTGTAGCTTAATAGAAAAAATATTCATAAACGACATAAGCAATAGTTGTGCTGATTACACTCTTATTCTCAAGTTCTTGTGCAGTCCTCAAAAAGTACTTGAAGGTTTAATTATTTTAAATCAATTTAATTTTTGATTGCCACAGTTGGCAAGTTCCGGCTAAACTACTGTTTTCTTCTTTACTTTTGAATTGCATCTTAAATACAGTTGAGATAGTGGAAGAAAACCTGTTGCCCCAAGGGGTGGGAGGTAAGAGAACCTTTAGATCACCCATAGTTCGTTCAAACCACACAAAGCTTTTGAGTGATAGTTTATATGGATGTAAGGCCTTTGCGGAGTAAAAATTATGCTTTTCTTGGTTACCCTAAAGACAGTTCCAACTTACCTTCAAGAAGCAATGAAGTGATTGGTTTAGATTAACAATATTTAAACTCACGTCCTGCTCTTACTTGTGTAATGATAGAATGTTTGCCTTAGAATCCTGCAAGGAGCTATTCGCTCTTTGGCCAAAACAAGTAAAGTTGACAGCTTAACGAAAGAAAAAGAAAAGGAAGGAAATAACTAAAATAAACCAATGCCGATGCACGTCGGTTGATGGGGGAGAGTTGCTAATTAACATAAACTAGTTTAAATTAAAAAATTATCAGTGATTCTGTTATGTTGTATACTGTTCTTCAATTTTGATGGCAGGAACGCGAAATGAACAAGGTGATGGGGATAATCTTAATAAACCCTAAAAAGGAAAACATGGCCATCAGAGAAAGCATTGTAAGGTAGGCATGTGCAACACAAAAATGCGAAAATGTGTAGTTGTTACTAAACGTTTTTGGATATACTGTTCTTTTATTAAGGAGGACTGGTTTAAGCATGTCAAGTATGCAGATTGATTATTAGGGCTACTAATGAGAACGTTCAAGTGATAGACCTGTGTCTGGTTATGTATAATTTGTGATTTTTTTATCAAAATGAAACCTAAACTTGCAAAATTATTGTTATGAATGGGCAAAATGGCCATAATTTTAACATCGGTGACATTTACCGTATTTATTCACTTATAAGGCGCACTCGGTTATAAGACACACCCTAAACTTTCAAAGACGATTTTGACAAGTAAGCAAAATGAAAATTTCACCTAAATATCCTGTTATAAGACGCATCCAGAATTACGGGAAATTTTGTTGACCACGTTCGTTGTAATTACAACATTTGCTTCCATAAGTTACTAATTGCAATGTTTAAGTTACTAATTGCGACGTCAATCATTTCAAGCACGTGCTTTGGAGCACGTTCGCCTTTCGTTGAAATCAACTTGGCTTTGTTGACTATGTTTACGAACTTGTTTGCCGTAGCAGTGATTAGAAAGTCTAGTTTTCATTGTAGTCTCATCGGAGTTGTTTTTCTTAGCATTTGTAGTTTTTAAATTCGTTGTGAAGTGAATTATTTCAAGCACTTCGCAAAGATCCGTGCGCAGTACGAAGCCTGGATGATTAACGGCCTGTTCACCTGCAGTGGATCGATCGAGTGTGGAGTGAGATCCCCGTAGATTTGATAACAAGATCGTTCAAATCCTGTGGCATCAATAATGCTCTCGATGGAACTGAAGACGACGCGGTTTGGGACGACAAGGAAGAAGAAACAGAAGACGCAGACGAGCCGATCGACAACGAGTTCGAGACTGACAGCGAAGCCGAGGACGATAAGTACTGCTGAGCTCAGCCGAGCTTTAAAACAAAACGGTTCTTTTCAGAGCCACCCCGTTTCTTTTTAGAACTAACAAATCAGATAAAGTCAATGATCAACGTTTGTCTTTTGTTTATTCATTTGCTGTAATTTATTTACATACTCATTTCAGTAAAGCTTTAATTTTCGGGAAATTTGGAAAAGTTATATTTTGTTGCGCGAAAATACTCGGTTATAAGACGCACCATGAGTTTTGAGCAGATTTTAATCGAACTAGTATATTTTCTCGTAAGAAACGGTGCGTCTTATAAGTGAATAAATATGGTAATTGATCATATGCAGGGCTCTTAGATGGCTGAATAGCAAGAACCAGCAGTGGTTGTTCTGGATTGCAGAGACTAGATCAGTTGATGGTAGATTAGGTAAAAATTAATTTCACGCTATCATACACTTTGCCCTGAATCAGCATCCACAATGCTGGCAACGCTTAAAGTACTTAGGCACATGTTATAACTATAATCAATGATTGCACAATTTCTGCCTCTTGAAGTTTGTAGCATGTATAGTGTGCGAAACACCGCGGCCTCCATGCTGTTTCTTCTGCCATCAATGACATGGAACCCAACATTGGTGAAGCAACTTCATGGTACGTTTGATCTTTCTCTTGTTGTAAAGAATGCATTGCTTCAAGACCTAAGACCATAAATATCATAAGAGCAAACAAGGTAATACGCGTAATCTCGTATCTTCTTCAATGTCAAATTATAAAGGCACACACAAGGAACTTCTGCCACAATGTTTCTCCTTTCCTGATAACCAGCCTCCAGGAAACTCAAACTGAACAACCATTTCTGCTACAATAACACAACCAAGCCTTTTTATGACTGTTAATAAGAAAAACCTATTTTTATTTTGTTATCTGCTTGTGTTATAACACATAGCAGCCTTACAGAAATTGACATCCAGGACAGTTTGTCCGAGGTCCTGGAAAATACTTGTGACGCCCTCAAAGTGCTCTCATCGCAAAGGTACATGAAGAATCAACCATTATCTTCCAGTTCATGAGTGATGATCGATGCATCAATTTTATAACTTTTTTTCAATAGTCTTAACATTTTGCTATTTGAAGTAATCTGTGTAATTGTAAGTAGGTATTTGCGCTTCTATTTTTTAAGTATGTATCCAGCTGTGGACAATTCGTAGCTTATAGTTTCATTAGTTATTAGTAGGTAAAGAGTAGGCGAAGAGCCACTCAGTGGAGGTACTACTAATAAAGTCATTATAGTTATTATTATTGTTGTTGTTTTTGCTGTCATTAGTATTATTATCATTATTATTATCATGTGGAACGCTTTCCCACAAAGCCTTAATAGTGTAAATGTATATACATGCAGATTGTATATAAGGAAATTTTTTAGTTAGGCCTGCGTTTATTGTGATGAATTTATATGTTATTCCTTTATACCTACACAAACATGACTACTAGCCGAGCACCTAAACAATGGTCGTTGACTAAAACAGAAATGATAACTTCTTTCGAAGCTTGGAGACAGAATCTACAGTACATCTTATCACTTGATTCTACCTTTGCTCCCTTCTTGGGCGACACCGTGACATGGCTTTACTGACGATGGCAAAGACATTCCCACCGCTAGGCGACGTTCAGCTCAACAAAAGTGTACACATCTTGAGCTCATGCTTGGACAAATTGCTAATTATTGTCCTGTTATATCTAGAAATTCCATTGTTAAGAATTCCACATCAATCAGTTCTATGTGCAAATGATCCGTATGCATTATGGGTTCCAATCCACCGAAGCACATTTTATTGATTATAATAATATCAGATTAGAACACAATGAACGGCCAGAAGATCTTTTTCAGCGCCTGATGCCCTACGTCAAAGACAATCTACTCATCGCTAACAGCAACATTACTCATCACTGCGAAGCCATCCCAATCGATGAAGAATTAACACCTAGTCTTGAAAACATGATTGTCCTCACCTGGTTAACACTTATTCACCCGGACTTACTGAACCTGGTTAAACAAAGGTACGGTACCAAGCTTCGTTCAAGAGCCCTTGCCTCTCACAAACCCGAGATGTCCGAGGCATTGGATTCCTTGCTAGACGAGCTCTGCTCAGTTGTTGATTCAAAAGTACTACGAACTGCTGTGTCAAGATTCCAACAGGCAACCTATTCCCAGGCGCCAAGTCTCCACCGGACGTCCCAGGTTGTGCCCCCTTTGCAAAGTAGCAGGCCATGTAGATCATCAACACTACCTGAGCAAGTGCACCTACGTACCCCCCGAGGACCGTCTCTTCTTCACCAAAACCAGATCGACAACAGTTGTCGAAGAAGATGAAGAAGATAGCGATAATCCAATTACTTACCCACTTGAGCCTCATGATCTTGAACCAACTGACCTGCCATCGGCACTAGCTGTTCACGCAGAGTCAGCACAAGAAGTTCGCCCCAACTCAATGCTTTCTACCAACAACACCCAGTCAGATTAACTCTCGACACTGGCGCTGAGACCAGCATGATTAAAGAATCGCTTGCTTGGTCACTTTGTCTCACCATAGAAAAGTCCTCTCAACAAGCATTACAGGCCAACGGTACAACCCCACTAGCTGTTGTCGGGGAGGTTCATGTGTCTCTTTCTCGCTCCAGTAAGCAACTCACTCTTGATGCTCTTGTCGTAGACGGTTTAGATGTTGACATTCTGGCTGGCATTCCATTCCTTATAAGCTATGATATCTCTGTATGCCCAGCCACTCAGCAAATAACTACACAAGGCTCTGAAACCATCCGGTACCACACCAATGACAAGAACAGTACACAACCCCACATCATTCGTGCAGCCATGTCATATGTGTTGCGCTCATCAGGACCCACTTCCGTCATCTGGCCTGGAGATTGCCTTGAGATTGATGTTCCTCCTGAACTTGGAACTGACTCCACTGTTGCTGTTGAGCCTCACTGTGATACCGTCTCACCTAAAAACACCCAGTCAGCAACAAGTTGTGGCCCCAACCAATCAGGACCAGGCTTTTGGAAACTAAACACGTCCTTACTAACTGAAACGGAATATGTGAACCAAATCAAAAGAACGATTCAGGAAACACAAAAAGAGGATCAAGATGATGATTCGGTCAACCCATCACTCCTCTGGGAAGTTATAAAAATGAAAGTGCGTGAGAAATCGCTACGCTACTCCGCAAAAAGAAATAACCAAAGGAAACAACGAGAAACCGAAGTGGAACAAACTATCGCCAGATTGGAGGAGCAAATTGATAACACCACAGATACGCAAAGCTCCCACCTAGAAGAACAACTACATGAACAAAACGATAAACTTGAAAAAATGATTGAATTTCGCACAAAAGGCGCTATTTTAAGATCTAAAGCTAGGTGGTACAATGAAGGGAAAAAAAACACAAAATACTTTTTAAATATGGAAAAGAGGCATTATAAGCAAGGCACAATCAGTCAAATTAAAATAGACGATAACAATTTTGTTACCTCAGACAAAGACATCTTAACCAAATGTACATTGTTTTATAAATGGCCCTATGCGTCTAAGGGTGATACCACCAATAGTCAAGCTGCAACATGTTTTTTTTGAAACTGAAAATGATACGGTCCTACAAGAACATGAGCAGAAGTCATGCGATGGCTTGTTAACAAAGAAAGAATGCCTAGAAGCTATAAAAAGCATGGAATCAGAAAAAAACCCTGGTACTGACGGTTTACCGGCGGAATTTCATAAGATGTTTTGGCCAGATATATCAATCCCCCTTGTTAATGCCCTAAATCACGCTTATGAAACAGACCAACTTTCAATAACGCAGAAGCGAGGAATCATTAAACTCATTCCCAAAAAAAACGCAGAACCGTATTTTATTAAGAATTGGCGACCCTTAACAGTTTTAAATTGTGATTACAAAATAGCAGCCAAGGCTATTGCTGATACACTGAAAAAGGTTCTACCCACTCTTATCAATCACGACCAGACTGGTTTTTTGAAAGGCAGATTTATAGGGTAAAACATACGACTTATAGATAGTATCATTTGCTATGCAAGAGAGAACAACATACCTGGCTTGCTTCTGTTCCTGGATTTCGAAAAAGCCTTTGACACAATAGAATGGTCTTTTATACGAGACACACTTAAGTATTTTGGTTTTGGCACTGGAATCATTCCTCGCGAAGTGAGGCCGAAGGCCGAGCGTAGCGAGGTTACTAATCGTGTCGGTTCCGGTCAGACCACGTGGCTCGCAAGCCCGAGTAAATCGAGCCGAGAGTTTTTATATATGTATATATATATATTTATATATATGTTTATATATATCTATATTTTAAAGGTGTCCGTTCGCAGGCCAGGTTACCTGGCAATAGTAACGCACTTAAGAACGCTGAATTTTTGCCATTATTCGGTGATGCCTTTTTGAAAGTAATGTAAATTTTGTGGAAACCGATTTCACTCGTCCTGGAAGTACATCCCAGCAAGGTGATCTCCAAGATATTCAAGAAATATTAGCACGAGATCGTCGCCGAGTAAGTTCGAATACCGTGAAAATCAACACGAGGAAAGCACGACTCAAAGCAGGGATAGAGAAACGACAGCAGGGAGAATAACAACAGAAATCGCAGCCAAGACAACAACTGCTCGCTCCAGAAAAAGGCAAACGAAACAGCAGGGAAAAGGACCAGGAATTCAATCAAGTTAGTTTTGAATTTGAATGTGTTATTGATAGAAATACAGGACATGAGTGAACGATTACATAACGAAATATATTGGTGTACTACATTTAGCAAAACGACTTAGAAGGGACACCGAGTAAGAACGACTTCAACGATTGGAGATGTCTCTGGAAAATAATTCTATTAGTCTAAAACCGGAATCGGAAGACGACCAACAGATTACAAGAGAATGTAAATAGGTATTTTTCATAATAAAACGATAGCGTTTCCAGTTTGAAGTAATTTCCAACACAGAGAGTTGCAGTTGTTATAGCAATCATTTATAACGATGTGATCTGATATCATTGCAACAGTGAAAATATTGTAAATTTTCTTGATCTAGCAGTTATGTTAAACATTTTCAACAGAATGTATACCCTGTGTCACTATAAAGTACTGGTTCTGCAATATTATCAGTGATCAATGTGATCATTTTAAAATAAAGCAAATGTGATTACTGAATTCTGAGTAGTATTTCTCTTTGCTATATATATATATATATATATATATATATATATATATATATATATACATATATATATATATATATGTATGTATTCTCTGATTGAAAGGTTTCAATAATATTGTGTAGAGACAAGTTTCATAGCCTTTTCACAATGGGTCAGTTTTACCTTAGAGTGCAATGACCCCCCCCCCCCCCTGATAATATTGCTATCTAGAACCCCTGCCCTTTTTTCACAAATGAAATGTTAATTCAAGCCTTAATTTGCAAAGTTAGACATAACATATTAACTTTGTTACTTTCTGCCGTTTACTTTATTTTTATGTCAAATATCAATATTTCATAACAACCACAACATGCAATTAACCTTTTACATTGGAAAAACTTTATAAAGAAGAAAATAAATTTTGTAATGCCAAAATGTTTATGATCTTTCTCATATATTCATTGCAAGTGTGCTGTATGTAGTAACAAGTGTTTCAAGTTTCCTAAATGCCCTATGCTTTCAATAATGATTTTCCACACAAACTTTCTAGACAAATGACTGCACTAGATTCTAAGCCTTTAAGAAGAAATGGTATTGTTTGGAGCTGTTTTGATTACTACCACCTCTGATGGAAAGCCTATTAAGAAGATTTTTGTATTGCTTTTAGTAGTAGAGTAACAATAACTTTACCAAGATTAAGACATGAATCCCACCCCATAAAAATATATTATGTTTAACATAAAAAATATAACAATAATAATATCAATACCAGTAATAATAATAGTAATGATAATAATAATGATAATAATATAATGATAGTTCTTCTCGTTACTATATGTCATTGGTTACAGTTCAATACCTCTGGCTGCCATGACTTTTTCGATGAAATACCGTCCTTATATTAAATCTTTCTTCTGCAGTTTTTATAATAGAAATTTTCATATATTCAAAATAATGTACTATTCTATGGTTGGGTATGGATATTTTCCCTGTTTCTGTAACAGCACAATTAAACTTTCATGTGGTATATACTTTTGACTGATTGATGTTGATTTCACATTATTTTTTTACAGGAGTACGTAGTGCAGCAATCTTTTTGAACATATTAAGATTTCAATAACTCTTTCTTACATGTATTGTTTTTATGATATGACCTAAAAATAGCACAACCACATACTATACAGTGGGCACTCACTATTACCAAACCTTTATTCAAAGCTTTTGTAGAATCCAATTGTTTTACCCCCAATTTGTTGATATGGCATCTCTTTTGAGGGAAGAGGAATTTTTCTATCTACCACTGGGGGTACCATTGCAACTGGAAAGAGTACACACATTAAAACATGCACTATTCATAATGCTCTCAATTGTGGTTACCCGGGAATGAAATAATGACTGCAGTAGACAATAAAATATCTAATCAGAAGATTCTTCTTACAATGAATCTCATGCAATTATAACCAAAAAAACATAAACAAAAAATAATTGGAGCGTTCAGCTCATCCTCTGTGTAAGAACATATTGTGTTCAAAAGTGATGTACAACAAAGAAGACAAAGCAGTAGAGACTAAGAAAATAAAACTAAAGAAAAAAAACACAGGTTTTTACACCGTGGTAAACACAAGCATTCATATCAACTCTTCAAGATTTCACCTGCAAAAGATTTACAATCATTTTCAATTTGTGTTAAGTGAATATTATTGTGATACTTCATCGACTCTGTATTCCCTGTCAAGATAATAAATAATTTTACTTCTATTCCCTCTGGTGCAATCTCAGTGGCAGTGAAAGAGCTAAATGAAGGTCAATTTTTAAGCACTGTGTTGAGCGGTATACTGATCTTGTAATTTGCACCAGGTGTCACTAATTGTGTACCAAACACAGCATAAGAAATAAAATAATGGGGATAACGCTAATATAAAAAATAAAATATATAATATAAAAAAAAATAAAGAATAAAATATGAAAGCATTGTGACTTCTTCAAAAACTAGCTTCGCGAGGTTTTTGCGGGAGTCGTATTTCTAGTAAAATATATGAATCTGTTTTACGGCTGCCCGGAAAGCTGTATTTTGAACAATGGATGGGCTAGCGATTTCTTTGAAATCCGAAGAGGTGTTAGACAGGGCTGCCCTCTCTCGCCTTATCTTTTCGTTTTAGCAGTGGAAGTACTGGCTAAGGCCTTGCGGAAAAACAAAGATATCAGACTATCCATGTCAACCAAAAAGAAATTAAGCTCAGTCAATATGCAGACGATACAACCCTTATAATAGATGGATCAAAGAAATCTGTGCTATCCTCCCTGAGATTATTAGATGATTCCCATAAAGCGTCTGGCCATCTAACTAAATGACAGAGACAGAAGCATTCTGGATTGGGACAAACTGCGGGAGGGAGGAAATCACACTTCCTGGAAGAAATTTCAAATGGCCCAAATTTAAGGTTGAAGCTTTAAACTACCACGAAAAATTGAATAATGTTCGAAACATATTAAATGCTTGGAAATATCGCAGGCTGACTTTGATTGGCAAAATTCCTGTTCTAAAGAGTCTAGCCACCTCTCAGCTTGTATATATGTTATCTCCTCTATGCACAAATGAAAACGTTATCAAAGAAGCTAATAATATATTCTACTCATTCCTCTGGAATCAAAAAGGAGATATAATAGATGGATCAAAGAAATCTGTGCTATCCTCCCTGAGATTATTAGATGATTCCCATAAAGCGTCTGGCCATCTAACTAAATGACAGAGACAGAAGCATTCTGGATTGGGACAAACTGCGGAGGGAGGAAATCACACTTCCTGGAAGAAATTTCAAACGGCCCAAATTTAAGGTTAAAGCTTTAAACTACCACGAAAAATTGAATAATGTTCGAAACATATTAAATGCTTGGAAATATCGCAGGCTGACTTTGGTTGGCAAAATTCCTGTTCTAAAGAGTCTAGCCACCTCTCAGCTTGTACATATGTTATCTCCTCTATGCACAAATGAAAACGTTATCAAAGAAGCTAATAATATATTCTACTCATTCCTCTGGAATCAAAAAGGAGATAAAATAAAACACAACGTAATGATTAACGATTACTCAAACGGAGGCCTTAAAATGATAGATCCAACCTTTAACAAGTCCCTGAAAGCCGTGTGGATCAAAAAGTATTTGGACTCGGGAAACCAGGGAAAGTGGAAACTTTTTTTCGATCTTGAACTAGGAGAAAGTGTTGAAAGAACTGCTCTGACCGGCAACCTAAGCCAACAGGACATTACCATGATTATAGCGACCAAGAATAGCTTCATTAGAGAGGTGCTTACGATCTGGGCAGAGATAAATTTCAAGAAACAAATTACATCTAAAACGCAATTTCTTTCTCAAAGCATATGGCATAATTCTCTTATAAGGATTGCTAATTATCCTGTTTTCTATCCTGACTGGTTTAACAAAGGTGTTAAAAAAGTTAAGGACTTGAAAGATGACTCAGATAACTTTTTAAGTCTCAACGAATTTCAGATTAAATTTAATCTCAAAGCTTGCCCTTTGAAATACTATGGTCTCCTTTCTGCACTCAAGTCTCTTTGGAGCACCTGTCAAAACAACTCTAACAATAATTCTGTATACGAAAGCTTCTCTTCAAAGATTCTAAAACCTCTCTCTGGTAGTCGGCTAATAAATAAGAAGCTTTTATCCAGCAAATGCATCACCCCACCATCTCAAAACAAATGGCTTAAAGACTTAACTGATAAACGTGACCATGAGCACATTAAGTGGCACGAGACCTACCAACTAGCTTCTAAACATACCAAAAGTACAAAACTGATAGATTTTCAATTCAAATTTCTGCACAGGAGAATAGCAACTAATAATTTTCTAACAAAAATTGGAATAAAGGACTGTCCTAACTGTACTTTCTGTGGAAACGAACTAGAAACACTTCTCCATCTCTCCTGGTACTGTCTTAACGTTTCATCCTTTTGGAACTCATTGACTATAAAGCTGGCCACCCATAATATTATACCTGAACATTATTCATTGCATATTTTAGTAGCACTTGGTCTGAGGCCTGATTCTTCTGCAAATCGACATCAAATTAACTTCTGCTTCCTTCTTGCGAGATACTACATCTGGATCTCAAAAAAAAGATAATTTTCGCCCAAGATAGAAGGCTTTCTTAAATACCTTAAATCGGTTTATGGTACTGAGTCCACGACTACAACTCCACCAAAAAAATGGAATCTTCTTGCTTTATTACTGTTTCGTGTGGCATCCTTTATTAGCCTCGCAGACCTGAGAGTTCCTGTAACTTTCTGCCTACTATATGTATGATCTTATGTTGGATTATAATAATAATATTATTGAAAAAAAAAAGAAAAAAGAACTTTGTTCAATTCTTACCGGAATAAATTATGTGATTTTTCACACACTGTTGCATATGTGAAGAGTTCCACAACTGATTTCTGTCCAAGAACTGCGAAACGTTTCCTTTAACATGTGACACACTGGGGCAAGCTGAAATTCCAATTGCTTTATCACCGTGAAGTTAAACAAAACAGCTAGAAATATACTTTAAACTAGAAGTAATCAGAGATTAAAAGGGCATTCGAGGAAAAAAAAAATCTTAGGATCCATTGGGAGTAAAGTTCACGTAGTCAATACATCCGATGAACCATATACTGTTCGTCGCCACGAACACATTTGTTGGGCTCGTCCAACTACTCCAGCAACCACTCTAGCAACACCCAATCCTGCCTACACCTGATCAGCCACAGAGACAAAATCCGGCCAACCATTTTCTAGCAGTGTACTCCTGGACCGTGACAAAGTCCTCCCTGGCTCCCTACGTAACCAGTACCAGGCCACCTTACAGAAATATGACGATGTCTTCAAGCCAGATATCCCAGGATACAGTGGGGCAGCAAGGCCCCATAGAAGCCAACGTGAACATGGGACCTGTAGAACCCCCCCCCAACGAAAAGGGTGTCTCCCCCACGATTCGCGAAGGCAACTAATAGAGCTACAAGAAAAGTTTGACGAACTCGAAAAAGAACAGGTCCTCCAAAAACCTGAAGACATCGGGGTGGCAGTAGAATATTTAAACCCCTCCTTCCTTGTAAAGAAACCCTCAGGTGGCCACCGTCTTGTTACAGCCTTTGAAGATGTCGGTCGTTACAGCAAACCCCAACCATCCCTACTACCAGATGTTGATTCTATCCTTCGCACTATGGCACCATGGAAATTCCTGATTAAGTCTGACTTCTCCCGTGCCTTCTATCAGATGCCTCTCTCTAAGGCGTCAAGGAAATACTGTGGAGTAGCTACACCAATTCGTGTTTCCTGCCGATCTGCTATGGGTATACCTGGATTGGAAACCACTTTGGCAGAGAGGACGTGCAGAGTGCTCAGCAACCTTATTCAAGAGGGTTGTGTAACCAAGATAGCTGATCACGTATATTGCGGAGGCACCAGCCCTGAAGATCTCCTATCCACCTAGACACGAGTACTTAACCAGCTTGACAAGTGCAACCTTAGACTCTTGCCCGCTGGAACTGTAATCTGCCTGGCGTCAACCGCTATCTTGGGTTGGCTGTGGTCCCGAGGCAGATTGTCTGCGAGTTCTCATCGCGTTTCTGTACTGTCCTCTTGTCCTCCACCCACAACCGTCAAAGGCATGCGTTCCTTTATTCGATCTTACAAGGTCCTCAGCCATGTCCTACCTGACTGTCCTTTGTTAATTGACCCCCTCGACAGTGCAATGACAGTGCAGTCACATGATAAGCTCCCTTTGAATGACAACCTTCTCCACAAGTTCAGAGTTGCTCAACAAGCCCTCACAACGACTAAAGCCATTACCTTACCTTGCCCCTCTGACACCTTATGAATAGTAACAGATGGCTCTGTAACAAAATGTGGTCTTGGCGCTACATTATATGCTTCCTGCAACAATCAGCTCTACCTAGCTGGCTTCTTTAGTGCCAAACTCTGCAAACACCAACTTAACTGGCTCCCTTGTGAAGTCGAAGCTCTAAGTATTTCTGCTGCTGTCAAGCATTTCAGCCCGTATATAATTCAGTCCCAACATCGCACGTGTGTCCTAACTGACAGCAAGCCATGCGTCCAAGCCCTCGACAAGCTTTCTCATGGAGAATTCTCCTCCAGCCCACGAGTAACATCATTCTTCACAACAGTCAGCCGATACCAAGTCACCTTGCAACATCTGGCCGGTACCGCCTACTTGCCATCCGATTTTGCTAGTAGAAATGCCCCTGAGTGTCAAGAACCTGTGTGCCAAATATGTACCTTCATCCACGAAGCGGAAGACTGTGTTGTTAGAGACGTATCTGTTATCAACAACACCAACTCCCTGCCTTTCACCACAAGGTCAGCCTGGCGTGATCTGCAAAATCAGTGCCCCGACCTATGCAGAGTCCATGCCTACCTTAAACAAGGAACAAGACCCTCAAAAAAGCTGACCAACATTGAAGATGTCAAACGTTATCTCACTGTATCATGAATCTCTAAGGATGGCCTTCTTGTCATGAGACGCAATCAACCATTTACATTGACAATGGAAGCAATAGTCGTTCCATGTTCTGTCCTCGATGGTTTCCTCACAGCCCTCCATGTTCACCTAAACCACCCATCTCGCCATCAGCTACAGACAGTTGTGCAACGAAATTTCTATGCTTTGGACATGAGCAATGCTCTAACAAGAATTTCATCCACCTGCTATACCTGTGCCTCCCTACAGAAATTCCCAGTTTCCCTTGTGAGTCAGACATCTGAGGACCCACCAGACGTCGTCCTTTGCTGATGACATTATCAAATGCCAGCGTGAACTAATTTTGCTACTTAGGGAGTGGCCAACACATCTCTTAAACCCAACGATATAAAACAATATTAAATAGATTTAGGCAAGCCTAAAAGTGGAGCTCCTCACACAGACCCTCACACATTGAAAATGTTGTCACTATAGTTATTAAATACGCCTGGTGTACGCAACTACTTAAAGAAGATTCGATAGCTCAAATAAATCGTCAAAAAAAACACCTAGCTCGCGACTCAACGGAAGAACCATTACCTGGTCAGCAAAATTATAATAGTTTTAAGGCAACACCAAAAGCAGCTAGGCAGCTCTTTAACAAAGGAAAAATTTTTTCCTTTGTTAAAGATACTCAGCTTTATGCTTATGTCCCTCCAAAAACGCTTGAAAACTTGTAGGAAGAAAATTTTTCCTCCAAAACTGCTATGAATATAGAGATTACTTCATGGTTAGTGAGGGCGGACGATTTTTCTTCACGAGTTGTGAAGAATAGAAAACAAACAAGTGAGCGCAGGAAACGAGTGAGTTTACTTTTCTTCACAACTCGTGAAGAAAAATGGTACGGGCGAACTAACCATGAAGTAATTTGTTTATTTTTTAGGTACTGAGATTTACTCCTTACAAAATACTACTAACTGAACATGAATCACGCTGGGCTAGAAAAATCAAGATACCACAACAAGGTGCAAAACGCACTTAGCAGGCTTTATTTTGGAGCATACCGAATAAACATGACAGTCAAGTTAAAAATGCGTTCAAAATTTTCTTCTCTAAAATGATACAAACATTGCACGAACTGGAAAATTCTACTTTAAACACTGTTGGAAATGTCGCTAGAAGTATAAGAACCAAAGACAGTTAAAAACGTTTTAAAACGACCCGTGAATGACTCAGGAATGTCTTGTGTACGGGAAATACAATGTAAAATTACCTTTTTGTCTTGATCAGTTTAATGCAGCATGAAGTTGTATGAAGTCCTCGACTGAAGCTGTATCTGCAAACCTAGAATTTCTCAAAGAAGAAGCTGAGGAAGAAGCCGTTATTGCTCACTTTTTGCCGAGTTGATGGCGCCAAAACTGATCCCACCTCTATGAACAGTGAATTGGTCGGACCACTTTTTT
This sequence comes from Ricordea florida, assembly GCA_949710005.1. Lineage (NCBI taxonomy): Eukaryota > Metazoa > Cnidaria > Anthozoa > Corallimorpharia > Ricordeidae > Ricordea > Ricordea florida. Next base: position 13,437,213 of record OX453276.1, on the reverse strand, counting down.
TCACTAGTGAAGAAAATGGTCCAACCAATCAAATTGCTTCTAGTTTTTTACAGACTATTTTTCTCACACAGATTTATAAGGAGTAAATCTCAGTACCTATGGAATTAAATCCGTTTCTTCAGCAAAACATTGTAGACTGCTGTAGACTGCTGGCTGTAGGTTGTGTAGCCGCGGCAAGCCGCGAAAACCGCGCGAAAAACAAAGCCTCCTTTCGGTTTAAGACCTTCTAAATATCCCGGATGACTATGGCCGCCATGTTGGGGCAACATCGTCGTCGCTAGGCGCACGCGCCCACAAGCCATGCCGCTAGTCACGATGACCATGAAAACTCAAACGCATGGTTTTCTCAATTTCTATCCTCGCACGGTAGTTGTGGAGCTCCGCTATAAAAGATGTGGATTTGCCAAGACACGCCTGAGATACCCCTCCCTTCCTATTGATAGTCTCCCCTCCCCTACCCGTACAATCTGTACGTACGTACGTACATACGTACGCTCGGTCAGTCACGTGACAACCAAACGAAAAGAGGTTCACCATATTCCATGAGTATGGCGCTCTACCCCACATGCGCGAACCGCGCGTGGGAGCCCCGCTATAAAATAACATTGCATTGGTAAGTTAGAGTGCTTAGTGCTGTATAGAAAACCATCAAGAATGACCCATTTTAAGCCGAAAAGACTGGTAAAGGTGATGTCCCCAGAATATCTGACTGTTTTTATACAGCATTATGCCCTCTAACTTTCAAGATTTTAAGAGCATGGTTTTGTTGAAGTACTACAGAGCACACAAGATTTTTGTACTTCCTTTGGCGAAGGACATTGTGTAGTGTTCTTGTGCGATACACTTGCCTCTCTCCACTCAGGTGTACAAAATAATTACTGGTGAATTTAGTATTAGAGGATGGACTAGCATCCTATCCAGGGAGGGAGTAGAAATACTCATTGTTGCTTCATGCCACCAAGACCGGAGATAAGCACTGGTCTGATAGGCCACCTGTCTGGATTGTATGCGGACTTTTAACAATATTACCATTTTAAAGTAACTGTGTGCTAATATGGAAATTCCTGTGTGATCAATTTGCAGTCAGTGAAGAATGTCACCTGTAGAAAACTTCTCATTGAATGAAGCAAGGCACCAGAGAAGGTAGGCACGCTCAAAGATATCTCGCTCTTTGGGAGCTATGAATTTCCAACTTCTGGCCCAAACACTGGAGGAGTTGTAGCCCGTTCACTGGCAGGCATTGGAAAGGAATCTAAAAAAACCGAACAACAGCTAAGACGTCTAGCCAACTGCAGAAGTCCTATCGCAGGTGCAACAGGAACTGTGACGTCTGAAGAAATTCCTAATCTTCAGGGAATACCTGGTACATGTATGAGTGAGAATGGCAGTCAGGAGGTATACAGTGTCCGATTCATCCAACATGAGATGGAGTATCAACAGAGCTCAGAGTCCTCTGAGATGGTTGGCAATGACCAGCTTAAGGAGAACCTCCTTAAACCAGGCTTTGCACTAAAAAGGGGTGGTGCAAAACGAACAGTGTTTTCACTTCAGTAGGAGGAGGTTATGATAGAATTTAAAAACCGGCAGGCGAACTATGGGATAAGGCCAGACCCTTGATTGAAACAACTTAAGGAAATCTGGAAAAATATAAAAAAGCAATTGAATGATATGAAAGAAGAGGAAGACATTACAGTTGACCAACTGCTTCTCAATTTAAATGTGTCATAGAAAACATTCCTTCTAGCTATTAGATCAAACTTAAATTCTCCTACGATATTTTTGAAAAGACAACCAAATGAATTAAGGGTCAGTAATTATAATGCTTCTTGCCTTAGTGCATGGAGAGCTAACATGGACATTCAGTTTGTCCTTGATATTTATGCATGTGCCATGTATATCGTCTCCTACATCTCAAAAGCCCAAAAAGGCATTAGTAAGATTTTGCAAGTTGCTTGTGATGAAGTCAGAAATGGAAACGCTAGTATTAAGCAACAAGTCAGAGATATAGGTAATAAATTCCTAAACAACGTTGAGATCAGTGCACAAGAAGCTGTATATATTGTATTGCAATTACCAATGAGGTAATACCTCAATACCTCACCTCCTGAAGATATATAGTTTAACTTTTGAAATGTTTCAATGATATCAAAGAAATGGAAGATGATTCCGAGGAAATATATGCCAGTGGATTATTGGATAGACATACCAAACGTCCTGCCAAACTAGAACATTTAACATTAGCTGACTGGGCTGCATGGTATGACTTACTGGGCAAACCATAGGTCAAAAAGTCATTTGAAACGTATACTGATGATCTACTTTTAGAAACATCAATTAGCGAACAAGAAAATGATGATGATAATAATCATAATGGAACTTACCAAACTGAATTTAAATGTCAAACGAATAAAAGGCGTTTAAAAGCAAGTATTATTAAAGGTGTTGGTTTTAACAAAGTGGCAGACTCTGAAAAACATTATCGGGAGCTTATCATGCTCTTCACGTCATGGAGAAATGAGAATACTGACTTGATTGGCAATTGCTCTTCATACTAAGAACATTGTTTGCTATTAAAAGCTAAAATAGATGAGCAAATGAAACTGTAAGCAGTTTGTAGTCAAGACTTGAATGAGATTGAAGAAGAATGACATAACATGGATGATAATTATGATATGATAGCACCCAATACTCAGAATATAGAACTTCAGGATGAGGTGCAGGGTGTAAAAGATTTGCATCCTGATTTAACTGAGAGCTATGATCTCTCAGAAGAGATAGGCATTCCATCTACTACAGCTATTACTGAACAACTTATATTAAATGAAGTACCAGATGAAGAATACCGACACATGGTCCAGATGCTAAATAAAGAACAAGAGGAGTTCTACCATATCTTATCTTAATTCGCCCTCGACTTATACACGAGTCGGTTCACGGTCGTTTCGATACAAGTCGTTTCGATACAAGTCGAAGTCGTTTCAATACACATGTAAAGTCGATTCGATACAAACTGAAGTCGTTTCGATACAGAAGTAAACTCGAGAAAAGTTCAGTATAAGTTTTTTAGTTTTTCTTCTTTGATATGTCTGATGATTTGTTGTTCTCTATTCAACAAATTAGCTAAAATTCAACTCGATTAATTGAGCGACTCGATCGATCGATCCACGTAATTGTAATACCCAGTTTCCCCGCGGCCAAATGAGAACAAACTTTATTGAATATTTATTTAAAATACTAAGGAACGTAAACGTTGACCATGACTTTCGCAAATATGGTGGCTCCTAAAAGAGCTGTTTTTAGCGACCTGAAAACGTCCAGTGACGAAAGCAGGGCGCGGTGGCTCCTAAAAGAGCCGTTTTTTACTTGCACAGTCTTGAATAGATGTTTTATGAAGATACTGGGCCGTTGAGGTAGGAACACGCCTTTAGTAGTTTCCTTGCACTGCGGGAACCAGAGTTGAACTCATCCCAAAGGTTGAATATCTTGGTCTGGAGGTCTCGGAACTTTTTCTTCTGGATTCGCCGTAACTTCTTCTCAGAAACAAGCCTGATCTGAAGGGATGTCCGACGGGCCTCGCGGTGAAGAAGGCTGATCAGGAGTTACAGAGGAAGCTGGGACTTACCAGACGCGCGGCGATTCAGCCCAAGATGCCAGCCCTCGATATCATTGTTGGTTCGGATGGACTTCATGAACACGCTCCAAGAGGACGGCGGCCACGTGCTGCTTGTGATCCAGTTCCTGCCGACGTACTGCATTAACTGCTGGAGTTTCTGAGTCGATGCCATCGCCTGAAGCCGTGCATACATAGCGGGAATCTGCTCTGCTGGAAGGAACGGCAGGGCCATGACCTAATTTTCCTGCTCCATTACTAACTTTTCTCCACAGAGCCTGCGTCCAGTGAAACACGCACCCCTGGATCTCAACATTTGGCAAAAGCTCTCGGAGTAATATCCAGATGGCCTTCTCGAAGTCAATTGTAACTCTTTTCAACGCAGGATTCAGAAGCAGTTCAAGCACACTTTTCAGGACCTACAATAGAGAAAAAACAATACAACTTGTTATTTTTTTATACTTGAAAGATCGTCATAGTAATTCATGCAACAATAAGGAGCTACTTAAGTTGCATATAGAATATATCACGGAATACTTACCGCACGATAGTCCTTCTTCTTTTTGCCAGACATGAGGGCGAACACCAGCGGCACCTGCTTTGCATGGTCATCTTTTCTTACGAACGCGTTGATGGTCAGCAGCTGCGTGAAGGGGTGACGGACGAGCTTGAAGGTACCATCGATATACCACGTTTTGGCCCTGCCCAGGTGAACCAGTTGCTCGGCTGTAGCAAACACAAGGTGGCAGCGACCGTTGACGTTCACGTCTTTTTTCAGGAAGGCCTTGGGTAGGTGGTGTTCTTCGATGCTGAAGTCGAGGTCTGTTGGCTCCGCAGGTCTAAGGCGCTGGCGATGTCTGTTGGCTTGTCTGGCGATAAGCTCAGGATTCGGCATGGCAGGACACGGAGCATCCGTCAGTTTTTCAAGAAGTACCTAAAAGAGAAAGAAATTGTGATTAATTTCACATTTTCCGACCTGCGATGTAACATCCAATTACTTTGAAACTTTAGACTTTGTTTCTTTGCCTCCAAATAAATAAACAGATTGTACAAATAAATATTTAAGAAGCGAAATAAGTCCACGACCTTTCTTTTAGTATTTCTCAAAATTTACTACAGTACAGTATTACTGTTACCTCGTCAACAATAGCCGGCACTGGTTTGAACACGTCCTCCACTGCCTTGGCTTTCACCTGCGCGGTGATTTTGGCTGCCGTCAAGGCCCCCACTTGGGCCTGGTGGTTGTGGGCATGGATGCCGCTCTGGAACTGGTCGCCGCACTGCCTAACTGTGGCCCTACATGGGTTTACTTTTGGACGTACAGAACACTGCCAGTCAGTGACTATGCCTCGCCTTCTCTGTAAGGTGTAGCTGTACCCCTGGCTGTCAATCAGTTTCGGCCGGCCTCTTTTGGAACTGTTCTCCACGATCTCGTACGTCACGGCGAAGGTAAACGACGTCTCACCTGGGGTGGGGTCATGAAGGGGGGATTCTTTGTGATCAGTGCTGAATTCTTCTGGATCTTCGAGTCAGGTGCTCTCCGCATCAGGCTGGGAGTCTTCGTGGTCAACAAAAGAAGGCTCTGGAGCTTCAGATAGGTAGGTGGAAGGATCGGCGAAGGAGTCCGGACTTGAACATACAGCGCACTGCCAATCAAGTTCTTTGCCATCTCGAACAGCTGCCCGGTAAGCCTCTTGCGATATACCTATTAAATCAAAATAAGAATCCAAATTAGGATAAAAAAATATAGTAAAGGTCTCTCAGTGTCAGAGTATATAAGCGGCAACCTCAAATACCAATAATATGCGAAAAAGTGCGGAAAACTTACCGGTGTTGCAGATTCGATGATTCCAGCGAAAACATCCATCACATTGAATGGCTTGCTGTCTTGGCCGAACAGGTTCATCGCATACAATGCAGTTCAAAATCTGCGCAGACGCCATCGTATGAACTCGTAATAACTCGTGATAACTCGTAAAACTCGAGAACTTCTGTTGACAGTCATAATCTTATGGGATCGTATGATCGAATGATCATTCTTCAGGCCCCAGTGTGTTTTATACACTCGAGAGGATCGAAATATCATATCAGTTTGTTTAAAGCGTTAGGATTGGTTTATTCGCTTTCATTAGAACAATAGGGTAAAATTAACAAGTTATTGAAAACAATTACTTTACGCATCTATTGTGTTTCTTGATGGTAGGCATAATATGCGCTGGAGTTATAGAAGTAGTCTCTAATGTATTTATATGTCTCTTTTCTTGATAAATAAACTTAACCAAACCTTGGTCTCGTTTGCGTGTTCTCATTGCGGAGGAGGCTTGGGTACATGCCTTTGATTCACGCAAAGGTTTGCGGAGGTATGAGTTTGTTGCATTTACGAAGGAGGTTTGTGGGTTGTTCGCTTGAGTGAGTCAGTGAGTGAGTATGTCTTCGATGGTTCGTTTAGTCCTTTATATATAGTATAGTATTCTGTATCGAAACAACTTCAAGTAACTTGAGTTTGTATCGAATCAACTTTACATGTGTATCGAAACGACTTCGACTTGCATCGAAACGACTTGTATCGAAACAACTTTGTATCGAAACGACCGGGTTCCCACGAGTCATACTCAAAGACCTGACCAAGCAATCCAAGAAATTAGCATAACAATTGCCTGAAGTCCATCACGAGAACCGAGTTTAAAAAACCAGTTCTAATAGTGCTCGAGTTTTGTCAGTTTTCGGCACATTTTTCGTCAACAAAAAAGTGAGATTGTAAATGTTAAGTGGTTTAAACGCAGACCTACTGGAGATGTGTCTTTTGATCTGTAGAGCAGACATTTTTCTTAAAGCTTCGATAGTGGAAGTTTACTGTGCTGAACTTTCGTTTTCATCGAACGATGACAGAAGCTTAGTGACCTGGCAAATGCCGTTGCTCGCGTGGTCTTGTTGTAAATCGATGTGTTCGTGTGCGCTTAAATCGTGATGATATAAACAAGTCCTAATAAACTTCACAGCACATGATTACCGTGTTTTCAGTATATTCTTAGGAAGAAAAGATGAACTTTTTGGGAAATTTCTATTGGACTAAATTTCACTACTTTAACAGAAATGATAAGAAATCCGATTTTTGACCTTGAGAATTGGGGGGTTGACTTATACACGAGTTCGACTTATACACGAGTAAATACGGTACTTAAACTTTCCCTTACTTGATTTGAAATTCCCTGACTTTTCACTGACCTTGAAGAATTTCTCTTACCATTTTCTTAGCTGTGGCAATCATGCTAGTGCAGTTATTTGTCCATACAGTTAGTGTGGAAAATCATGATTGAAAGTATAGGCCATTTAGGAAACTTCAAAGACTTATTATTACATACAGCGCCCTTGCAATGAATATATAAGAAAGATCACTAAAAAGTTTAGCATTACAAACTTTAGTTTCTCCCTTATAGAGTTTTTCTAATGAAAAAGGTCAACTGTTTATTGTGGTTTTCATTAAATATTTGTATTTGACATCATAAAAATGATTTAAGCAGCATTAAGGAAAAAAGGTTAAGATGTTACGCCAAATTTTGCAATGTAGGGCTTAAATTAACTTTTGATTTCTGGGAAAAGGGTGGGGGCTAAGAGAGTAACTCCCAGGGATACTTGGAACTCAAAGGTAAAAATCCATTTTGAAATGGCTATGGAAATTGTTTGTCCCCATGAAACCTTGTAATTACTTAATACATATATGTGGGAAAGAAATATAGCAAAGAGAAATACTACTCAGAAGTCAGTAATGACAACTGCTTTATTTACAAATACTTCCACTGATCACTGATAATACTGCAGAACCAGTCACTTATTGTTTGGTATGTTTTCTGTTGAAAATGCTGAACATAACTGCTACATCAAACAAATCTACAATATATTTTCACTGTTGCAATAATAGCAGATCACATAATTATAAATAATTGCTATCACAACTGCAACCTCTGTATTGGGAATTTCTTTAAAATGGAAGGCAATCGTTTCACTACGAAAAATACCTACCGTAAAGTTCCATGTATAAGCCGCACCTTTTTCCTCAAAATTTAAGTCAAAAATCAGGGGTGGGGCTTATCTACGGAAACATCTGTGGTTGGAGTTCTTAAAGGCCTAATTAATATTCGTTAAAACGTCTTAAGATATCACTGAATAAAGAGAAACACAAACTGAAAGCATGTTGATGTTGTTCATTGACTTTTATAACGAGTGGTGGCTCCTAAAGGAGCCGTTTATACAGTGTTTGTGTCAACATTCACCGGCGTTCCTTGTTCTCCAACAGTTCTTTCAAGCAATTTAATTTCGCTTTACTTGAACAACTAAACACCAACCTGAACAGAATCTCCATTCCTCCGCAAAGTTGTTTGCAATGACACCTGCGGCCTGTCACTTCAACACGTATATTTCCGCCACGTGCGTGTTCTCTTCGGTGTGGTTTTGCCGAGACCCAGACTCCTCTCCACATTTGAAAGCTTGCTCGCTAAGCATTCGTTCGTTTCGTTTCAAACGCGTACAAATTTGTCGGAATTTCGACTTCATGGAGTGTCTTGAAGTGATAATCTTGAAAAAAGTGGTATCAACACATAAGATATGGTGAATGCAAACAGAAATTAAGGTATGATAAGTGAAAATTCGCCATTCTTGTATAAAAGTTTCCCACAACCGCCGTGTACGGTGTTTTGAAATTGTGCTTGTTTGCCCTTGTTTGTATACAAATAAAACTTCAAAGGAACTTCAAACTTTATCGTGTTTATTTCTTTTCGAAATTTGAGCTTCCAAATCGGGGGTGTGGCTTATCTACGGGTGCGGCTTATACACGGAACTTTACGGTACTTGCATTCTCATTGCAGTATAAATACTAGGTGACTGTCATCTTTCATTTCTTTGCGGTTGGTTTCTGTTTCCCCTTTCCTGAAACTTTTTTCACAACGATATGGTAATCTGTTTCTTCGTTCGTCCTCTGATTCTGTCTGTACGCTGTTGCCATGATATTACTTACATTCTGTTTTCATTGCAGTTTGCCTTGTGATTATCATATTTTCCAGTGTATCTCAATCTTTTTGAAGTCGTTCCTACTCGTTCCTAGTCTCTCATGTCTTGTATAGCTAAAACGAGTCTTTGTTGCTATCTATAACAAATTCAATTTCCAATCTAACTTGATTGCATTCCTGGTCCTTTTCCTTGCTGTTTCCTTTCCATTTTTTTAGCGAGCAGTTGTTGTCTCTGCTGCGATGTCTGTTGTTATCGTCCCTGCCGTAGTTTCTTAATCTATTCTTTGAGTCGCCGCTTCCTGTGCGCTGGTTTCTGCGGCATTCAAACTTACTCGACGACGATCCCTCACCGCTCTTTCTTGTATATCTCGGAGATCGTCTTGCTGAGATGTACTTCCAGGGTTAGTGAAATCGGTTTCCACAAAATTCACATTATTCCTCGCGAAGCGAGGTTACTAATCGTGTCGGTTCCGGTCAGACCACGTGGCTCGCAAGCCCGAGTAAATCGAGCCGAGAGTTTTTATATATGAATATATATATATATATATATATATATCAGTTGGCTCGAAGCATCATAACTTTTTATATATATATATATATATATATATATATAAAGTTATGATGCTTCGAGCCAACTGATGAAGGTCATTGACCGAAACGTCTATTTTTATTAAAAAATCTAAAAAAAGTTTAAAAATTTAATAAAAATAGACGTTTTGGTCAATGACCTTCATCAGTTGCAGTGCAAGTGAATAAGAAATTACAATGTCCTTAAATAGGTTTACAGTATAAAAGATGACATAATATAACAAAGATGATTACATAACAGGGCGTGGTAACACATGAAAATGAAAAAATTAACCAATGATAAACAATCGGTGATTACTAAGCGAGAAACTATGACAATGCGATACAAAACTCAAGAAACGCAAATGTTAAAAAACTATAACATGATTCGTCAAGTCAGCCAAAAGTGTGAAGGGACCCGCGTGTAAAATATTCACAGTATTCATAAAAGGCCATCCTAGGAAAAACTTGTAATAAAAACCCCAAACAAAGCCCTTGAAGCTATGCCGCGGCAAGGCACAACAGGCGCCCTGAACAGGGCCCTTAAACAACAATAATGTAATAAATTCCCCGATGGGGGCCCTAAATTTTCTGGCCCCATAAAGCCGGCCTTATGGTGGCGATACCGTGACGATGTTTTTGATCTCCGGCAACAAGGCCTCCCTGCACTGCATGAGTTTACTGACTTTATAAATTCTCTATCTCCTACCATTCAATTTGAATTAGTTTTTTTCTGAAAGCGAGCTTCAGGTGCTAGATTTAACTCTACATCTCATCGGGGGTTTCATTCAGACAGACGTTTATTCAAAGCCAACTGATAGCCACTTGTATCTTCCACCATCAAGTGCTCACCCCAAACACCTTTTCAAGGCTATCCCTTATGGCGTAGCAACTAGGTTACAGAGAAACTGCTCTGAACAAGTATTTCTTGCCGAGAGAACAACTGAATACAAGGGTTATCTAGTCAATCAGGGTTATCCCACAAAACTAGTGGAAGATCAATTTTCTAAAGCCTTAACTACATCTAGAACTGACTTACTTAGAACTCGTGCCAAAGCTGAGAAGAAATTGTTTCCATTTGTAACAACATTTAATCCAAATTTACCTGATGTTGGTCGCATCATCAGAAAACACCTAGGTATTTTGGAATCCAACCCCAAATTAAAAGAATTTTTCCCGCCAAATTCCATCATAGCCTCTTTTCGAAGATCTAAAAACCTTAGGAATTGTTAGCGCCATCTCGTTATGGCTCTAACATTGAAGTTGAAGAGGCTATTGAGGTTAGGGGTTGCTTTAAATGCAAAAGAACAAGATGTGATCTCTGTTGCAATTACTTTGTCGAATCAAATTCTTTCCAAAGTTTTCAAACAGGCAAGAGCTATAAGATACGATCGAAACTTTCTTGTGATTCAAAAAATGTCATTTATTTGGCTTCGTGTAAGAAATGTAACTTACAATACATTGGTTCTACAACAACAGATTTTAGAGTTAGATTTCGCAACCACAAGTCTGCCATGCTGACCAAGAAAAAGACTTGTGAGGTAGCGGTTCATTTCAACAGAACACCGCACGACTTAAACGATTTTTCTTTCCAGTGTATTGATCAAGTGCAGATAAATGCAAACAATACAAGTAACATCGAAAAGCTTTTAATCACTAAAGAGGCATATTGGAGCGCACAGTTGTTCTCTCTGGCACCTTTTGGCTTGAATAAACGTCAGGAATTCCACTCGAAAAAAAGAATAAACTACAACTAGCGTAAAAATAACTTGCTAATTTGGCGGTTATCTTAGTTCAGGTGTTCAAAGGCCCTGACCTTGGATCTTGTTAGCTTTGTTAGTGCAAGGTTTTCTCAGGGGCCCCCATCGGGGAATTTATTACATTATTGTTGTTTAAGGGCCCTGTTCAGGGCGCCTGTTGTGCCTTGCCGCGGCATAGCTTCAAGGGCTTTGTTTGGGGTTTTTATTACAAGTTTTTCCTAGGATGGCCTTTTATGAATACTGTGAATATTTTACACGCGGGTCCCTTCACACTTTTGGCTGACTTGACGAATCATGTTATAGTTTTTTAACATTTGCGTTTCTTGAGTTTTGTATCGCATTGTCATAGTTTCTCGCTTAGTAATCACCGATTGTTTATCATTGGTTAATTTTTTCATTTTCATGTGTTACCACGCCCTGTTATGTAATCATCTTTGTTATATTATGTCATCTTTTATACTGTAAACCTATTTAAGGACATTGTAATTTCTTATTCACTTGCACTGCAACTGATGAAGGTCATTGACCGAAACGTCTATTTTTATTAAATTTTTAAACTTTTTTTAGATTTTTTACTGTATATATATATATTTTTTTTTCGCTCGAAGTTGTCCGTCCTCGTTTTCCACAATTGCCTACAAATTTCATTACTCGAGGTTTGGACTACGAATCCTTTTGGATCCTTCTGGCGTGTGGCATCCCTGTTGGCTCGAAGCATCATAACTTTTTATGAATATATATATATATATATATATATATATTTTAAAGGTGTCCGTTGGCAATAGTAGCGCACTTGAGAACTGCTGAATTTCCGCCATTGGGAATTCGGTGATGCCTTTTTGCAGCTTTTTGAAAGTAATGTAAATTTTGTGGAAACCGATTTCACGTCCTGGAAGTACATCCCAGCAAGGTGATCTCCGATATATTCAAGAAATATTAGCACGAGATCGCCGCCGAGTAAGTTCGAATACCGTGAAAATCAACACGAGGAAAGCACAACTCAAAGCAGGGATAGAGAAACGACAGCAGGGAGAATAACAACAGACATCGCACCAAGACAACAACTGCTTGCTCCAGGAAAAGGCAAACGAAACAGCAGGGAATAGGACCAGGAATTCAATCAAGTTAGTTTTGAATTTGAATGTGTTATTGATAGAAATACAGGATATGAGTGAACGATTACATAACGAAATATATTGGCCTACTACGTTTAGCAAAGCGACTTAGAACGGACACCGAGTAAGAACGACTTCAACGATTGGAGATGTCTCTGGAAATTAATTCTATTAGTCTCAAAAACGGAATCGGAAGATGAACACAGATTACAAGAGAATGTAAATAGGTATTTTTCATAATAAAACGATAGCGTTTCCATTTTGAAGTAATTCCCAACACAGAGAGTTGCAGTTGTTATAGCAATCATTTATAACGATGTGATCTGATATCATTGCAACAGTGACAATATTGTAAATTTTCTTGATCTAGCAGTTATGTTTAACATTTTCAACAGAATGTATACCCAGTGTCACTATAAAGTACTGGTTCTGCAATATTATCAGTGATCAACACGATCATTTCAAAATAAAGCAAATGTGATTACTGAATTCTGAGTAGTATTTCTCTTTGCTATATATATATGTATGTATTCTCTGATTGAAAGGTTTCAATAATATTGCGTAGAGAAAACAAGTTTCATAGCCTTTTCACAATGGGTCAGTTTTACCTTAGAGTTCAATGACCCCCCCAACTGATAATAAAGGATAAACTGCAAAAAAATAAAATACATATCTAAGGACTTTTCAATACATTCACAAAGTATGTATTTTAATCATTTCAATTACTAGGTGCTACAAGAATTTCATCAAAGGTTTTTTTTTTCACATCATAATTTCTTAACACGGTGGGCATAAAGAGGCCAGAAAACACGCACGTTCGCCATTCTTTTGGTTCAGCGGTGCTGCGCATGAGAGAAATTCAAGATAGCGGCTCGATTTACGCGAGAGGAAGTATTGGATAAAATATTTTCAAGTTTTGAAGATGAAAACAGCGAAAACAGCGAGGTAGAAAGTGAGGACGAAAGGGAACAGGAATCTCAAGATGAAAAGGAGCATTTAAGTAGATGGATAGGTAGTTTTAAAGGTGGAGAGGGCTTCAATTCTTCGTTTTTTGAAGAACTTACGCTGGATGTCCTATTGCCAATCGTTCGACTTTCATCTCAGATAACAAATGGATTTACAGACGACCAGAGAGGAAAAGGTAATATTTTATTATCTTTATATGTGTCTTTAAAAGAATTGTATTTTATCCCGAGTCTTCTTGAAATAAGAAATCAAGAAAATGTCAAGGATTTGTGTGGTACCAACTGTCTCATGTAAACTTATATTAATTTTTTGTTTAATTTTCAGTAGCAAACATGCTCTGTACTCCTTCAATAAGTGCTGTATCTATCCTGCACGAAGAATCCCAGCTATGGTTGAAAGAGATTTATAAAAGAATGTCAGGAAGAGTATCAATAAAACCACATTATGGGGAGATTCACCATAGCATACCATATGTCATCGTTAAATCCATGACTCGTATTTTAAATGCAGTTGATGATTTTAGGGAGCCTTTTTGTTACCTAGCAAAAAAACAAAAAGGCTGAAGTGATTTCTTTTACATCTTTATCCTTATTAACTAAGCTTTTCTCTTTCCTTTCTGGACTTCTCACTAAGGATATCAAAACTTTTTTCAGTAGAACTTTGTAAGGCAAAAAGAATCTTCACAAGGTTAAGATCATTGTTTCAGACACTAAGGACTTTGCTTTTTTCTATAAGGTAAATAATGGTCAGTTGATTATCCAGTTTCATTATGGGGAATGGAATGCCCATGGGTGTCAACAACATGCCTAGTAAGGAAATTGGTGCCAAAGAAAAAATCATAGGAAGTGTTGTCTTCCACCGGATATCCGCAATCACAGAAATCTGGAGTGGCGACCCGCTCAGGTACATAAGACTCTTTTTTAGAGTCTGTTTTAGTAATATACCCTTTCTCCCTCAACCACATCAAAGATATAAATTCATGTCTAAAGACTTGTTCCCACCTGGTCTGAAAAATGGTGTTCTTACTGTACCTTGCGATAAACACGTGCTTCGCCTCCCTCCCCTCCATTGAGTTGAGTCCCAGCTCTAGGCCATACTTGTCTACCATTTGTTGAGTATGAACAGGAATAACATGACCAATGGTCTAGGAAGTTGCATTGCCTGAAAAGAATAATGCACAAGCCCTGTGATGCTTTAAGCAAAGCTCTTTGAGCTTTGAAATTTCTTCATCTGCAATATGGAGTCTGCTGAAAAGAGAAATAGCATCTCTTAGGTAAAGACAAATGAAAGCAATAACATGAATTACAAATCTTTCATTGCTAGTATCAGCATGTGCATCAGCAATATCTACTAGATACAAGAAATTGTTGTGAAACAGTCTGGAGTCTTTTCCGGTGAATCGGTAGTCAAACTGTTTCCCATTGGCCTTTGTGTTATCAAACCATGAGATAATCCTCTTCGCCAACCTGTTGAGATGACATTTTTTCTTTAAAGTTTGGACATACCTAAACAATGCAGCCGTGTTTGGCACCTGTGAAAAAGAATTGACTGAATTACTTAGCTTTGAAAATGCAATAATCTTGCTGAGCAGCATTCGTTGAGCATAAGCACAAGCATTATTTTTGATGTGTAAAGGCTCTACATGAGCTCTATCAATTATTTGCCCAAGCAAAGGAACAAATTCCTGTCTGCTCTTCTTCTGTGATATAAATTCGGTGACCTTTGTTCTTTTGGTTGATGCTGCTATTTTTTTCTTTTCTAGTTGTTTTTTAAATCTGTCAACTTCATTGACTACCTCTATCCTCTTGCTATAGCTCCATGGGCTCCATTTGTCTGACGATGTCTCACCAAAGGTACCTTTACAATCATTTATCTCATTATAAGCAACATCAGCAAAAGAAGAGAAATATTTGGCACTGTTGTTTAACTCTCCAGACAAAAATGATAGCATCTTCATGTCATTGGGGAGTTCTGAAAAGGTAAATTTAACATTTACAGTACCAGAATTGCATTCAACAGGGAAAGAATTACCTTCTATATACTGAATATCTTGCATATAAACCTTTTCATAACAACCGAAACTTCTGAGCAGTTTGCCCCAAACAATAGAAAGTTTTCATTGCTACTCAAAATTCCCTTGCCAATATTCAGTAGTCCAACTAACCAAGCCACCGCAGTATCATCTTTGCCAAAAGGGGCACCGTCTCCTCCTAAAGACACGTGGAATAAATTTGTTTGACCATTGAAAAACATTAGTTCATACATACCTGTCTCGATGTAAAATTTAGCTAGCCTTGGAAGCAGCTCCTTGAGGTCTCGATAACATCCTTCTATCTTGTGCTCATCATCCATGTCATAGCACAAAGTCTCATTAACACTATACAACTTCCCTATGTCAATTGACTTAATAAAAGGCATGAGTTTATTATAAGAGACCAGCCTAGGAATAGGGCAGTTAGACACTGTTATACGAGTGGAATAACCAGCATTTTTAGTTGACTTACTGTATGATGAAGCTTGATATACAGACCGATACGTTTTTTCCCCATGACTCCACAAAGTCGTGCTATTGTTTTATGTTCACATATGTGGGGGGAGGGGGTGAGACAAAGCGGCAAAACATGTTTACAAAATGGCGTCAGTTGTGTCGAGACCGACGTAAAGATCGTCAAGGCGGGTTTTCGTTCCTTTTGCTTCATCTTTGATCAAAATACACTAACAGGAAATGTGTTCAGAATGCTCGAGAGGAAAGAAATGGGTTTTAAAGTCTTAAACGTGACGATGTCTCCAATTTGGACGACGAGTAATCGATCAGTCATAGCAAGAGTGCAGAAAACGAGCTATTCGGAATGAACGCTTTATTGTCTGGGGAAAGGACAGCATTTCATGGAATAATTACCACAGACCATGAGGTAGCTCAAAGGAGCCTTTGATTTTCTTATAAATAGAGGGTAGAACTTTTTTACTTAATTTATTACTGCTACTGAACACTTCTGTGACTAACTCAGGACTGCACTTTTTTTCAACTACATCTAGTAGGCCTATCTTGGCTGCCTCTTCTCGTCCATGGATCTCAACAGCTGCTCCATAGGTTTCAGATCTTCGACGAGCCATTGTATGACTTGATGTTCTAACTGATCCATCCCTCAGATTAGTTGGGTTTTTTGCTCTTGCCTCAACAGACTTTTCTGTCAAGTACCGAGCCTTTTTTCTTTTCAAGTACCGAGCCTTTTTTCTTTCTCACAGAGGTCATCCATAATTTCTCTCGTATCTTCAATCTCATTTACTAGCCTATCTGCCTATAAAAACATGTATTTACCTATCAGCTACATAACATATTTTACTATACCTAATTTTAGTCCAAATTATTATATTCTTTTTTATTTATACCAATTTAGTGTTTGTTCGGATGCTTAAGCAGATGATTTATGGGACAGACTATGAGAAAAGTGATGAGGGCTGGGATTTCTTTTGTCACATATATATAATATATATTTTGGCTATGGAAAAGGGAAATATATTTATTTCTGGACTTTGCAGGTACCTTTGTTGTCCCAACCCCATCACAACTTTTCTAATGGTCCATCCCTAAAGTCTAAAATTAATACGACATTTTTAAAACCTTAAGTAACTCACTTTGACAGTTAATCTATGAAGAAGTTGTCTTTTATTTCTGGTATTCTTCTTTGCTTTTTCAGCTCTTGTTTTCTATTCTGTAAAATCAACGACGATCGATATTCTGTTAGATTTAACCTTAAAAACGTTCGCTCATTGAGTTGGATTGAACTCATTTAAGCTTATGTCAAAATTTCTTACCTCAGTTCACTGTTCTTGGTATGTATAAGTTTTCTTTGATCCTCAATTTCTGACTGATATTGTTTTAAGCTTTTGTGATTAAGAGCCGCTTTTTCTTGAAGCCCTTTTTGTTCTTTCATAAAACGACCAACAGCAAATCGATTTGCTCTTCTCTTGTTTTGTGGCATCGCAAACTACAAAACTTCAACTCGAAAATTTGCCACGAAAGAGGAGGAAATAAAAAAAAACAAAAAACATAGGAACCAAGAACGTTTGTCAGAGAGACTGGATAACTCGTTGTAAGAGTGTTTATCCAAACACCCTAGGAATAGTTTGAAGGAAAAGGCAAGACGTTTTGGCCTGTAGTCCAAGTAGAGCACCATTATTAGCTTTAGTAAACTGTCAGCAATGGCGCGCTTTTTCAAGACATCTATGCCATGTTTGATATCAATGGAATCCTCGGTCATTCCTTTATATGGCCTCGATATCAAAATGACAATAAACTTTAGGGGGGTAATTACTGGGGAGCTTTTCATGCGTCGAGTAGCTGGAGTAGCATGCTAAATTCCTTACCAGTCTTCCAAAAGTGGCGCGCGGTCAAAATGGCGACTGTGCATAGTTTGCATGCTAGTTTGAGCCATTCTGTGCCCACTGTGTAAAAGTAATGTCTAGACAATTATATAAGGGACCGCTTAATAGATATTTTCCGTAGGCCTGAACAAGTGCCTCACTCATGGCTTGAGTAAATCTGGAACTTCATGATTTTTTCTCCGAAGACATCTGGATTTTTAAATTATCACTGATGTCACTTTGTGTTCTTACAGTTTAGTCTCATATTTAGCTCATCTCCATACTAATTTAAGTCGCATTTTCGTTTCATGTTTCTTTTAACCGAAATGTCATGTTTTCTTTTTGGTATCGTTTTGGATTATGTGTGTGTTTTTTTTTTCAAAAGAAAATAAGGTGCGCTTAGTGAAATGTTTCAACATTTTCCAAGAAAAGAAAACAAAAAGATTGATTGAAACAAAAAACAATAACAAGCATGGATTTAGGACATGTTGTAATAATTAAAGAAAAGTATACATACCTTTAAACGTTTGTTGCAACAGCCCAATGTAATGTTGAAGCAAGAAGAACAAGTACCTTCTTCTCTTCCTGCCATTTGCCTTTATAGTACAGCAGCCATCTTGGATTGACGTCATGTATTTTTGTCACCAATGCGAGGCCACGCGTGTAAAGGTCAACTTCCGGCGATCGAGGATTTGCCATCATGCCGAACAGAGATCACTGTTGCGTGCCGCAATGTCAAAATAATCGCTCAAAAATTATTCCAGGTCTTACCTTTCACCAATTTCCAAGTGATCAATCCCTTCGAAAGCAGTGGGTTGTCAAAATACGGCGAGACATGGGCAAAAGCTTCAATGTAAGTTGGTGACGTTATCGATGTCATTTTTGCGCACATGTATTTAAGCTTACATATTATCTGGCCCATCTCCAGATAACCAACAGCACAAGAGTCTGCTCTGTACACTTTAAGGAAGGGGATTTTAAGACCACTTTAACAGGGAAGCGTGTTCTGGAGAAGCATGCAGTTCCGAGTGTATTTTGCTGCTCAAGTTCACCCAGAAAAAGAAAATCTCCAAAGAAGCGAGAAGCACCGCGTGCACGAGTGCGATTATTCGATGTAAACGTGTCATCACCTGCTACTGCCACTGCCACAGGTAAATTCATGTTGTCACTATTGTTTTAAACATTTATTGGTTAAAATGGTATTTATATGTTTTCATTTTAATCCATAGCATACACTTCCAGCGACCAACTTTCTGATGAGGAAATTCCAATGGAGGGCCAACCGGAACTGTCACCCTGTGCATCCTCTTCTGTTCTTGTCGACTCCCCCGAGCCCATATACACACCTACCTTGAACTGCCACAATTACATTTTTTCTGGTGAGCCTCCCAAGACCACAGAGGAGCTGCTTGAAGCAGCTCATCAGAGAATTGGGGAGCTGGAGGCATCACTGGAGAAGCAAACAATATATGTACAACTAAAAATGAAACCCAACAGCAGAATTAAGTTTTACACAGGTTTTCCTTCCTTTGATGTTCTTGTTGCAACGTTTAGAGCTCTGAGTCCCACTGCACAGAATATGTATTCTTGGTCCCAAATGCAGCGCCTTAGAAATAAAGGGATTAGGGATGTTGAAGGCCTAAGGCAAACTATGCGAGGCTGCAAACTAAGTTTATTTGATCAGTTCTATTTAGTTCTTCAAAAGTTGAGGGTTGGTACTTTAAACCAAGTATTAGCTGATAATTTTAATATTTCCCAAACAACTGTAAGTAGGGTTTTTATTTCTTGGATAAATTTTCTTTATTTCATGCTTGGGAGTATTTGTATCTGGCCACTCGGGCAAAAATCCAGAAGTACATGCCTAGTTGTTTAGAGTCTCTGTACCCAGACTGCAGGGGTATTATTGATGCATCCGAGAAAAAGGTTCAGGCACCATCAAGTTTAGTGTTAAATAGTGAAATGTATTCATCCTACAAAAGCCACACCACCTACAAGGGTAATATTGTTATTTCACCATCAGGGGAAATAATTCACATAAGTTCTTTGTTTGAGGGGTCAATATCAGATAAAGAGCTGCTCAAGCAATCTGGTCTCTTGCCATTGCTCCAGCCTGGAGATCAGATTATGACTGATAAGGGCTTTGTAATACAGGATCTACTCACACCTCTTGGTTGCAGTGTAGTGATGCCATCATTTTTAAGCAGCAAGCAACAGTTTTCGAAAGGTGAACTCCAGGAGAGCAAAAAAATTCACAACCTTTGAGTGCATGTTGAAAGGGCCATTAGAAGAGTCAAGGAGTTTCATTTTTTTGATAGGGTCATCCCACTAACCATGGCTGGCAGCATCAATCAGATATGGACAGTGTCATGTCTTATTACAAACTTTCAGGGACCTTTATTTTATGAATGACTTCCTAAACTAATGCATGATAAATACACCAGAAATCCTTGCTTACTTGATTTTAAGGGTAGGTGCCTAAGCACACATGTTCAAAAATGTTATCATCCTTCTTAGACTGTATGCACCAGTCCTGCCATTGTGTTTTAAGTAACTTAAATCAGACAAAAAGTCTGATGGTGAGGATTTAATTTCTAATAGTCCCCATGGCTCATTTTCAGAAGGGTCATAAACCCTTCTGTCAGGACTACAACCAAGGTGGGGTAAGGAAGGGTTGATAACAAAACCAACCGGGTAAACATCCCTTCCAAAGTGACTTGCATATTGATTTGCTGCCTCATCTTCATGCTGAATGCCATATCTCATGGCAGCTCTTTGCACTACTTTTCCTCGCAGCAGACGCGCTGAAAGGCTTTCCAGATCTTTCCTTCGTGAACAGACTGCTTTAATATTTGACGCAGTCAAGCGGTACTTTCTTAACCGATGCCAGTCCCGTGACATTGATTGCTCTCTTGTGATTTGCTCATATTCAAGAGCTTGATCTAAAGATACTTGAAGGGAATTGAAGTGTAGCAGCTCTTTCTCAGCAAGGACAGTTGGCCGGTGCCCCAAATCTGGCAAGTCAAAATCTGGCACTGGATGTGCAAGGTTTCCAGAGCCTTGTCTGCTTGTTTGCTGCTGCTGATAGGAGAGGACAGACCCCTGTGGAACCAACGCATACTTTGTCTCAACTAGAGGAATGTCTTCTCCTTCGTCTGGCCAAATCCTCAAAAACCCAGGCTCAAGGTCAAGCTTTTCAAATAATGGGCTGAGGGCACTTGGTAGATTGATTGAAGCAAGCCGTTCCTCAAAAGGCTTGTACACAGTACAAGAAACCCCTGATACTTTACGTTTTTCTTAACCTGAGTAGGTTGTTGAGAAGGGTTCTCAGCCTTCTGGATAACAACATCCATAACTGGCCTTGGACTAACTCCTTCAGTTCTGGAAGGAATATGCCAAGTCTAGAAATAAAACATTGGAAAAGTATTAAAGGCATTACAAACAGTACTGATATCTTTTTGGGCTAAAACCAATATGGGTCTTCTTCAGTTATGCCTTAAATAATTTAAGGAAAACTCTTTTTAAGTATTCCAACAACAATATGTAAGTGTGACTCAAGTAAAAATGGCACAGGTAGTGTGCACTTGAGGAATTTACCTGCAGTTTGGAGGTTTTAGAAACAACAGGCGGCACGCTTTTCAACCCGAGCATTTGGTAATGAGCCAGTGTATACATGAAGCCAATAACGTGGTGGCAAAGGCCCTGACCGGCTGCACAGCTGCACGCAAATGACTCCACTGCGACTTCATCTTGACGCTTGAACACCACATGAAGTCTGTGCGGCTCTTCATTCTTCTTCATGCTTCTGAAGCATTTTCCCCAGACCGTAATTCCCTCATCTTCCTTAGCAAGCTTAACTGTAAAAAAAACAAATATTTTACCTTTACTTTGACCAGACTCAAACGTTCGATTGCTAAAGAAGGCACGAGTAACAATCATCGAGCAATGACGCTCAAGGCAGCTACATACAGCTGGAAGCTTACCTTCAATATCGTGGATATATGATTCGTGGAAGAATTTATATCCTCTTGTCAAAGTCACCTTCACTGGAAGGTTTTCACTGGCCATTTTTTCAATAAAGGCGTTTGTGAATGACGGTGTGTCCACCAGATTGCGGTGCCAAAACTCTGAAAAAATCAGAGTACTCGTTGAGTCAGCCATGATTGTTTTAACACGCGTGGCCTCACTTTCGTGCAAAAATGATGACGTTGCATCCATCATGGCGGACTGTGATTAAGACGAATGATGTTTCAATGCAAGCTTTTTGCACATGACATGTATGCAAAACGTGCTGCATTGTGGGTAAAAATAATTTATCTAATGTATACGTAATGTATGCATTACATTCGGCACATAAAAAGTTTGACGTTTGAATTCCTGTCGAACTTTTGCCGTTCTTTTCGACTAGCCCAGTCGGATAGAACAGCAAGGTTGACACAAATTCAAATATGTTGATCTCAATTGCTTCATACATCGACCTTTTCATGTACCTAATGCGGACATTAGGTTCCGCACATGAGAAGTTTGCAGTTTGAACCGGGCCTAAGCCTGAAGTAGTTGATGTTTTAACAATGCAGATGGATCTAGTTATTCTTGGATTTCTTCAATCATTTCAATCGACGAAGCACTGCTAGATTCTGGTGTAGATTTGCTAAATGTAACACTGAGGTATCTTTCTTCCTCACTGTCTTGCCATAGAGATTCGCCCAGTTGTCGTTTTTAAGAACGAGGTGCTTCAGTTGTTCTTAGTGTTGGTGGATGGCGCTTGCAAGGCGAAGTTCTCAAAGGAAACTTTGCTGGGGTTCTCAAATGTGATGCACAATGCAGTAGTATTGGAGGTGATTCATGCACATCAGTTTCTGGAAGGCCGACAATCTTGATGTACTGGTAACTTGCTCCAGCGTCGTCCAGGTGGCGGCCACCAAATTGAGTAGGAGCGGAGTTGGTTGAGTTCCACTAGAGATTTGTTGAGGTCATCGTATGATTTGCCATAGAACTCTAGGCTACCCAAAGCAGCGGCATCTAGTTGAGCACATTGGCCACCATCACTGGATGATGCCCCATCGTTATGATTTAGATGTTGATTGATAGATACATAGATAGATTGGTTTATTATATACCCCTCGCAGTTAGAAACTGAATTACAGGTATTAATAGGCCTAAAGACGAAGCTAAGCGATAACAACACTAGATTGTCCAAGTACTTCAGTTACAAAATTTAACAAAGATTTGTATAAGAGTTTCGGTTTCAAGGCAACAGTGTTTCTTAGGTTGTACTGAGTGCTAACCCCTTGTGTCGACCTACTAGTGGCTAGGTGCTATAAAGGATTATCCAACTCAAGGCACTCATAAACTGTCAACAAAGCAGGTATCTTCTATCTTTCAACGAGACAAGTCCAGCTCGCTCTAGGGCATCACTATAGTTACAGCTCAGAAAAGTTATCCTAGGTGCTTGTTTCTGGACGCGCTCTATAGCATCTGAAAGGAATGTAGGCAGGTGCTCTAGAGCGCATCCAGAAACAGGTATTTAGGATAATTGTTGTGTTAATAATAGTTGGTTTAAACTCTCAAGATTTTGTCTAAGAGCAGCAATTTCACCTTTAAGAGCATCGTTTGCCTTTTTAAATTGAGTAACGGTAACATGAGGCATTTTGTGAGGAGCACAAGCTCACAGTTTACAAAGCAGTGCGGGGTATTTGAAAATGCGTCCACACACCTTTGCACCTATCAAGACCATATTTTTATGGTCTGTGTTATATCGCCTCCTTTAGCTTAAGGGGTCACTTGGTAAGGCATCTGCCACACTACGATGCATAAAAATAATGACAAATGCAGGAAATATCCCTTGTGTTCATAATTTCCTAAATTTCTACTGAACTGCTTCCCTATATCAACTAGTACCAGCTATCACATTCACTATTTCAGAGAGAAGATTATATCAATTTGACAATCTACATGTATCAGCAAAACATAAGACTGCTAACCTTTCACTCCACCCCTTTCTGACTAGCAAAACTGCAGCCCCTCTTGCCATCAGGTGGCTGCACTCCCCACAGTCCTTCCTACAAACCACTCAAATAAACATTAATTGTAAGCTTCCAAATTTTCCTATTCCCTCATATTAATGTCGTGATGTTTGCCCACCTATTTTTTAATGTTGAAAAATTATCAAAATAGGGAATACAAACCTATTGAGTTAAAACGGTTCATGGACAGTATTGACTGAGAGAGATTGAGAAGGAATTTAATGACCTTGTGGGTGCAACGTTTCATGTCGTGAAACAATAAATGTAAAAATATGGAAGATTCACATGGCACAACTCTTGGACGATCTCCTCAGAGATTTTGGTAGATTGGGGGAATTAACGTCACTTGAGGATTCCGAATCACTACTGTTGTTTGAAGAAGAATTTGTCGTAACCAGCTTTCTTTTAAGCACAAGCTGATGCCTCTGATAGATAGACCTTCCAACATAATCCTTGCAATGGGGACAGTAAACACAATCCTTCTGTTGACCCCAGTCCATTACAAATTAAGAATATGTTAAACAAAAACAAACCTGCGACTGCAAACGTTTTGACACCAGGTAGCCAGTAAAACGCTAGCTGGAAGAAACATTGTCACAATCTTTGCGGGCAATGCTGAGGTGCACATGCGTGTAAATTGTCAACTGCGTGAGTCACTGTGTGACTGATTCACCATCTAAGGGTGGGTAGTTTGCAATGCATGCAATTACTCCAGTCTTTCGTTTCTTTCGGGGGGGGGGGGGATTTATCTTAAACAAACACGGAAACGTAAAAAGTTGCTTCACAGGTAATATTACATGGTTGCAATACAAATGAACACGAAACAATTCTCAACTGCCATGAACACCTCTCCCCTACCTCCTGTACCCAAAGTTGTCAATAAGTATTTGCGCGCCAAAATATGTTGCATGAATTATTGCTAGCACACTTTCCACCAGAGATCCAGTTCAAAGGGTTGGAAGCCTTTTGACCTTTGCAATAAACTAAGCACAAAATGGCGGAGATTACAGAGGATCAAGTTTCTACAGTTAATGGGAGAACCGTAGAAGCAACCTTTTATGTTTCCAATAGCCAGTCCAGATGTCTTCTTGGTTTTACATCATCAATTTCTCTTGGTCTCCTAAGTGTTAATTTGAACACTGTCACGGTATACCATGAAGACTCCAAAGTTTATGCTCTCCTAGCCAAACACAGCAACTTATTCAGTAGAACAGGCAACTTAAAGGGCACACAAGTCAAGTTACATATTGCCAACACAGTAACCCCGTTCTTTTTCATGCTTCACAAACAACGGGAACGAATAGTGCATCCAACCTGATTTGATGCGTTTCTCACTGAAATAAAACAAAAACTCATCTATGATGGTGCTTCTAAAAGGCTCTGGAGGAACTGATGCAGACTAACCTTCAGTATCGTGTACAAAACTTTTGTGGAATAATCTATATCCTCGTGATCATGAAGCCTTTATCGGAAGGTTCTCGCGCAAAATTCTCGATAAGCGAGCCAGTGATGATAGGGACATTGACAAGGTTACTGTGCCAAACTCATTGCTCACCGAAGCAGAAGACGCCATTGTGATGTTGGTAAGTTACCATGCATTGCCTCGATTTCATATCCAACAAGACGCTTGAGTAGCGTTCACTTGGGCTTCGTGTTGAACATTTTACTTGAGCATTTACCACACAAAATGTATACAAAAGTAGATGCCAGATCCGTGTGGGATATTTTATTGGCATGTGTACAGCTGCTCACACAAATCACGAGTACAGTCGTAATATACATACTTTGCAAAATGGGATCTGAATTGTACTTTTACTGACACTGAAACATTATGTTCATGTACATTAGTCATACTGAGAACTTTTTCTAGAAGATCACAGTCGTCAAGAGTATTCGTCATGTCTTTGTTCTATCAAGCACATGCAATTCCGGGAAAGGAGCAAACCAACATTTACGATCGCTTTACAAGTATTGATCCCAAATAAAAACCAACAGGAACAGGATATTTAATGAAGAACTAAGTTTATTAACCCTTCTATTCAAGTTCCTTCTGTCAGTATCGTTATCCAATTCACTGTTGTTAGCACCAGTTTCGAAGTTGTGTTCACAACCATTCCTGATTTTTTCAGCAAGTGATGTGTTCGTCTCAGCATCATAGTTTGTTGTTCAATCGGCTGTCACACTTTTAGCAACTAACATATATGGCTCAACTAGTATGAACTCTGCACATTTGTTTGGCCTTCAGGCTAAAGAATTCTTGGATCAACAACCCATTCCAACAATGCTTGACATCATTAATTTTAGTGTGGGCCTACCACGGACAGCGTCTGGGTTTGTTTTTGCATAACGTTGTTCACAAAACACAGAATTCTGTAAATCATTTGTTTACGAAGAGCAAATACATGATGCCGCACTCTCATCCCCAGTTTCTGCGGTCCACGGAAGGAATGCTTGGGGCGACCAAAATGCTAGCAATTTAAGACCCGGGCTGTTCAATGGAAGGCCAAGTAATATCGCTGCTGCGTGACAAGGGTGAATGGCATTGAATGGCTAATTCTTTTCAGTGGTAACCCGAACACAAGATCTGTAAAACAGTAGTGTGGGGACACATATCACTAGGTCCCCAATGTTGGTTGTGCATTTGACCTTACTCTTTTTAGTGCATGCTTACTCTTTATAGCGAGGCCTGAACAGGATTTGAACCCATGACCTCTGTGACACCGGTGCAGTGCTTTACCAACTGAGCTTTCAGACCAACCGGGAGCTGGTCATGTTGTGAGTTCGTAATATACCTGTAGATGGAGAAGAATGCAAGTGAATATATATGAATGACCATATATTTGAACTTCGGAGTAATATGTAATGATATTGATTGATCATTGTAGCTGTCTACACAACTTAAGCACCTGTGAAATTAAAGCCTGAAAAAAACTCAAGCCTGAACGGGATGAGAACCCATGACTTTTCTGTTGTCTCTTATACCTATTGTTATTTAGTAATATATTAAATAAATAAATATATAGATTCAAGATTCAAACCAAGAAGAAAATTTCCCTGTTGAAACAAGCGCGTGAGCGTATACCGACGAGGGACACGCACACAACTCGTAGGTTACACTATTATCAGAGGACAGTGACAGGGATACCACACTGTCCGCAAGCATAATTATAAG
>OX453276.1:13178132-13405632 GCA_949710005.1 Ricordea florida | reverse complement strand
AACAATTTTGTCCATGATTGTAGGCAAGACAACCAACAACAACAAGATCGTAAGAGATTCAATGGGGAGCCACGTAACAAATTCAGTAACCAGCCAGCAAGTGGGCGAGTTAGGTGGGATCAGCAGGAAAGGAGATTCCAACCACGGCGTAGAGGTTTTTTAAATGAAGGCCCGACACCCAGAGGCCGGCCCAGGGAATAGACGGTGAAATAAACCACTCACGACTTACAAGACACAGACCCTTGGAACGGAACTGGACGAGGAAATTAAAACAACGGAAAAACAAAAAGAAGAGCATGATTGAAAAAGAGGATATCTTGAAAAGACGTATTGTGAATCTATCTTCCAGACTCCTGACAACGTCAGAGACGGATTTACTTCAGAGAGGCTTGAACGTTTGCCCCACTCCACCACCACCAAGAAAAGAAGAGATAAATGAGGACATTGACGCATTTGCCAGTAGACTAAACCTCAAGGAATACCACGCTCCTCGTGACATGGAAGACATCATCGATGGACCCGCATACCAGGCAACGACATTGGAGAAACCCAACCAAAAGGAGCGCAAGGGATCCTATAGACCATCTAGAGAACCCTATCTAAACACTTATATAGAAATCATCAGACAAGATATCACTGACGAATTAACTAAGAACCGAGGATTCCAACGCGACAATCTAAGCAAACGTGAAAGAGCGGCATTACTAAGACTAAGTAATGACAGAAACATCATTAAAACTGGCGGATAAGGGAGGAGCAACGGTCATTTTAAATTCAGACGATTACATAGCAGAAGCATTACGACAAATTAATTACATAGAATATAACAAAAAAGTATATAAAAGACTATACCAAGGAACATGAAGGGAACATTAATCAATTGATTACTGAGCTGACAAACAAAGGGCACATAGAAAAAGACATGACCAAACTCCTGAGACCTGCTAATTCAAGGACCCCCGTGTTCTACATGCTTCCAAAAATTCACAAAGTTAACAACCCTGGCAGACCGGTAGTATCTTCAGTGAACAGTCAAACAGAGAAGATTTCCGCTTATATTGATGATTTTTTGAGACCACTTGCAGAAGCCTTACCGTCTTACATTTGTGCACCATCAACTTCCTCAAACGATTACGGGCATTAGGACGACTACCGAAGAACTGTATTCTCGCGACAATGGACGTCTCCAGTCTATACACAAATATAGACACTGATGAAGGCCTTACTATAGTAAAAGAAGAGTTCAGCAGAGACTATCACATTGCTACTGGAAAAGGTTTTAAAACTCAACAACTTTGCGTTAAACGATCTCCATTATATACAAATTAAAGGAACGGCTATGGGTACAAGAGCCGCCCCTAATTTTGCAAATGTTTACAAGGGGCGATTCGAAGACCAATTTGTGTACCAAACAAATTGGTCCAGTAACATACTGGTTTGGATACGTTTCATTGATGACATCTTTATGATTTGGAAAGGAGACGAAAACAGCCTGACAAAATTTATTGACTACATAAACAACGTAGTACCATCTATAAAATTCACACACGAGGCATCGAAAAGTGAAGTCAACTTTCTGGACACGACAATCATAAAAAACGAGGATGATGATATTGAAACTGATGTGTTCCAGAAAGCAACAGACACTCATCCATATCTCCATTGGACTTTGGCGCATCCTCCCCATTTAAAACGTAGTATTCCTTATAGCCAGGCGCTAAGGCTACGCCGAATATGCTCCGACACAGAGAAACTAAAAACAAGAGTTAACCGAGTACACAGAATTTTTTGTAGCTTGTGGCTATGGTAGGAAGGAGGTATATGAACAAATGCAAAGCGTACTCGTGATGAGCCAAGAGGAATGCCTTGAAACAAGGAATGATCGTGAACCTATGAACCGCATTCCTCTAGTGACTACCTTCAATCCACACACCACGTATATAGCTGAAATAGCACATAGAAACTGGAGCTTTTTGAAATCGAAAGAACGCCTAGCTAAAACATTGGAGCGACTATAGAATACCCGTCCACATTGAAGGACGAAATATCCTTGTACCCGTGGTCCCTAGTGCCCGAAGAGGTCTGAGTAAAAAAAATCCTAAGTCCCAAAGTCGTTTCTGGTCTGAGTATGAAAAATCATAAGTCCCGAAGTCGTTAAAAGAACGAAGCGCATAATAAAAGTGTAATACTAGTGTACCCGCGGTCGGTAGTCCCCGAAGTAGTTAAAAGAACGAAGCATATAATTATAAGTGTAACACTAGTGTACGCGTAGTCGGTAGTCCCCGAAGTGGTTTGAGAACGAAGTATATACTTGTAAGTGTAATTCTAGTGTACCCGCAGTCGGTAATCCCCGAAGTCGTTAAAAGAACGAAGCGTATAATTAAAAGTGTAATACTAGTGTACCCACGGTCGGTAGTCCCCGAAGTGGTTTGAGAACGAACCATATAATTATAAGTGTAATACTAGTGTACCCGCAGTCGGTAGTCCCCGAAGTCTTTAAAGAACGAAGCATATAATTGCAAGAGTCGATAAATGCAATATCAGTTTTATTTCGAGAAACATGATCCCTATTTTCGTTACAAGATTAGAGTAAGACTTTGTGAACGGACGGTCCTTTCTCTGTTCACAGGGTAGGTATCATATAGATTATGGTAAGAATTCTAATTGCCCTTATGAAAGTTATAAGCATACGCACTTAGAAATTTTGAGCAATGCTCTGCTAAATTAATTGATACTTGTCAATCCCGATTTTCGTTACAAGAGTAAGAGTATACAAAATGTTATTCGTAAATGTTTGTTTTAAACCTATGTACAAGGTATCATACTGAAAGTTATAATCATGAGCACTTTGAAATTCTAAACAATGGTCTGCTGTTTTTGAGTATGACATATAAATTACCTTCTAAACCGTGAATAACGACAACAATACTTTTGATTAGTTGATGAATATTGGTAAACTATTTCACGGTGCTTAATGTTTTGTATTTGTATCTATCTTAATCAGATGTAATGTCTCCAGTTCGTCTCAAATGATCTCTCATATGAGCAGAAACCTCATGACTTATGGGCTTTGATAACGCAGAGTTTAGTAGTATAGTCGGCGTCAATCAAATACCACTTGAGCTAGAAGCTGTTTTTTTAGAAATGAAGCTTTTGTCTATATTTCGATTTAAAGCATTGTTTTGGCTTGTTTCCGATTTCCGAAGATGCTCCGAAGATGACCCGAAGATGATCCGAAGATTTTCCGAGTGTTTTCCGAAAATTAATGAGCTATTTCAATTTAGACAAATATGCATACTATAAATCTTTGGAAAAACGTTGGCGCGCGTTGTGATAATAGTGAAAATGGAAAACAATGAAAGTTGGTTGGAGTGTGACGAGGTGTTAGACGAGAGTGATGAGTTTGATGTTGATATGGAATGGCGGGAGGAAGATGATGTTATGGAGCAATTGGAGTTAGAGATGGAAGTTTTAGAACGACAGATTGCTCGTTTACCTCCGTTAATTCAAGATCTTATCGAAGAGGAGGATCGCGCTCCCGTTCCTATTTGGGGTGGCTATATCGACCAACGGTTGATTTGTTCAAGTTAGTAGACTTTAGACGAGAGTGATCGAGATGAACAGGGTGGTGAAGAGTGGGAAATATTTATCCGTCAACTAGAGAAGCTACCTCCTTTGATTCGGGATCTTATAGATGCGACGGACATCGCTGTATGGGGTGGTTACCTCTTTAGCGGAGGGTCCTGTCCCTCTTTTTTCGTCCACTAATTATAGAATAAGGTCAACAATATGGATGCAAGGGTCGCTGACAGCTTGAAAAAAGAAAACTATTCCTCTACTTACCTCTCGCAGTTAAAACTCTTAGCAACCTCTTTCTTAGAAGACCCTCCAATTTCTCCCCATCCCAACCCAGAAAGCATCGAGGGGTATCTTTCAGCCAGCCCTCGACTTTGCCAGCGTGTGGTTTCGGGTGAGTTTGATCATCTTACATGGAATTTTTCAACTAACAGGCGAAAAGAGGGGTATAGACCAAGACCAATATCAAAAAGTAAAAGGACCTCGTTGCAAAAATTGTTGATGAAAGAGTTCGGGCTTGATTTATTCGAAAGAAAATCAATAGTAAACATTGTGAATCGTATTGAGGACAACTTGAGTTTTGTCTCAGACTACTGCCGGCTTCCAAAGTTGATATGGTTGTTGAAAGTAATCTTCGAACTCCGAGAGGAACCCAAAAGAGCAGCCCTGTGCGATATTTCAAATATTCGACCGACGACGCTTCGAAAATACGACGCTCTATGGGCCAAGCTGAAGTCATCGCTCAACATGGAAATAAAAGCCTAGATTCAAGCGAGTTTTTCGCGCATCTTGGCGACCAGTTCGCTGCGAATCTCGGTCCGCAGCTTTGTCAGATCGAGGTCTTCGTTTTTTGGCAAAGCGTTTTGTTTAATCTCGCGCTTGAGAGTTTCATATTTTTCAACCTCTGAGAGAATGAGTTGAAATTCCGTAGCGCTGATTTGGTTATCCTGCAAGGCTTTCGAAACCAAGTCATCGATGGTACTCAACTTCGTCTCACCAATCGCGATGGTTCGCTCATGCTTGGATATCTTTACGGCAATACGTTTACTGACCTTGACCATAGAGGCTGAAACGATTCCGAAGATGCCGCCAATAGCACCCAACGGAACCCCGACGACAATCCCAAGGCCGGTCAAAGAGGCGGCTAGACCTGAAGCCGAAAGTATAACGCTCAGGCTTCCAGTCGTCAAAGCTACCCCGTTCAAAATTGTCCGAGAGCGGGTATATTTTTTCCGAACACCTTCATAGTGGGCGATACTGTTTTTTAGTGCGGTCTGAATATCGCAAATCTTTTGAAGCCGAAACGAATGCCCCTCATCGTTGGGGGCGGTGGGAACCTTTGGATACACACAATCAGATTCCATTCCTATATACAGAGTTCCAACAAAACTTCTACCTTGGTCGTCGGTACCGTCCAAACTCGAAAGACATTTCTTTTTGTGGGGTCGAGGGGGAGATAAAACGGTCGCAAATGCCACACCGAAGGGCCTTGAAGCTTCAAAGGCTCGACCTTCGCCAGTAGATAGGAGGGCTTTCCACCTTCGTACGATTTGTTGGGGTCCACCAAATCGCAGTAGATTGAAACAGAGGGCGGTCCCCATTGTACAGGAACGGGAATCAGATTTTTAGGGACTTTGGTTATCCCAAACAATTCGGATAGCTCTTTGTCTAGGATTACCTCTACTATCAAGAAGAAATACACCCCACTAGCGGTTACCTGAAGTTCACAAGTGCCAGCTGGGAATTTCTTATTTCCATGCCCTGCGATAATAGCCTGCTGGAGACAGTGGAGGTTATACTCCCCCTTCGGGATGGAGATCAGAATGTCCCCTTGCGCTTTCTTGATTGAGGTAAAATCGGCGTTTCCTTCGCGAATGCGGGCCAGTTGCAATGAGTCGAGAGCGAAGTGATATATATTCATCGTTTTAAGTAGCCTGATTTTCGTTTCTGGGATCTTCACGGTTCGCGCTGCGACACTCGAGAGCTCGCCACTGACCGGAGGGTGAAGTTCGTTTACACCCTCGCTTGCCGCTATGCTGAGGGACATTTTATTTACCCGTGTATATATACACCATGCATCAATCACACGAAATAGATTTTTGGTCTGTTATAAAAAGATCTTTGCCAAAAAAGACCGTAGAACATTTCGGTAAAACCTTAGAAAAAATTAAATTTCCGAAACAGAGCAATTTCCCCGATGCCCTCCTTCTCCGTGCCGGAGCAACCTACCCCGTCCCTACCTTTCCGTTCTCTGAAACGGTCTCTGATATAGCACCGCTGCTTCGTGAGCTCGAGATCTTTGTTGACCCAAAAATTTCTTTCAAAGCAGGAGTCCGAGACATATGGAAAGAAATGACCATTACACATCGCTCGGCAAAGGAGGCGCACCAATGGCTCTCTTCTCCGACGTATGAATATTGGCCTCAACAGCTGAACTTCGCCACATGGTGCGCAACTGCGGGGTGTGGAGTGTCCATTACCGACCCGGGCAATAAAACCTTCCCGCCCATAGTTCAGGGGCTACTTCGCTTCCACGTATACTTCTCCGTCCGTCGGATCCTATACGAGCTCGGCTGTCCCCTCCCCGGAGACACTGGCTTCCAAAAAACAAACAACCCACTTCGCAAGTCCGCCTTTGAAAGCCTCTGCATCGAATTCGGTCTGCCTAGAGCCCCGGACTTTCGCTGGAAGGGTGGTCGAAACCACGGGCTTGGAGACGTGTTCGTGGATTATCCGGTCGAAGGTCCAAAGAACGAGTACGTCATCCGCCGCTATGACACCGAGTCCAACACATGGCCAGATAGCTTGAACCTCTTCTCAGATGAGGGTGGGAAAAAGAATAAAGGTAATCTGTTGGCATTTATCCGAAACGATGCCCACGGCGGAGCACAATACAGCTGGTTTGGACTAAAAAAGGGTGAAGGATTGACGGAGGCGGGCATGGGGCGTCTCAATCGTAGTATCGAGGCTTTGGTATATTGTGTTCTTGGCTCGCAAGTCAAAACACGGTCCACTATCGTAGGGGCGAGCGGCAGTGCTGTTGAGACTCGTCAAATGTTCCGTCAACTACTAGAGGAGATCATCGTAGTAAACGATATCGCCGTCGGAATCCAGAACTATCAACGAGCTCTGTCCGACGCCCGGGCTCAGCTGAATCTGGCTGTCGCCCCAGGGCTCTGGTTGCTCCCCAGCCGTCTTGTTATTAATTCAAATAGCGTTCTCGGGTACAACAATGAGCTCCAGAAAGCGACCAGCGATATGATTTTCGGGGTCAATCCTAACGTAAACGAGAGGACACATAAGCGCACGCCCATTGCGCCGAAAATAAAAACGCCAGGGCCCATTGTCACGAAAACAACACCGAAAACTAAAGCCCCCGTCGCACCGTCCGCGCACGAGCGAAATTTAGCTGCAGTCACTGTTGTGGCCGCAGGTGCGACTTGGTGGTTGTTTAGGTAGACTTCTTCTTGTAGCGCTCGATGAGAAACACGACCACGGCTACGATCAAGAGTCAGGCGTTTTTGGCTAAGAAACCAACAACTTCTCCAGCCGTGCGGAAGAGGAATGAGACAATGGTGCCTATGGCCCCAGGTAGTAGCTTCCCGATCTTTTTTCCGATGGCCTTCAGCCCCCGCCCTACCCCTTGCGCTACGCCGGCGAGCCCCCGCTGTAAAGCCCCCAAGATAACCCCAATGACCGTTCCAGCCGCTACGAGAACCCCCAGGACACCTACTCCGTATTTCTTGAAAATAGCCCGAACACGGTCCCGCAGAGACAGTCGCTCTTCAATAGCTTCGCTTTGTCGCTCTAGCGCTTCAATCTCTTCCTCGCGTGCCGCAATTCTCTCCTCAGCGGCACGACTATCTTCCAGTGAAGTATCGGGAGCGTCTCTTATCTCCTCGTCCTCTTGGTTTTGTCGCTTGAGCTCCTGTATTTTGGTGGTATTCTCTTCCAAGACCTGTTCTGCGAAGGGTCCAAGATTTACTTTCAAATCTTTAGGTAAGGTCTTCCTATTAGTACCATCCTTGTTGAACAGTTGTCCCCAATTCCGGTTTTTTCCAAATTTACTACGAACCATAGTACGTAGTCCTCCATCCTCTTCCTCTTTTAGTCCGATCTCGACTCCGTTCATGCGAGGAAACTTGCTCTTCACTTCCTCCTGCGCACTCTCCAGAACGCTTCTAGCTATTGGCTTCCCAGCATAGGGGTTTATCGGATCCCCCAATTCCCTTGTATCGATCGGCTCCCCAGTAACAGGGTTGATCGAAAACGACGTTTCTGCTACTGCGGCAGGCTCACGTGGTCGTGCCCCCGGTCTTCATGGTCTTAAGGTGGCCAGCTCGATTTGCTCTCTATCTTCGCCCCCATCTGGCAACGAGGGGAATGGGGTACTAGTCGCCCCACCTTCAGCGCCGGCGGGCTCATCAGGGTCGTCATCAGGGGGTATCAAAGGCATCTCATCAGGGTTGATATCCATTTTTGTTTCTGCCTATACATACAAGAAAATTATGGCGTACATCTCCAAGAAGATTGACCCAAGGGAGGAGCCGCGCAATTTGATGGCTGCAAAAGGAAAGCGCATCACCCACCGGTGGACCTTCCATCCTAGCTCGGCGAAACCCAAAGAGACCTTGTACGTTGATATCCCCAGGCTTCCAAACGACACCGTCCTAGTCCCAGGCACCCTAGCCCTTATGGTCAAGGTGGAGTTAGGCGGAGCGTCTAAGCACGTCAACAATCGCGTTGTCGACAATCTGGGTCGCTGCTTGATTCGGCGAAGGGGCATAAAGATGGGCGATAAAACCCTAGAGGACCTTGAGCGAGCTGACCTAGTTGGAGTGTTCTCCGACCTGTGGCTTTCCACCGAAGAGAGAGACAAACGTGTCACTCAGGGGATACAGTCAACAGAAGTCAACAAAATTCGCTCAAAAGCCGGAGACAAGGGTGATGCAGCGGGGGACGTAGCAAATGCCACGGCCTTCCCCAAGTATCGGATCCCACTGGATTTTGAGCTCCTGCGAACCCACGGCGCTCTCCATACGGCAAGTTTTCCACCGATTCGGTTGGTGCTTACACTCGCCGCCCCCGAAGATGTCATCAAAAGCTCGGATCCGACCAAGGTTGGCACCTACGAGCTCAAAAACATCGAATTGGTGTACCAAGTCATCGAGTCGCTCATTGTGGCGCAGCACGTCCCTAGCGTGGTTCTTTACAACCACATCTCGCACTTCAAAGTGCTATCCTTCTCGAAGGCCACCGACTCCATTATCACGGACATCATCCCCGTGCAATTAAAAAGCTTTGTGGGGGTCCTGTTCCTATTCGTCAACCCGCACGCCTCGGGAGCTCGAGAAAGCGAAGTCTTCCAGAACCCTGACGTAACAAAGGTTCAGTTCGACTTAAACAACATCCCCGACACGCTGTACCGCAGCGGAATGCTCCCCGAAGATATTTTGGAGACCGCTCGATCAGGTGCAGAATGGTTGGTGCACCCTCCAAATACACACTCGGTGGTTCAGCCTACAGAGTTCTTCCTCAACAAATACGGGATCTTCATCGATCTACGCACGGCACGCGACCACCTCGTCCACGGCGATGGACAAACAGCACTCGGTCCTGGAAAAAATCTTCAGTTCCGGATCTATCAAAAGACTGGGGGCAGCGGTCATGTCAACTGCCACGTCTTCCTCCTGGGCGACGCAGCTTTCGACCTCGGTAGCCAAGTCGCATACTATTAATCGCCTACCCTATATAGGCGAAATGGATTTTCTCACCGATTTGATACCCGGCCACCTGCTTATCGTAGGCCCAACAGCTTCCGGGAAGTCGAGACTGGTTGTCGAAGCTCTCCGTGGACCTTTTCGAGGGAAGTTTCACGTCGTGTGCTTGATTTGCCCGATGTACGTCCACAACAAAACATATCGGGGATTTGCCCACAAAGACCCCGGCTTCGTAGCCCTGGCACCAGGGAACTCGGGCGGTGAAATTGAAAAGTGTCTTCGACTTTGCACCGCGGTCTTCGAAGGGCGTGGCCAGGTGTTGCTTATTCTGGACGACTGCGCCGCCAGCGAAGACGTCAAAAAACAACGCAGCGCTCTCGTAGAGCTGGCTTTCTCTGGCAGGCACAGGAATTTTTTAGTTTGGCTTTTGACCCAACAGTACACGAGCGTGGCAAAAGCCTTCCAGGAGAACGTAGCCGCGACGTTGACTTTTTACAGTCCGAGCGAGCTCGATGGGAAAATACTTTGGGAAAACTACGGGGTAGGACATCCCAAGGAGGAGCGCCACCAAATGCTATCCGCGCTCAAGGAGCATCCGTACGCCAGAGTTTGCTTCCGTCTCCGTCATCCATTTGATATCGTGTTGGAAATCCCAGCTCCCAGCAAAATTGTTTCGGGAGATATATAGCCATGGAGGACGTCGAAGGAAACGTGCTGGATGAAATTCTCCGTGAGGAAGGAATCACCTCGTACGACAACTGTCGGGAAGAACGAGAGGCACTTTCTATTCTGGCAGCCGCAGGCAACACCAAGGAGTACTTGGGGAAGGAGATGTCGCTGGGCGACGTCCACAAGCTCTCGATGAAGGAGGTTGCTTCGCTCCATCTTCGTTACCAGACGATCCTCGGAAAGCAGGTCGAGCGCAGTCTCTCTAGAGGCTTCTTAAAAGTCGCGTGCAAGGTGGTAAGCCGTGTGTTGGGAGCCGTAGGGAAGCAGCTGGATTCCGAGCAGGCTCTGTTAGAAGACCTCCAGCAGGATGCTCTGATCCGACGTGAGTTGAGCTACGGAGCTGGCTGGATCGCGGTTCGTGGAGGCCACTTGGTGGCGCTAGTGGCTGCACTGGCGCATGTAGGTTGCCACACAGAGTCTGCGCCCCACGCTGGAAGCTCGACGGTCGCAGACCCAGATGACTCCGTAAGTCCGTCGCAGACAGCGGGCACGAAGACTGCTAGCGATCATCTTGCTGATGCTGATAGACACGAGTAGTTTACTGAAAGATACTAGTAATTTACTGATAGTTACTCGTAGTTTACTGAAAGATACTAGTAATTTACTGATAGACACGAGTAGTTTACTGATAATTACTCGTAGTTTACTGAAAGATACTAGTAGTTTTTGATGTTTGTATAGTATCTTGTCTGAAAGTGATGGAAGAAGATCGTATTACAGCACCTACCTCTCCCCGAGAACCGACTAAACAGAAGAATCCTAATAGGATCGCTGCTGGTCGTGCCATCGCTGCTAGAAACAAAGCAGCTCGACAAGCTCTGGCTCGAGAGCAGGAACACGAGAGAGATAGCGAGCGCGAGGAACCACACCGAGCTACAACAAGCTGGAGCTCTGTCAATTGGGGGCTGCTGATTGCTGCAGGGAGCCTCTTCGCCAGTCTGTATAGTCTGTATCTAGCGCAACAAAAGCAGCAACAGCCAAGTCTGCGAGTCTACGACGCACTTAATGCCCGCCGGGAGGGCCAGCTTACTCACCCGCCACCCAAGCCTCGCGAAATTATGGAATAGATTTTTGTATTGTATAGTCTCGATGGACAACAAAGTCGTCTCCACTGTGGTCGAAGCGGCAACTCTGACAGGCATTGCTGCTGGTATCGGTTGGGTGGGAAAAAAGTTCTCAAAACGCCTACGATCTCGGATCCTTCCTCGTCGATTGAAAACTACGCGAAGTGGGTTGCAGTTCTCTCGGGAGCGGTAGCAGCTAGGCAATACTTAGTCGATAAAAAGATAATCCCAACTGAGTAGAGATGGTAAGCATAGCAGTTATGGTAGGTGGGGCTATCCTGAACGCTACGGCCTTTGTAGGTGGGTCGTATCTCGCTCGGGCGCTTTCTGGGAAAGGTCCCGATGCAATGGCGGCTGAGCGGAAGCGCCACGACAAAGCCTTGGAGAAGTACCAGGCTGACTGGGCTGCCTTTCAAAAACGCTGCGAGAAGCTGGCAGATTGGGAAGTAGAGCAGGAACGTCTGCGAAATCGCGCTGACCAAGACACAGCTGCAACGAACCGCGCTCTCGACCTGTACGCTAAAACCACCACAGCGGTTGACGCCCCGCAATGGAGCGATTATTACCGTCCTTCGAGTTCCCAGCGAACAGGTGAACTGGCCTATGTAGGGGGTGGGATGCTCGCCATTGGGTATGCTGCTAGCCGATGGTTGTGAGACCACAATAGCTTTTTTTCGCGATGGAGCTATAGACCAATGGAAAAGACGCCTTCGGCGCTCCTCCGGAGCAAGCTGTCTGGCATCTACTACAGCCCTCAGGGCTATTGGAAGGGGCACGCCGCGTCGAAGAAGTTGGTGGACGCCGCTGGCGTCTCTGAAGATACAGCCCTGGCTTGGCTAGAAAAACAGGCAATTTGGCAGATCTACCTCCCGCCTCCACAGCGCATACCAAGGCCGAGGTTCAATGTCTCAACACCAAACGAGGTTCATCAGGCCGATCTTCTATTTCTTCCTCACGACCGACCTGGGCGAGGGCGGAAGCTTTACAAGTATGCTCTCACCGTGGTCGATGTTGCCTCGCGCTACAAGGAGGCTGAACCCTTGGCTTCCAAGGAAGCGAGAGAAGTCGCTGGAGCGTTGGAGCGCATCTACAAGCGAAGCCCTCTCGAGTGGCCCAATCTACTTCAAGTCGACCCGGGAAAAGAGTTCATGGGAGCTGTCTTGCCACTACTAGCTCGCCACAAAACCGAAGTCCAGTGTGGCCGCGTGGATATCCACTGAGACCAAGCGATCGTTGAGAGGTTGAACAGGACTCTAGCCAAACGGTTGTTCGGTTACCAGTACGCCCAGGAGATGCTTCTTCCCGAAGGAGAAAGATCGGTACAGTGGGTGGTTCGGTTGCCTGCGGTTGTCGCGGCTATGAACGAACCGACGCGGTTGATCAGAAAAAAACTGCAGGATGCCATCAAATCCAAATCGGTGGTACAAAAACCTTCCGCCGTTGTACCGGGGAGGGCGGTTGGTTTGGAGGAAGAGAGACTTTCCTCTGACGGCAGCATACGATATTTATACCAGCCTGGTGAACAGGAGGGCGGGCGAAGACGCGCAACGGACCCAATTTGGAGTCTCGAGGTTCTCGAGCAAGAGCACGCGATTGTTCGGCCTGGCGAGCCTGTGGTCTACTATCTCAGAGACGGGCCCAAACGAGGCTTTGTCCGCGAAGAGCTGCAGGTAGTGCCGTGGAATACCGAATTACCTCCTGAAGGTGTACTCAAGGGGTTCGGTGTGAATCCCGTCGGGTAGAACTCGTCTCTTGTCGTAGTAGGCGGAGAGCCCGAGTTTCTCCTGGTGGTAAGTTGTCATCTTCCCGTGGTCCATCCGGAATCCCCGGTTTTCCGCCCGGTCGAGCGCTCCATCGAGTGTTGCTTTGTATCGGCCCCAGGTCAAATCGTTGTCTTTCTTGGACATCCCCTTTGCCAAGGTTTTGCTTTTTCCTGTCCCATCGTCGACGTAGTACGCCTTGCTGCATAGAGCGATGGCCCGGGTTCCCTCGAACTCGAGTTTGAACAGGCCTGGCGTCCGGCCGCTCCATTTATCCCAAGCCAGCCATTTCTTTTTGCAGCCCTCGAATTCTTCGCGGAGCTCGGGGCGGACGACGTCGTCCAGGTTTTTCCCGGCGATTCCCATGTACAGGCTATCGGTATCCATCTGTAGGAGCTCGAAGGATCTTCGGTCTACGAAATGGTCCAGGAAGTCGTAGTAGAATTCGAGCATCCGTAGTTTGGCTAGCTGATAGACTGTGATTCCGATTTGGAACGGGCGGGTGATTTCTATCTTCTGCTTCCTCCTGTGAATCTCGTAGGCAGAACCTATTTCGTTGAGGTCCTCGAACCAGGAAGAGCGGAGAGCACGATCGACAACCGCTTCGTCATCTGCGTAGGAGACCAATGTCTGGCGCTCCAGCGCCTCGATGAATTTACCGTAGCAGCTATTCCCTAGTAGTTTAAACAGGTCGGCGAATAGTGCTTTGTCCTTGTTGATATCCCCTTCTCATCGAGCTTCGGTGACCTGGTCGACGAACCAGCCGAAGATCTTTTGCGGTTTGTAGTTGATCGTTTGGTACACCGCTGTGACAACTAAACCGTGGGCGAGGTACCAGCTGAGCAGAGGGGCGTACAACAGAATCTTCTTGGCGCATAGAGCTCCGACAAGCTTCGGCTCTGTTGAGCGGGTTCGTCCCATTCGCTCGAGATAGTCCAGCATCTCTTGGGGAACCGCTTCGATGGGGATCTTCTTGCTGTGGAAGAGCGGGGGCATTTCTTCGAACTTTGTCCAGAGGTGTTCGGGGACCTCGATGTCAACCTCGGCGAACCCGAACCACCTTCCTTCTCGTAGATCCCTCACAAATCCGTCCGGACTACTGTAGTGGATCACCGTTCCCTCCCCGCAGGGCATAGGGGCTGCCATGGTAGAGAGGTAGAGCGCGTTCGCGTCGTAGCCGAGGATGCGTTGACATTGGTGGGCCTGGTGCGACCGGATCCACGAGACCCCCACCTTGTGGTAGCGGGTAAATACAATCGAAGGCCCTCCGACAACAGCCGCTTTGAGCATGTCGTACGCTTCTTTGTTGGGGGCATACAGCTCGGGCGGGTTGGGGCTGAGAAGTGTGCCTCGCAAGACGAACCTCATCGACACCCCAGGGAGACTTACCGCATCTTTGAAGATGTCGATTCCATACGCGGTGTAGAAATCGCGCATTTTGGCCAGTGCTTCGACGAAGGGCCCCACGTCGAGATTATTGTAGTAGCGGAGCCAGTCCGCGAAGGTCTGCATCCCCTTCTCCCGAAATACCCGCTTGCAGTCTCGATATTCCGAAAGGGAAAGAAGATATTTGCCTTTCAGTTTCGAAAACCACTGTGGGTAGTCCGGTAGGCCAGGGAAGTCGAGCTTGTCGGGCGAGTCGAACCATTCGTACGGAAACCAAGACTTTGTGAGAGTGCAACCGTAGGCTTTGACCCAAGCATCGTAGGTTTTGCCAGGACCGATGTAGTTCAAAACGTCCAGAAATTTGAAGCCTGGAGTTGTGATAAACATAACCTGGTTTTCCTTACACCCCACTTTGATGGACTGGTCGGTCGTCTTGCAGATTTCTGGGACGAAGTGGTTCCGGATCAAGTTCAAATCGTACTTCCCCGAATTGAATCCAAGCACAGGGACTTGGTCGCACCACTCTTCGATCGCTTCCCGATACTTTTTTGGTAAAAGCTCGATGGTGTCGGGCAGGAACCTCGCGTTAACATGTTCGCGTATCCGAACGGCCCGTCGTTCTATTGCTCGAACAAATTCTTTGACCAACAACTCTGACTCTCGTACGCATAGGTGTTCGGGAGTCGGATCCAGGGTGTCTGATATGGAGACGGAGATAGGAACGTGGGCTCCCTCCATAGTCAAATAGGCGGTCGGTTTTTTCGCACTGGACTTGTCGAGGTAACTCTCGAAGTCATACACGATCGCGTGGGGGTAGGTCTCGGTTTTTTGTTCGAGGATGCGATCTTTTCTCCAAGGTTTAGGCTCCTCGTGCTGCCACCGAACCACAAGGCGAAACCCAGCAGCTCGGATTTTGGTTTCTCGCTCGAGCGTCTGTTGGTATGCTATCTCGCGTGTAACAGGGCTGCCCTTTTTCTTGGAAAGATTCCGAAGTTGCTCCTGGCGTTGCTTCGGCGATGGGAAACAGCGTTTGCACCCGTGCCATAGGCACCCGTTGAATTGGAAGACGGTCTTTGAAATGGGATCATAACCGTCTACGGCGAAACCTTCTATCACTCGCTCGCCTCCATGTCCACATAGCTGGTTATGGATATGGATCCCTCTCGTGCGAGCTTCATACTCGAGCCATTGGACGGCTTGGACGCTATCCCGTTTTTGTGGGTAGAGGGCCTTCTCAAAGGCAGACAGCGGAGCTTCCACTTTCTCTCCTTTGCAGACAACTTTTGTCTCACCTTGGGTGCAACGATCTGCATGGCGATACAGATCGCTGACCTTTGTAAACCGCGCGTTGCACTCCCCACACACGTATACATGCACTAGTTTCTGTATGTCGCGAATGAGAAACGCGTGCCCCTCGTAGACGCCGATCGTCATTGGTGGGGTGCCTACTTTTTCGTAGTGCGCTGGTTGTCTCCAAAGAAGCCAGTCTCCACCTTCTGTTGGTTCGTATACCCGGATCCCGAGCCGGAAGTGCTGCTCTACTTTCCGCAGCTCGTCCTGAGAAACCCCTGGGCAAGTCTCGGGTGATTTGTATATCTCTCTCGCAAGAGCTCGAGCTTGGCTGGTACAACGATCCACGCGCGCGCCACGATGGACCACTATACAACGAAAGAGGCAGAGGTTATCTTCATATGTATCCAAGGAATACATCCCAGGCTTTCTTCGGAGCCAATCTGGGAGTGGTCCTGTCCCCAACAAAGGCGCCTGCCGATCTACTACAGCTTTTACTGTCACAGAGATAAATCGGATGAAGACCCACTTGGTGTTAGGTCGCTCGATTTGGTCACCAATCAAGCGCTTCTCGTCTTCCGCCTGCACCCAGTCTCTGGCTTGCGTCTCGAGCCGCTGGATCCAAGGGCTGCCTTTTACGATTTTGTGAAACAGCATAATTTTTCCAGTTTCGATATTCCGGAGTCGATAGGTGTAACTGTATCGCAGATAGAAGCTGGTGGCTACCTTCTCGTGGAGCTTATCCATAATCTGATCCACCAGAGGACCGTCCACGCCTCGGAAGAAAGACCACTTTCAGAAGCGGCGACCAGCTTCCTCTCCCTCTCTCTCTCCATCCAACTCTTCGAGTATACGCGCACCTTCTCGAACCAGAGATCTCGCTAAGGGAGCTCGACGGTTTTCAATTTTTCTACGAGCTTCTGCCCTCATCGTTGGAGTAGTCCTCTTTCGGACACCTTCTGCGAGAAGAGCGGTGTCGACCTCTCTCGCAAGTTGACGGAGTTCACGAGCCCGCTGCCACTTCTTGTGGGGGTTCTCTATATCCCCTCTGGTTATAGCAGGGTATCTCCCCGTCTGTAGCGCTCGCCGGAGTCGTTTCCTCCACTCAGCGGCGCGAACCTCCCCGATCGCTCGTAGTAGGTCAGCTTTGTGCTTCAACTTCGAGCGACCAGACAGTTCATAACTTCGTGCTAAAGAGCGTAACTCTTTGACGGTGGGCATATTTTGAAGATACCTTTGATGCACCACTCTCTAAATGGAAATAGTTTTTGTGTAGCCACTCTCTAAATGGAAATACCTTTGGTGCACCAACGTTTTTCCGAAGATTTATAGTATGCATATTTGTCTAAATTGAAATAGCTCATTAATTTTCGGAAAACACTCGGAAAATCTTCGGATCATCTTCGGGTCATCTTCGGAGCATCTTCGGAAATCGGAAACAAGCCAAAACAATGCTTTAAATCGAAATATAGACAAAAGCTTCATTTCTAAAAAAACAGCTTCTAGCTCAAGTGGTATTTGATTGACGCCGACTATACTACTAGTTTAACTGTTCTGGTGTAACACCAGTAGAAGTATTTGGCCAAGCAGCAGGTGTGCTTTTAACAAATACTTTACACGGTCCTCGTGAACGGGGAATGGTAAACTGTACCACACGACCAAAACCATCTGCTTGCAGGCCATCTGTTGCCTTGGTATACTCTTGCTCAGCAATTGACCGGTGAGCTCTTTTGCTGTGCTTGAACGATCTATAAGTGACGACGGGGCCAGGAGTCAGTAAAACATGATCTTTGATGGAGTTTATTGTTGATTGTGAGATTGCCTTTTCACTTGCTTGGTTTGTGATGTCTTTAAGGAACTATATACATAAAAAAGACACATAAACATTAGAAAAAATGTTAAGTATTGAATTTTGGCATCACAGAGGAAATATATAAAGTGTTAGTTTAGTAATCTTAGTAAAAAATGAAGTGAAAAATAAAAATGAACACTTTAATGTCAGCAATGAGAAGTAATTAAGCTAATAGTGACATCACCGTTCCAATAATGCTATCTTGCAAAGGAACCTATCTTTTACATGAATGTAATGATAGATACGTGGAAGCCATTGTTTAATGCATCAAAAGTGTCTATCATTGCACACTGAACCATTGTCACGAGTAATTTAAAGATATTTTAGGAAACCGTGAATGAGACTTAAATGTAAGCGATAAGCGTGTACGAGCACGAATTGAAACAACAACGATACACATGCATGCACATCAAACAAATTAAAGTAGAAAGAAAAGTTGAAATGTCATATGCGAGAATGTCATATGCGAGTGCTGCGGTATTTCGTAAAAACGTTTTATTTGAAATAAGATAATATATTACTAACCTCGC
Organism: Ricordea florida; assembly: GCA_949710005.1. Lineage (NCBI taxonomy): Eukaryota > Metazoa > Cnidaria > Anthozoa > Corallimorpharia > Ricordeidae > Ricordea > Ricordea florida. Next base: position 13,387,725 of record OX453276.1, on the reverse strand, counting down.
AAAGAATATCTTTTTGAGATTCTAAGAATCCCACGAAGGCAATTGCGTTTTGATGCGTTTCTTTTGGGATTGACGCTTGAGGTGGTGTTACTGCAACTCCTGATAGTAACTGTTCCATTATGCTATTGAACACGTGGAGTGCCACTGAAACTCTTGGAATTAAGTCTGGTGTTCTCGATTTGGGTGGCATCTCTCCTTTAGTGATCGCCTCGTTGACGTCTTTAACGAACTGGTCCATGGTCTCTCTAAGTATCAGCTTTGCATCGTCTTCGAAGTCGAATGTGATGTTAAAGTCTATTTCGTCAACAGCTTGGAAATACTGATCGAAATCTTCAATGGACTCGGTGGAAATGTAGAGTTTAGACTGTTCAATTTCGGTGAGTGTTGGGCGTAAGGTTACTGGTGTTGTTATCATAAACCAATCAACAAGACCATGGCCGTGATCCATTCGGGCTATAAGCTTTGCGGCATTCCTTAGCTGAGTTGACCCAAGTATACAAAATGGAGTGCTTTCACCTATTGTTCGAGGCTGTTCTGTAGAATAGACATACGATGATTTCTCACCAGAGAAAAGTTTACAGAGGAGTTGGATGTCCCCCGTTGCATTCTCTTCGTCCGATTTGAAAAGCTTATTCAGCATATCAAATATTTCTGGCGACAACAGGATTCCTTTTTTATTAAGGGAGAGCTGCTTTACCAGACCTGAAGAAGTAGCTTTGCTGATGACTGAATGTGTTAGGTCAAGCAGGTCCAGCGGTGCTTGTGAAGCATGCTGAATCGCTGATGATTTTCCTAAAAAGAACGAGAAATTACTTTGAAATTTCAAATGCGACATATATGGTATTACTTTTTGATGCCCAGTTTATGTTTATGAACTCATACACATATATACATACAAAGGAAGTAATGCACTAAAACACTCGCATTCGCCTTGAAACATAATTTCAATAAAAAGTGAAGAAAGAGCAAAACTACGTGCGGTGTAAATGGTACGTAAGGTTTATTGTATACGATAGTCGTAAGTCAAAATCGTACCGTGAAAAATCGACCTTTAGAGATACTTATGTGGAAAGATCGTAGTAGAACGTATGTATATATAAGTAGTTTGAGACGTGACAAAATACATTAAAGATGACCACATACCTGTTCCAGGATAGCCAATGAAAATTGTAAACATGTTTACAGGTTGCTTGTGAGTAGTCGTTTGTATATGAGTTCCTCTTGTTGCAAGAACATACGCGGTTGTGGTAATCAGGGACGGAACGAAATAACCCTCGCAACTTCCCACGGAGATGGCCTTGTTTTTAATAAACTGGTATACTGTTTCTGATTTGAATATCGAACTATAGTCGAACTGTACGGTATTAAGGCGTTTCCGCAGATTGATCCATGTTTGGTCATGTTGCTTGTTTAGTTTTGAGATTGCGTACATGTTGCGAGTGTTGTCTAACTGGTGGTCAGAGTGAAAGTGAAGGAAGTAATGAAGTGAAAGAAGGATAACGGCCGGTCATGGAACTGGAAACAATAGACTTCACAATCGAAAGCGATGATTGGTGAAAACAATGGTGTGGCGGTGTTTTTTTGTGAAATATAACCATGCAATCAGAATTACCTGTTGTAGTTTTCGCACTCTAGCGGTACTTGTCTGTTATTGTTAGCAGTTTTTGAGTTGACGGCAATTTCGTAGGTGAATTTGATTTTAAAGGATCAACTGTTACACCCCGATTACGTGGCAGTTAAAAGGAAGCCGGTAGTGAAGTTGACGAAATTAAGTGGAAAACAATGGTGTTGAAAATTGACTTATTGTTTAACATTAGCGGTTGTGTTAGAGTGGCAGCAATAAAATAGGCGAAGTTGATTTTAAAGGCTCCCGCGTAAAGTGATGGAAAAGTGTAACAATAGGAGATTCGAGAGTGAGAGAATTCTGATGTAAGGCGGTGGTTTTTGAGTGACGGCAATTAAGTGTGAGACCTGAATTTAAAGGGTGCCACGTGAAGCAGTTAAGAAATATAACAATAGAGAAGTCACAGAGAATTTTGTTAAGTATGTCAAGGAATATTTGACAGTAATTGTCATTTGTGAACAATAGGACTGCATGAGCGTAAAAAGAATTGCTTGGATATTAATTCATAGTATTAGTTGAAAATGAATGATAAAGGAGTGCAAGTAGCGTTTGGAAGCAAAAGAACATTGAAGTTATCGAAATATTCCCAGACTGCTGATGTCACAGAGGAAGAATCGTCGACTCAGTGTGGTTCTTTGATGAATGGAAGCTACGGTCGTAGCAAGCAACGTCGTAGCAAGCAACGTCGTAGCAAGCAAGGCCAGAAATGGCGGTTCGAAGACCTGTTACAGCGCCTTAGCGACAAGGAATTATTAATAGAATGGCTTATGGAAGAAGGACTTATAGCAAAGGAACGTTTGTGCCCTTATTGTAGTATACCCATGAAGTTATCGAAATGTGCAGACAGATCGGACGGATTTAAATGGGAATGTAGACGTCAACAAAACAGTAAAAGGCACAAGACAGAGATGTCAATTAGGACAGGAAGCTGGTTTGATAAAAGTAACATGACACTTGAAGAGATACTTCAGTTCACGTATTTGTGGTCACGAGATTTAGATCAAGAGCAGATCAAGCATGAACTGAGACTGAGCAGCAACACCGCGGTTGACTGGGACATGTTTTGCCACGAAACTTGTGAAGTGACACTTGAAAGTCAAAGTGAAAAGCTTGGCGGAGAAGGCAAAGTGGTACAGATAGATGAAAGTAAATTTGGAAAAAGAAAGTATCACAGAGGTCACAAGGTGAGGGACAGTGGGTATTTGGAGGAATCGAAGACAAAAGCAGAAGGTGTTTCATGGTAGCTGTAGAGAAAAGAAACGAAAACACATTGTTACCAGTTATCCAGAGGTGGATCAAGCCTGGTACACTCATAATTTCGGATTGTTGGAAAGTATACTGTAATCTGGAGAAACACGGATATAAACATAGTACCGTAAATCACTCCAAGGAGTTTGTAAATGCATCTGGTTAGCATACCAACAGAATCGAAGGCCACTGGAGGCAAGCTAAAGCTAAATTACTCAGTTTTGGCGTTAAGAAGTACTTGTTTTCTTCGCATCTTGCTGAATTTATGTGGAGATATAAACATAAGGACGAGGACTTGTTTCAATGCTTTTTTAGATGATGTTAAGGTGCTATACTGTTGTAATTGATATGACAGAGTGTTGATTTAACGATCGATATAGTGGTTAGCTACTTGTAGTTTCACGAAAGGTCTTTCACATTAGTAATTGACTGTGTAGCTAGCTAAGGGCCGCTCAAACTAGCTACGAAGTTCTAGTAATCTGAACAGGCGGTATTTAATAGACTTTTGATGCATAACTTTTGCAATATAATTTTAACTGTAAATAAAAACATGTTTATTGTTTGATTAAAAGAGCTGTATTTATATAAGGTTTTGCTTGATTTTAACTTTATTTACGTACATCAAAGTCTGAGTATTTTACATTTACTAGTCATGGGGTTCCAGTGCTGAGCCGACCGGCGACTGGCGACCGCGGGTACAAATATTATGCTACGATATACAAAGTGAATGAGTTGCTGGGATTCCTGTGCAAAGGAATAATTTAATGAATGACTTAATTTGGGTCCCTGTCAGGCGGTGTTGGACACGATGCGCGCAATGCATGTTATTTTATTCAGATTTCAGCGGCATTCCCAACTGGACGCCGAACAGTCAACAACTCTCGCCAAACTGGCCAGATAGCCTAAAACTATATACTTAGTCACTGCCGACCACGGACCGTGTACCCGCAGTGACATTATTGAGTGGACGGGTATTCTATAGTCTAGCCAAAATATTTGACAAACCACCTTTAATTGCGTACAGACGACTTAAGAGTCTACACGACAAACTTGTCAGTTCCAAGTTTAGAAGTGGACCAAAACAGGACGACACAAATGATGTAGTCCATGAGCCAAAAGGCAAAAAATGGCGGATTGGTACCAGTCGAAGTGGCAAATGCTATCATGTATTTTATTAAAGCTTATCACTTGAAGGCTCAAAATACATATGATAGCAAGGTTGCCATGGCAACTGTAGGGTGTCACGTGACCTTAAAAAGAGATGCCATCTACAGTCAGTTCAGCTGACTGTATAGCGTTGCAGTTTAGTATATGTTTTAGTGGTTAGCAAAATTAGGCAACTTGTGTTGTGTTAAGAATGGTATTACGATGTCATTAAATGCAGACAAGACTTTCATCTTTTCTAGTCGTCTCAGTCACATGACATTGCCGTCATTAGACCACTTCGTCATAATTTCAAAAAAAACTTTTAAATTATTTAAATACATTATTTCTAAAATACTCAATACTATATTTTAGTAAAGTTAAATAAAATGTTAAATAAAACGAACAAAATGTAATGTATTACGGTATTAAAGAAATGAATGAATACTGATAACTCTTGCGTTTGAGGTGGGAATCCTGTGGCTAAGTCGCTCGAGATGCCGGTGAAATACGAAAGCATGACGGTATTCTGAGTGTAAAAGTAGATTCGGATAATGAAGTGCCAGATGGTGTTTTTTATCACCGTAAATGCCGAAGTATGTTTACTCTAAAAAGAGAACTTAACGGCATTGTTGCCAAAGCAAAGCAGAATGAGAAAGCCAGTTGAGTTGAGGAGAGCTCACGAGAAAGAAGAGCATCTATTCGAAGTAATCCAAGTACGTCTAGAGTGTATGAAAAAGAGTGCATTTTCTGTGGCAAGCAAGATAAATATAAGAAAGAGATAAAGGAAGGTTTGACACAAGCTAGAGAACTAAGAGTTAACGATTCAGTTAGAAAAGCTGCAATTAGTAAGCAGGACTCAAGAATTCTGGCCAATCTTTCACGTGACTTGGTTGCAGCCGATTTCAAGCGACCAGAAGGTAAAGCAATTCAGAAGCTTTTTGCAGAACAGTCAGAATAAAACCAGCCTAATCAAATTTGTCGTTGATCACTGGAGTAAACTGTCTTGCCGATCAAAGCTGCAATACAAGACACTTTATGTTACGTGTGGGAAGCGTTGCTACAAGCTAACAACAGAGAGCGCACAAGAAGAAGAGGAGCTGCAATCATACCAAGAGGAAGTCGACACCCGCCTCCTCCTTCATGGTAGACATGCGACAAAAGAACCGTTCACTGCCATAGTCATCTCATCTGAGGACACTGACGTACGCATTCTCTGTCTTGCTTTTTCAAATGACGTCGAAGTGCCGCTTTTCCAGCGTTGCGTTTCACAGCAAATGGCCAGATATATAGACATCGGAAAAATAGTTTGTGCAATAGGTCTTCAAGTATGCAAGGCTTTGCTTGGGCTACATGCCTTTACGGGCTGTGACTCAGTTAGCTCATTTGCAGGCATTGGCAAAGTAAAGCCACTGAAGATTCTTCGAAAGAACGCGGATGAATTCCAGGAAGTGTTTGCAAGACTTGTAGAGGAGTGGTCAGTAACTGAAGAGCTCTTTGGGAAGTTGGAAGCCTTTGTCTGTGCTCTCTATGGTGCCAAAAAAGGTACATCGGATGTAAATGAGCTTCGGTATGCTCTTTTCTGTGCCAAGAAAGGTGATGCGGAATCGTACCAGCTACAGCCGTGCAGGGACTGCTTAGAAAAGCACTGCCAAAGAGCTAATTATCAAGTTGCAGTTTGGAAGAACTCTCTTTCAATAATGAAGTGCCAACTCCGGTGGGCAAAGGCTGGTTTCTCGAAACGAATGCACACGGTGAAAGACTTGAAACCGACTGGATGGATGGCTTGCCTGTACCAAGAGCAGTGATCGAGCTAATCGCATGCACTTGCAAGAAGTCTTGTGATGAAACCACATGTGATTGCATCCTAACTGGCCTAAAGTGCTCAGACCTCTGTCTTTTGTAGGCTAACAACGTGCTCCAACCAGCCAGAGGAAGAGGGAGACGTCATTGTAGAAGATGATGATAAACGTCTCGATCCGGACGTAGAACTAACTTTATAAACTGTTATTTTAATGCTTAAGATCGCAAGAGGTCTTAACTACATAGCCCTTGTGCTAATTTGTAGGAGGCATTTATTACAGGCAAAAGGTTTAAGAAGGTCATGTACAGGTAATGAAAACAAACTAGTGGAAATAATTTATTGAGGTATGTGAAAGCTTTTGGACAAAAGAGCTTTCAGTGCATAAAAACATTAAAATCAAATTAGAGCAAAAGCCGACAACAGAAGTTTTTTTAAACCTATTAATGGTGTTCCACAGGTTACCCAGTATTGCTTCTAACCAAGAAATCTATTGCAAGTAAGAACATCTTCAGACGTCTATGCATTATGTCAAGGCGATGACATGTCTTAATAACATTCTAAATTGTAAGCACTTCATGGTTAATAAAATGAGCACCAGGAAAGCGAACAGTTTCTCGCGCTGCTGACTCAATCAGTAGGAATGATGTTGCTCTCACAAGTTATTAATTAAATTAAGTGTTATAGAAATTGTACTAAAAACGTAAACAAAGCTTCTTAAAGTTGTAGTCATATATAATGTTTTTACAGCGTTGAATAACTAGTTTATTTCGACAACGGTTATATAAACGTTAGGAAAAATACAACACATATATAAAAGCTAATTTGAATGAAAAAACAATGGTTGGATAACAAAAAAAAACGCCTTAACCAATGATAAACTGAATTAACAATTCCTGTGAAATACACACAATTCAAATAATAACGGTCAAATGCTTTCGGAATAACAACACTCCCACTTTTGACGTTGCTTATTTGACAGCTTTCATGCCTAGCTCAGTAACAAGTTTCTGAAAGCGATGCTTAGGCAAAGGTTTCGTCAGGATGTCAGCAATCATCTCGTCAGTAGCAATGAATTTCAAAACGATCGCTCCGTCCTGTACTCCTTCGCGAACGAAGTGGTAACGTATATCGATATGCTTGGTTCTGGCATGGCCCACGGGATTCGTAGCCATTGAAATAGCCCCTTGGTTGTCTTCATATATCTCAGTTGGCCCCTCTGGAGGTTCTCCTACGTCTGCCAACAACCTTCGAAGCCAAATTGCTTCCTGAGTGGCCGTACTTAGGGCTACATACTCTGCTTCTGCTGTCGACAACGCAACGGTAGCCTGTTTTTTGCTTAACCAACTCACTGCTCCACACGCAAATGAGAACACGTTTCCTGAAGTGGAATGACGGTCATCTATATCTCCCGCCCAATCTGCATCTGAGTAACCGATCAAATTTCCATTAGCACACTTCTTGTAACTCAAACCAAGATATGCAGTTGCTTTCAGATATCTGAGGATCCGCTTTGCTGTGGTTAAATGATTTTGTGTAGGATTGGCACAGAACTTTGAGACAACTCCCACTGCTTGGGCGATGTCCGGACGAGTTGCGATTGCACCATAAAGTAGGCTTCCAACCATCGACTGGTATGAGGTCGCATCAACCGGTCTGCTAAAACCATCTTCCTTTTGCAGCTTGACATTCAAATCAGCAGGTGTAGACACCGGTTTCGCTTCTGTTTGCCCATACTTCTCGAGCATCTTTTCGATGTACTGCCCTTGATGAATGTGAACTTGCTTGTTTTTCACATCTTGAACAATACAGACTCCGACATAGTAATGCAGCTCCCCCATGTCCTTCATCTTAAACTGCAACTTTAGGCTGTCCTTGACACTCTTCATCTCCGTCATGTTTCTAGCTAGTATCATCACATCATCAACGTGAACTCCAATGATAGTCAATGCATCCTTTCTGATGAACACACAGGGATCTGCCGAGGCTTGAATTAAGCCGATCTTCTCAATACATTCCTGAAAAGCTTTGTTCCAACAGCGGGAAGACTGCCTTAACCCATACAGCGACTTCTCTAGCTTGCATACCAAATGCTCCTCCCCAGGCTTCACGTAGCCTTCCGGTTGCTGCATGTAAATTTCTTCATCGAGTTTACCATTGAGAAAAGCGGTTTCTACGTCCATCTGGTGAATCAGCAAATCATTCTGAACTACAAACGCTAACAAGAAACGTATTGAAGAGAAACGAACTACGAGCGAAAAAGTTTCATCATAGTCAATTCCATATTTCTGGGCGTAACCCTTGGCCACTAGGCGTGCTTTGAATCGTTCCACTTTGCCATCCCCAGCGTGTTTCAGTTTAAACACCCATTTGAACCCAACAGCTTTCCGACCTGGGGGTAATTCAACCAACTCCCACGTCTTGTTTTCAATCAGCGAATTGTATTCTGAATCCGTAGCGACTTTCCATTCTGCAGCGTGATCACTTAATCTTGCTTCTTGCATAGTTGTGGGTTCGTCAATCTCAGAAAGATGATAGGCGACATGATGTATGTGGTGGGTTGCCGTATCTGCGTATTCGTCATAGCCATATCTGACTGGTGCTTTTCGTGTTCTTACAGACTGTCGAGGTTCTTCCAGCGTGTCTTCTTCTAATTTCTTCATTTCTCCTTGTTCTCCTTCTTCATCTTTTCTAGGGGGTACCTCATTTCGCTTCGCTTCCTCGCACCTTGGCTCTGGCTCTGTTGTCATGGCTTGCTTCTGGCCGAAATCGTTTTCATTGAACTCCACATCTCTCCGGATATACATCTTTCGGTTTGTCTCATCAAAAAGGCGATATCCCTTTGACGCTAAGCTGTAGCCCACGAAACGCATCTTCTTCGACTTCTTGTCAAGCTTCCGTCGTTCACTGTCAGGTACGTAGGCATAGGCCATACACCCAAATAGACGTAAGTGGCTCACATCTGGTTTCCTTCCATACCACCTCTCATAAGGAGTTTCATTCTCCTTAAGTGCCGTCGTAGGAAGGCGGTTTCTCACATAAGCAGCTGTAGAGATGGCTTCAGCCCAAAAGATGTTCGATAATGCCGCATGCGCAATCATCGAACGTGCTGACTCGACCAAAGTCCGATTCATTCTTTCTGCTACACCATTCTGTTGGGGTGAGTGTGGTACTGTCAGCTCATGTCTAATTCCTTTCTCCTTCAGATAGTTCTGTAATTCAGTGGACAAATACTCGCCGCCATTATCCGTTCGCAAAGTTCCTATTGCCTTACAGGCATCATTGGTAACTGAGGCTTCAAATTCTATAAACTTATCAAACACTTCTGATTTGTGTTTCATGAAGTATACAGCACAGCACCGAGTGTAGTCATCAATAAACGTAACAAAATACTTTGCTCCTCCAATCGAGGGCGTGTGCATTGGACCGCAGACGTCACTGTGCACAAGTTGTAGTCTCCTCGTCGACCGGATCTCTCCCACTGTGGAAAACGGTTTTCTACACATCTTCCCTGCCAAACATCCTTCACAGAAGGACAGTTCAGTCATTTTCTTGATGTCAATCCCTTGTACAGATTCACTCTCCACACATTTCTTGAGGCGTGGGTCGTGTACATGTCCAAGATGTTGATGCCATAAGTCGCTACCTTGAGATGACGCAACTGAGGCGTACCCAGTGTCCGCAGTAGGAACAACTTGACAGTCTAGTTGATAGAGTTTATCAGCCAGTGACCCCATTCCACCAAGCTTTCCATTTTCATCCCAGACACAACATTTTTGCGGACCAAACTCTACGGCGTTACCCTTAGCAACTGCAGCTCTTACGGAAAAAAGGTTGCAAATGAGTTTAGGCACGTACAGCACATCATACAAAACTGCTTTCTTGGATTCAGTTGCTTCAAACAGCATATTCATTCGTACACTTCCAGACCCCAACGCTTTCACAACACGACCATCACCCAGCGCAACATTTTCAGGCTTGTCAAATTCCTGAAAATTCACCATAACGTGCTTTTCTTTCATCATATGACTTGATGCACCCGTGTCGATAACCCATGGACTACATTTCTTCTCCGCAGACTCCACGCTCTCAACAGACATCATAAACGCAGCAGCATAAACATCTTCACCTTTGAAGTCAGAATTTTTCGGTCGGCGCTCATCACTCTCGGCCATTTTTGCTTTGTGTCATTTAAATTTCTTGGGACAATAACGGCGAATGTGGCCCACATCGCCGCATCCAAAACATGTAGGCTGATTACGTGGACAATCACGGCGAAGGCGAACATGGCCCACAGTACCGCATCTAAAACATGTTGGCTGATCGCGTGGCGTATCTCTCCTGAAGGCCCCCGTCAGTGCTGACTCAGCTTCTAATAACTGACCGGATAGCTCAGATTGCTTCATTTCTTCGTGAATGAGTGCTTGCTGAACATAATCCAGGCTAACTCCATCCATTCTAGCTTCGATAGCGGTGACAAGGGTTGCGAAACTTCTTGGTAAACTTCCTAATAAAGTCACAACTTGATCCTCCTCGGAAATGGGTGCCCCAATTGCTGCTAGTTTATCGGCGGTGATGTCCTTCATGTGCTTCAAATGTTGTTCCACCGATGTACCCTCTTTCATCTCGGAACGAAAATACTGCTTCTTTAAAAATAGTTTATTTGCGAGTGTCTCTCGTTCAAAATGTTTCCTTAACGCATCCCACGCTTGCTTCGGTTCTTCGCTTGAGGTGATCAAGTAAAGCTAAGCACTATCAATCGCCAACACAATTGTCGAGAATGCTTTTTGTAACCTCGATCGAAAAACGGCTTGCACCGCTGTCATGGCGTCGTCTGCAAGGACTTCTGATCCATCTACCAAGCCCCATAACCCTTTCGCCAACAGTAAATGTTTCATTTGAAATTTCCAAGTGTTCCAGTTGCTTCCGTTGAGTTTGTCGATCGACCACTTTTCCTCCATGTTTGATTCATGCAACCGTTTAAAAATAAATCCGTCACAAATTCAAAAGCCCGCTCGTTCCTACGCTCGAAAATCCAATCGATCACAGACGCTGATCATCTCAATTTCAACTCGACCAAATCACACCCTCCTGGGCCCATAACCTAATGTTTTTACAGCGTTGAATAACTAGTTTATTTCGAAAACGGTTATATAAACGTTAGGAAAAATACAAAACATATATAAAAGCTAATTTGAATGAAAAAACAATGGTTGGATAACAAAAAAAAAAAACGCCTTAACCAATGATAAACTGAATTAACAATTCCTGTGAAATACACACAATTCAAATAATAACGGTCAAATGCTTTCGGAATAACAACAATATAATCGCACTCTTATTTTCTCTTGGTTGTACAAAATACATAACAAATTCGCAACGTACAGCTACCTTGGTGGTACTGTCTACTACTGCACAGGGTGGCAACTTTCCGGTCACGTGACAGCCTCAAGCTGCGAATGTAACCTTGCTATCACATATTTTCTTATTATGTATCACAAGAGCTTTAAGAAAATATATGATAACCTTTGCCACCTCAGGTGGTACCAAAATTTGTTTGGGCTCATGGACTAATGGTTGCAGACCATGCGGCCAGAAGGGATGTAGCTGGTGTCAAAAAATCAGGCCAACCACCACGTTTACAGACACCAAAGGAGAACGGACCTTCCAAATATATTAAATAGATTTAGGCAAACCTAAAAGCGGAGCTCCTCACATAGTCCCTCCAAAAATGCTGGAAAATTTGTAGAAAGAACTCAGCTTTATGCTTATGTCCCTCCAAAAACGCTTGAAAACTTGTAGGAAGAAAAGTTTTCCTCCAAAACCGCTATGAATAATCCGTTTCTTCAGCAAAACATTGTAGACTGCTGTAGACTGCTGGCTGTAGGTTGTGTAGCCGCGGCAAGCCGCGAAAAGCCCGCGAAAAACAAAGCCTCGTTTCGGTTTAAGACCTTCTAAATATCCCGGATGACTATGGCCGCCATGTTGGGCCAACGTCGTCGTCGTCGTCGCTAGGCGCACGCGCCCGCGAGCCATGCCGCTAGCCACAATGACCATGAAAACTCAAATGCAAGGTTTTCTCAATTTCTATTCTCGCACGGTAGTTATGGGACTCCGCTCTGTGGCTCTTGGAGCCGCTGTGGAGCTCCGCTATAATTTATGTTTTATGTGTTCGGTATATTTTTTTCCTTTTTGCACAACCAGGTGCTAACTGTATTGATTAAGACCTGATAATGATTTTGTAACTTATGGAGACCTGGCCCCAGTTGTTCAAAGGATGGATAACACTATCCACTGGATATTTGCTATCCAGTGAATAAGTGTTGACAAAACAAACCACGCCATCCACTGGATAGTGATTCATCCGGTGGATAAAGTTATCCGTGCTTTGAACAACCGAGGCCTGGGTTAACACGACCAGAAAACAAAGAAACATGTCTGCTAGACTAAAATCTGAAAAATTTCACTTATTCACACCAACTTACATGTGATGACCATGTTAACGTTGTTCTTTCCTGATCCACTCGCTTCATCGCGCCCAGCCTCCCCCCTCCCCTCCCCCGCTCTCTGTTGACGTCATGCGAGGACGCGTGGAAAAGGCGGGAAAATCACTACAGAAAAGGATTTTTCTTGGTTCGTGTCGAAGTCGTGCACTTTGCCTGTGCAGTCGCCTGTGTAGGTGAGTTGCAGTCCTTGCAAAAAAAATATTTTTTCCCGTTTATTTTCATATATTTTTTCGTTGAATCTTCATAACAATAATTTTTTTTGTTATCTTCTATTACACAGCAAGGAAAAACATGGCAAGCCACGAAGAAAACGTAAGGGGAAGTTTCATTTTTGTAGTGTTGTCTTTCTCTTTTTTAAATGCAGTACAGACACAAGTTATTAAGCTTTTTAAAAAACATAGTTTACAGGAAATGCCTTTAGTTTAAGTTAGTATCTTTATGAACTGATTTTTTTTTCATTACTAGCAGAGTGAATCTGAAACAGTAACAAGTTCTGGTATGTGAACTTAAAATACTGCTTTGTTGAAATAAGTTTGTGGTCATTTCGTCCAGTTTTTTTGTTGCTAACGAAGCCACACTCCTTGCCCACACTTAAACAATGAAAAAACAGTCAGTGTTTTCGCTCTACAGTGAATTAGTATAATAATGAAATTAGAATCTGGTAGACTTAATGCCAATGTACTGCAGTTGATATGTTGGTTTATATTTAAATCTAAATTCTAAGCAGTCGTTTCTCCAACAACTTGTTTTGGCAATATGGCCGGTTGGGCAACATATCATATTGATGTGAAAGATGTAAAATTCATCATGAAACTACGTAACTATGTGACACGTCTCCTGTAAACTTCTTGGATCATCACTATTATTACGTACTGTGTGGTGATACTGAAATAAGAATGACTACATTTATAGCAAACTCTCCTAACGAACCTACTAGTTTGAAAAACGATCGGTTTTAATATTGCTTTGTAGACTCGAGGTTGAATTGATTACATTGAATTTCGTGTCCGTGGTCTCTTTTGTGGCATTCTACAATACGCTCTTGAACTTGTTTGAAGTTTAAATTTTACTAGTACAAAACCCTTAAACTGATAAAGATCTACAGCAACTCGTTCATATATTTAATATATTTAATGCATCCATATTCCCTAGGATTGTTTCTTTTTCTTTTAAAACATTTTTTAGGTTTGAAGATTAATTTTTTAGACTGTCACAGAACTATTCATTATAAGCTATTCCTTCTTTCTTTTACCTTCATATGCTAGGGGACGAGGGCGACAATGAAAAAATAGAGGCCATGTCCCACGGAGTACGTATTTGAATGCATCCATACTACTTAATATGTTGGAGAGATTTACGCGGTGACTTCCACTGCAACCACAATTCGTTTCCCCTTTTTGGGGTGGGTCTCCTATGTAAATATTTAAACCACTTTTAGCGTTGCAAACTTTGCATTATGGAAAGAAGCTTTGCCCTGAACCACGCCGAGGAACCAGCCTGGGTTCCCGTGGTTGGCGATATGCGTGATTGAGTTTTCATTTAATGAAAAACCCCTATTTGTTGTTATTTTTTGCATGTAAATTTTAATTGATAGGAAATCTAAAATTAAACCAATTCAAAAATTTAAATTATTATAATTTCTAAAAGTAAGATTAAAAAGTAGTTAATAGCCAACTTTCTTTGACATTCATGTACCCATTATGTTACATAAAATAAAGGAAAGACACAAAAAAGTAAGTTAAATGAAATTATTATGTATTGTATACATTCGTACTGCGGCCCCTTTAGCATACGAGGAGAAGAAAAAGATTCAAACTAACTCAACTGTCATTTTGCACAGAAAAGCAATTTTTATGTATAACAGGTATTCTGAAAATTATGAATGAATGAATGAAATACTTAATTATAGTGTCCGTAGTATTTAGCTTTAAAAACTAATTACATTAACACTATTTACATATACAAACAGCAGTGAACTACCTCATTTACCCAAAAGCTTACAAAATAATAATAGAAAAAGGATTTGAACATTTCTTTTGCATCACACATACTTGTTATAATCCCCCCACCCCCTCAAAAAAATTGACCAACCTTCACATTTTACTTTATTTCTGCCATAAACAATGTTGAACATACTTTTGAATTGTTTTATTACTTCATGCAGTACAGATATATTTCAATAAATATGTGAATTTGCTAATTTCTTTATTGATATCTTAATTATTGTTCTCAGAATGCTTCAAGTGTGATGGAAAGGGGCATGTGTCATACATATGCCCCTCTCCTGAGGAACCAGGTAATCAACATCACATATAGAAATGATGCTTCACAGCTCTTTATTATGGAGATCCATAAAAGATAGATATCACACTGTAGTCTTTTAATTAATTAGAGATATAGTGGTTTATTCGTATATTGCTCTAGTTATTACTTAACTGTCTGTAGTAGTAGTAAATCTAGAGGCTTAGAAATGCTATTTCCAGCGTTCTCCAAGAGCTATTTGTGATTTACGCATATCGCGAATTATTTACTTCCTACACTGTCTCAGTAAACCAGTGCACATTGAAGAGAGTATAACGCTCGCAATGTCAATTACAAAACAGTAAACCGACTGTCTCTGTATCTTGAAACGGCCTGGCCCCACCCGGCCCCTCCCCTTGCTACGGCATTGAAGCTTAGATTGGAACTACGCAGAACCTTGACAATGTTTAAAAAAAATCACCAAGACTTCAAGTGATGCCCGGTAACCGTAAGGGAGCTTTTAACACTGTTATTACCACAGCACTGAAACAGCGATGATCAAAGTTCAAGATGATATTCTTCGGGCAATTGATAACAACTCTTATGTAATTTTGCTGCTACTCGACCTTTCAGCAGCATTTGATACTGTTGATCATCGTATCCTATTAGATCGTCTGTCACAATGGTTTGGTATCGTGGACAACGCTTTGGAGTGGTTCCGTTCATATCTGTCTGACCGACATCAAGTCGTGATAGTAAATGGAAGTCAGTCTTCTCGTCGTGAGCTCCGCAGTGGTGTACCTCAGGGTAGTGTCCTCGGACCCATTCTATTCCTGCTCTACACGTCTCCATTAGGCGATATCATGAGGTATCATCAGGTCAAGTTCCACCTGTAAGCTGATGATACGCAGCTGTATCTCACTTTTAAATCGTCCCCTGAGATGGCTAAAGCGGCGATGGAAGCCTGTGTGCGTGACATCGATACTTGGATGACAGCAAACATGTTAAAGATGAACAGGGACAAGACTGAATTACTTGTCTTGAAGGCTCGCCATCGTCCACTCCCACCACTGATGTCTATCTCAGTCTGTGATGAGGAAATCGGTCTATCATCTAAAGCCAGAAACATTGGTGTAATTTTCGACACATCTATGTCCATGGATAACCACATTGCTGCTATTTGCAAGTCAGCTTTCTACCATCTTCGGAATATCAGTCGCATTAGGAAATATTTAAGTTTTCATACTGCTGAAATGCTGATACATGCATTTGTATCTTCCAGATTAGATTTCTGCAATTCACTTTTGTTTGGACTGCCTAAACAATCTTTAAAGAAGTTACAGCATGTCCAGAATGTTGCAGCCCGGATTGTGACACTTACGCGTAAATGTGAACATATCACACCGGTACTTTACAACCTTCACTGGCTACCTATAGAAGAGCGCGTAATATTTAAGATGCTTCTTATGACATTCAAGTGTTTGATGGGATTAGCCCCAACTTATCTGTCCGATATGATCAAGAGATATGTCCCGAGACGTAATTTACGCTCCATGAATGGCCATCGCTTGGTTGACATTAGTTATACTTTGCGCAACTATGGATGTCGAGCTTTTTCCGTAGCCTCGCCACAACTCTGGAATGCCTTACCTTTAGAAATTCGATCATGCAATGGCATTCCAGAGTTTAAGCGCAAACTTAAGACTCATCTTTTTAAGAAAGCTTTTAGTTAGATCTTTTTATAATTCAGTGTATTTTTATTCTTTTAATTGATTTTTTATTTTCTATTATATATAAATTGTAATTTTTGAATATAGATTTCTATTTTTTTTAATTGAAAACAATTTGTAAAGCGCTATTGGTTAGCAATAGAAATAGCGCTATATAAATAAAAGTATTATTATTATTATTATTATTATTACATTTGAGGTTAACTTGTATTACATTTATGGTTGATCGACTTATTACATTTAGTGTTAAATTGTATTACATTTACAGTTGGGTAAGTTATTACATTTAGGGTTGATTTTTATTACATTTGTGGTTGGTATTACATTTAGAGTTATTTCTTATTACATTTACGGTTGGTATTACATTTAGCATTGTTTATTACATTTAGCGGTGATACAAACCTTGTCAGTCAGAAAAGAATTCAACATGACATTATTGAGCAAGTGTGGGATGAAGTTGCCTGGATATTCGCCAATTTCTTTTCCCAAATTTTATGGACTGAGATGAAGTCAAGGTTAACACAAGGTGAACACAAAAAAGAATGAGCCCAATTCCAACCATCTTTACTGAACAAGCTTGGTCAATTAAATATTAATTACATGACCAAAAAGAAATTGTTTTCTTGTAGCAAATGTGGGAAATCCTTGGTTGGCAAGATGGGTTCATCCTGCCTGCTTGGGTAACCAATCAGAACACAGGATCTGCTTCAGGGTGCCTGGCCACAGATTCAGCCATATAATAAAAGAAAAAAGCTATAGAAAATACTAATTGAAGTATTATTTTTCTTACTTTTCTCATAGACAATACCCTGAAATGTTACAGATGCGGGGGGAGCGGGCACAAACAATATTTGTGCCCTATCCCCCGACAAAGGCAGAAAAGGCCTCTTGAAAAGAGCAAAAAAGGTAAAGTTTTTACATGTATACTTACAGATATCTGTCACATTTATAACAACAACATTAAGGCAATCTTATTGTAATAGCTTTTGTAGGCTTACATGAAAACAGGTCATACTAATTCTGAGCAACTCTTCATTAATTGTTTGGTACTCTCCAAACTTCCTGGTGCACATAACTTGATAAGGCATGTCAAAGCATAAAAAAAATTATTGACTGCTCAAAAGAGTTTGCTTGTAAACCTCTTGCTTTTTAAAGTTCACAGTGAATGCTATGTGAGAAAATGAAACATTCATATTTAAAAGAAGTAAATGAAATTTTGAATTTTATTTTTCTTTTCATCCAGAAAAAAAGAAGCGGGACAAAGAAGATAATGCAAATGCAAAAAACATCTTCTACATTTATAACCATTAATTAATATATACCTCTTATTAATCGAGTTTGAGGTCTGTACTGTAAAATACGGACTGAGTTTTTTTCCGTCGATTTATGGCCCAAGCGCGAAGCACGCGGGCCATAAATCGTCGGGAAAAAACGAGGATCCGTATTTTACAGTACGGACCGAGAAAATGAGGTTAATAAGATATTTATTATATCTCTGGAGTCATTTTGGCGACCAAAACAAAATTTAGCGGGCCGTACAGTGAAGTATGGCCCGCTAAATTGACCAATCACAGCGCGCGTACTAACTGAGAGATATAATAATTACATTTACATTGTAACTATTTTGTTCAGTTACAATAAATTGCAGGAAAGATCACAATTTGTGTTTTAATACTTTACTGTACAGCGGTTACCTCAAAGCTATATGTAATGTAAATTTTCCTGTGGTCACTTAATACACATGTTGAAGCTGAATTATCTTGTAAACACTCATCTGCCGATATGTTTTGATCACAGGTTAAGGTCGCGGCACACGAGTGGACTAGTCGCAGGGACTGGTCTCGGGGACCAATTCCCATCGTGTGAACAGGCCAATTTTCGTCAAAAATTCGGTCGCAGGGACTGAATTTTGGTCCCCGAAATCCGTCCCACGAATCCAAACTGGTTTGAATTCGTGGGACCAGTCGCTGATTAGCATTTTAAGCTCCCACAATTCTGCACGTTCGTGTTTGAAGATGGCAATGCCTGAACAGGGTAGTGAACAGATTGAACAGAATACTACTGAAAAGACTGTTGCCACTAATATTGAAGATTGGAGCGTCACCAGTACACGAATGGTAATTGATTCTTCGTTCATAAGAAACCGGCAATTCTTTGTCTTGCATCATCATCAGGAGCAACAGTCTTTTTCTTCACAGCTCCGGAAGCCATTTTTACTCGATGAAAACAAATTTCCCGCCAAATTTTCTCGCTAGCTGTCGCTAGCATGTTTTTGCCCCATTTCATGAAGAGAATGTGTGACATCCAGTTAATGTTACGCAAATTTGATCGGATGTTTTTTTCAGCTAGCCTGGAGAATACTATACTTTTGCAGTTTTTGATGAAATGATGCAATTTATTTATTTTTTTCAGGTATAAAAACACTGAAAGGAAACCTGATATCAAAATTATAAAGTAGGAGTGGATTTCGAACAATGTCAACATTCCATGTTTTTAAAACAATTGTTGCACACAGTCCAGTAAGGACGATCAGATATGAATAATAATAGGAATAATAATAACGATAATTTTCCATCTCCACAAGGTGATAATCTTGTTTTATATATTGAAAACGTCATAAATACTGCTATTCTGCTGTGAAACAGGTCCCAGCGTGTGAACCCTTCAAGGGACCGGTCCCTGCGACTCATTCCATCGTGTAAACTCTACAGGGACAAGTCCCTGCAACCGGTCCCCTCGTGTGTAGTGACCTTTATGATCCATCAATGCTCATATAGTATTTAATGAATATTCATCTGCCAGAAGCACAAAAGAATAGTAACAATATGGCGAACAGTCATACCAAAAAATAAAAGTGGGAATGCGAAGTTTTTCCAACAATCCCAAACTCACAACATTAAATGTATGCAAACAGGACTTTTGCCTTCGAGTGGAGTTGTTCTACAAAGATGCTATTTGCAAGGGTTTGTATAAAAACTTTTAGTATAAATACTCAGGTGATTATACAAAATCGCACGCTCTGATTGGCTCGCTATCTCGTATTTTCAGCCGATAATCACCTCGACGAACAAAATGGCTGCCAGTCGTTCGCGCGCTTTTGATGAAATAGAACTTTTTCGCGTTGTAAAATGCTTTTCTCTTATTTTTTGAAATAATCACCTGTGTATTTATTCTAAAACAATTATTCGCCTCAGGCTCAGTGATTCTTGGTGAATATTCACCGAGAATCACTTCGCCTTCGGCGAATAATTGTTAAATATTTTCTTTCGAAGAGTTCAATACTTAATGTTTTGTAAATGAAATCCAATATTACTGACAGGAGCTTTTGAAGCACATTTCTAGTTGCTGTTTTTCATAGTATGGAAATCAGTGAGATCTCAGTAAAAATGTAACACAACCAAATCATTAACTATTGGCAGTAAGAATAATAAACGATCTAACTATGATGGAACAAGTACAAGATCTGAATCCCTGAAAGAAATCAAACCCATGGCCTGCCAGATATTGGTTGGGTGCTCTAACCAACTGAAATACAAATTAGGCTCTTGCAAAGCATAAACTGGAGTCAATGTTTAGCTCAATTGAACCTTTTATACTTCGCTACCTGTGTATGTGGTTTTTCCAGCAGGTGTCTTCCCTCTGTTTGAACCATAACCATGCACTTGTATCCCCCTCTACTTTTCCTGTCCAATGGAAGATAACCTTGCATGCATGCTGGAGCAAAACATGTAAACTCTCATTAGAAATTCAATATGGCGATAGTCACATGTGTACATTCGTGTAACGTGATTGGTCTATTTTTACAGATATCCGCTGGAACCTGCAACTGTGGTCTCATGACTCGAATATCGCGATCTCTTATCCTCGTGAAATTTTCAACGTTTTTAAAGAAATAAATGGCGAGAATGAAACATATCAGGAACTCTGTTTGTTTGCGAAGGTTTTCGAGAGTATGAAGGGTGGACAGTCTCACTTCATTTACAATATAAAGGAGAATGGGAGGTGAGATTGCAAACTAAAAACACCAATGACATCAGCTTTGAGCGATTTTACTTAACCAGTAGTATTAACCAAACTTTCAAATACTATTAGACACTAAATCCATTGTTTTCTTTGTTTAGTTCTGACTATTGTTACTTCGGACTCATTGTTAGATGTGGTTCCACACGTTTAATAATGCACTTCTTTGCTTCTGATTAGTGTTGACTAAACAATTGCTTTATAGTAAAATGATATACTTTTATGTTTTCTTACTTTGAATTCCCAGAAATTCCAGGCTATAAGACGTGGATTCGTTTGCATCTGCAACTCAACGTTAATTGAGCTAATTTCTTAGAATTTTTTAATCCTTTAAAATTGATGACACATGCATGACTTGAAATTGTTTGAAATCCTTAAGAATTTCTGTGAATTGGAAGCTAAACAAATACGTTCGTTTTCTTCCCTCAGAAGTTCCCTAGAATTCCAAACGTTTTAGTTACACATTTTTGCATAGTCAGGAAGGGTTGGGAATTCATTTCAAAAACCAGGTCTAAAAACATAAATAAGAAAAGTGTACAACTCTTACAGTATTTTGGCAAGCACTGAGGACGAGAAAAAATGACACATGACAAGTAAAAATGTACCTCATTACTACACTCTATTAAAGTGTCTAATGAGATATTTATTAACGAAATAAAAAGTGCATCTGAGTGCATTGTTGAGTTATATAACCATGCAGGGATTTTTAAGAACACGAGATAAGTGCATAGAGAAGCACGAGGCACAGCCGAGTGCACTTGTCAAGTGTTCTTAAAAAATCCCAAGTGCTTATATAACTCAACAATACACGAGGATGAAGTTTTCTATTTTTTCTTTTTTTTTTATAAAATGCTATGGGAATAGTACGCGCTCAAACTCATTACGTAAGTAGGGTGCAAATTATAACTCAATAAAGCAGCTTTATGGAGCTATAATGAACTCGACCTCACCAATCACAGTGCGCACAATTACTCAAACATTTTATAATGTCCAATGCTTTATCTTTCAAAAGGCTGACTTTGATGTTAGTGAATATTAACCCTTAATATGCTAAGTCCGGATTATTCCGGGATTTGGAGGAATGTCCATTCAATCACTTGTGAGGCCACCAATTTGCACATCAGCAGATTCTTGTGATATGCAACTAATACCGGTTGGATAGATCTTTCCACAGGACTGTCCATTTTGACGATCGACTGCATTCTGACAGAACTTATCGAAAAAAAAACGTATCAGTGTTTGGTGCCAAAGTGGTGGTGAAACAGGCCAATATACGTACACTTGATCATGGTGTCTTTTCCACAACTTTTCATAGCTTAAGATTGAAACTTTTCAGGTCAAAAGAAAGGATGTACAGTGTAGAAGGTAGAGAGAATAAGAAAGCGTAGAAAAACGAAAAGCAACGCAGCGAGGAAGAAAATCGGAACAGTTCAGCAAAAAACAAAAGTGCAAATTTTGGCTTATGTGCATGCGCCAAAGTAAAATATTGTACATTTTTACATGTAATCTTCCTCAAAATCTTAATGCAATGTAAGAAAGCGCATTTCTGGCAAAGTTTAGAGAAATTTAATGGTTAAAAAATCGTGTTTTTTTCAGTAAGTTTAGCATATTAAGGGTTACCGCTCAGTACAAATATCTTTGAGGTTGTTTTGTGGAGTACAAGTTATTTTAACGTAATGCAGTTTTATAATAAAATTTGTAATTTTCCTTTTGTTCAAAGAATAAGCAGAGTGTAATTTCCAAAAATATTGAACAGTTTCTTAAACTTCAATTTCCATAAACGAATAAACAACAGCTTCTAGTATCAGCTACAGTCAAAACCCAAAAATATTAACAATTCTAACATTGTTGAATATCTTGAAAGCAACCAGCTGTTTAATTCAATTTAGTGGTTGTAACTGAGAGTTGATCACCAGTGATCATGCACCAGTCAGAGATTTTAGGATAAAGCTTTCTCCTCTCCCAGGATAATGCTTTTTTCAAACTTAAGACATCATCAATTTCATTTTGAAAATCTTTACGGAAAACAAAAAATATATAGGGGGCATAACATGGACACATGGGAATACAAATTTTATCTTCAAGTGCAGGTATATCTATCAGGAGTGAAGGTAGTGAACTAGTAAGAGATACTATTGGAACCGTAAGAGGAGATTAGTATCCAAAGAGGTCAAGTAATGTTTGTGTTTCTTATGATATATACTGATGGAATGTCAAGATTTATAGAAAAAAAAAACAAATGGTCAGCTATTTCAACAGAATTATGCCTGGCATGATATGAAACTAGGTATATAATCAAGGTTCTACTGTATCGCTGCTGTACATGTACTTCATGAAGATGACAAGGCTGTGTGGTTGATGCCACAAACATAGATGACATCACACATTACTATGGTTTCCCAGTCCCCCACAGCATTTTTGAAGATCTCATTCCAGACCTCACCGTGTATTAGCCGCTCAAAAGGCGGAGGTTTCATGAAGGCACCACCTTCACTCCTTGTAGCCGGGCAATGACCAAGTGACCTCGCACATACTGACAGAGACTGCACTTTCACTACCTTTCATTTGATGTCAATCATCAAACAGGACCTCAGCCACATAAGGTGATTGGAACAAAACAATCCTTTCATTTGTTATGCATGGCCACACAGGCTTTCAGCTACTCAGGCTGATTACAGCATAACCATCCTGTTTTGTGTTATGCATGACCACACAGGTCCTCAACCACCCAGGTTGATTACAGCATAACCTTTTTTTGTTATTCATGACCACAGAGGTCCTTAACCACTCAGGCTGATTACAGTGTAACTCTGCTTCTGCCGTGAATGGCCTTGCACAGGCCCTTGACCACACAAGATTATTACAGCATAAGTATTAGGAATATAATGTGCTGTTATAAGCTTAACAAGCTGCTACAAAATTAGTTACATTATAGGTTGACTATACCTTACAGGTACTAGGTGGTGCACAATCAATAATACAAATTACTGTTTGAGATGTGGTTCAATTACAGCCTCGCGACTGAGACCGCTCTACCAGTCTGAGAAAGGTTTCGTCATGATATGCTGGTGCTAAATCCTACTGCTGTTGACACTGGCTGGCCAAGACATGCAATCTTTCCATTTCCACTGCTCTAATCTGGGTGGTTGGAGTGTCCACACGCTTGGATCTGTCATACGAATGTCTCAGCCACCAAGGCTGATTACAGCATAACGGACCTTTTATTTGTTATGCATGGCCACACAAGCCCTCAGCGACAGAGGCTGATTACAGCATAACTACTATTTTATTTGCTATGCATGGCCAAACAGGCCCTCAGCCACCAAGCCTGAATGCAGAATAACCACAGAATGACCAGAGGTCAACGGCCATATAAGCTAATTAAAGCATGCTGTAGACGTAAGAAATATCACTCAAATACAATCTCAAGAGATACACCAGTTGAGAAAAAGTATCCTCCAAATAAGCTGGTGCCAAGTCCTCTCTTTGCTGACACTGAGTTGCTAACACATGCAGTCGTTCCATTTCCACTGCTCTTGCCCGGGTAGTTGGAGTGGTGACAGGCCTGAATCTGTCATTATTTATGAGAATGTCTTCATGAAATGCAAAGTCAGGATCTATGCCTTGTCCACCTGCTGATTTCGCTCTTGACAATGCCACAAAGAGAGCTCCTGGATTCTTTGCTTCAAAGTCATGCTTTCTAGGGTGAATCACAACATACCTAAATGCCTTGCCAGTGCCTACAGTCATCCCTTGGCACTTGTGGATTGTAGTTCCCCATGACAGCCTTAATGGAACCTGGAGACGCTTGCATCGACATGTACAGTCAGTGGACCGACTTACAGGTACAATTGGCATAAGGCTCGGATCTTCATCCATGTAAGGTGGACCCTTGTAACCTGGAAATCGTACAAACACAACATCAGGTAGCGGTATAGAATCATCAGTAGGTCTACAGCCTTGTTTGTACACAATGTCAACAACTGTGCCAACAGCTCCATTGTACAAACCCCAATCAGCCTTTAAGTTTACTACCAACATAACTTTGCTGTCCCGGCAAAGATATAGTAGAGGTAACAATCCTCCTGCTTTATTACTGTCAGCCTTTTGTGCATGTCTGCCATTGTTAACCGCCTTGATCTTTGCTACTGGATGGTTTGGCTGTTTGTTGCACTCCAATAACTTAGCTTTATTACGTTCCCATTCCAGATGATGTGTAGGAAACACATAAAGACCTTGCTCATCCATCCTAGCAAGAAGTTCTGGGCCATGCGATACACGGAGGATGTGCCACTGAAACTGCTGTAGCCAATGGATTTGCTGCGCTGTCGTACCATAACTTCTCAGTGACATCAACACATCTCTCAGCTGTTGTTCGGATTCACTTTGCTGCACATTCTCAGTCAGCTCTACAGCAGTATCCAAATTTGTCCATACCAAGCGACCATGTTAGACGGTGCACTGCGACAGTCTGGAATGTACACAGGAGTGTCACATACAGGAGGTAGCTGCACATCATCTCCCATGAACACTAGTACAGGAATACCTCCACACAGCTTGTCCGCACTGGCTCCCCTGTTTACTACATAACGTGCATGCTGTCCCATCCATCCCATTGACCGCTCATCGCTGATCAGAACTTTCAGGTTTTCACACTTTTGCTGAATTTTCTCAAGCACGAGACCTGAAGGTACAGTTAACTCATTGCAAGACCTTCCACCAGTTGGAATTCCAAAAAAGCTGTGGGCAGTTCTTCCATTAACGAGATATGCAGCATTTCCTTTGGGGGTTATCACCTGTATTGCATCATTGGCTCCGAACAACTGCCGCACTAACCTCTGAAGGCGCTTGATAACGTAGGACTTTCCAGTTCCAGCAGTGCCAGAAACAACAAGTCGCAGAGGATGGTAATCTTGCCGGTCTTCAACATAGTTGTAGAGGGTGCGCAACACCAGACTCACAATGGCTCTCTGATTCTCATTTAGGGACAACAAAGACACCTCTGGCAATTCAAGCTCTCCAGTCTCTGTTTCCTGTTCTTCATTTTCTTTGATGCATTCTTGTAGCCACTTTTTGGGGTCCTTTCTCTCAGGAAGAATCATGCAGAAACTGCTCCAATCATATTCTTTCCCACCATCATCATAATTGAAGTCCCTCTCTACGCTCTCATATATCTGATTTTGGCCTCCATACACATCCACCCAGTCTGGTTGTTCTTCTGCTTCAACAGCATCATCATCCTCATCTTCTTCAAATATTGGTTCAAGTGGATGCTCTGCATAACGCTGTGCAACTTGGGCCTTCACAAATTTTGGGCAGTCATTAGTGAACACAAAATCCTTAAACCTATCAATCCAGGATTCAGCATCTCCCTTTACTTCCTGGATATCAAACCAGTTTGGCCAGTGCAACAAAAGCATTGTTCTACAGTAATCCTCATTCAATGCCCATGCCGAATGTGTAGCACCACTAACCACCGGAACTTTCCCATCTGCACAAGCAAACTGGTACCAAGAGCACTGCTTGTCCTGTGGTCGTGCTAGGTATTTATCCAAAGGAGTGCTGCGAGTTGCGGTGTTACCATCCCGCTCAAGTCGCCTTGACCCTGACATTGACAAGTATGTAAAAGGGCGGCTACATCGTCAAAGTGCTAGTCCACTTAGCTCGAATGATGCCTCGGGTCCACTGATATCACGTCTTCCAACGGTCTTGATCAGCATCTTAGCACACATTGACACATTGACTTTCCACTGATTTGGTCCGCATCAGTTGTATCAACATTATTGACCATGCCCTTAAAGAGATCAGCAGTTGCACCAGTAGGTTCACTATCTTTGCAAGCATAACCGTACACATAGTCAACTATTGCAATAATATCATCAGTGCTTGCATTGTCTGGAGGAGAGTTGGACAGAATCAAGCTAATATCGCCATTTGCTCTCCAAGACTGCATCTGATACCGAGAATGCTGAACCATGCGCAGATGGTCACGTGCCATCTCAAGACGTGGTGCTCCATTATGATCTTCCACAATTTCGGGGCCAATACGAACTTTCTTCCCTGGACGAAACTCAGTTCCAAACTCCATCCGATATACACGTTCTCTTGGCTGCAATCCTTGTTGAGGATGGTGACGGGTCCTTAAGCAGTAATCAGAGCAACTGTGCCGGCCAACCCGGTTCACTAAAAGCAAATGATCTTGCAGTATTGCATCTTGAGTAACAGCGATGTCCATGAGCATCTTCACTAGGGGATCCCTATCATCTGATATTGGGTCAGCCGTACCCTCAGGTTGCGGCGAAAGGTCTTTCCTAGGCTGTCCTTCTTCATCACTGCCAGCTGGGTGCATTGATGTCATGGCAAAGTTTTCATCAGCCCACTGACTGAGTCTAGCTACATACTCATAATCTTCACAACCATCCTCACGAGCCTCGTCCAACAGCTGGTCTGGCTGCCTATCTTCTCTCCAACTGAGCTGGTGGCAATGAATTTGACCTCGAGACCTGGCAAATTCGTAACGATACCAATAATCGCCCCGTCGTCTGCAAGATGTACTGTTCCAATAGCCTCCTTAGTGGGGGAAAGTAAAACTCTGCACAACTTCCAGTCATGAAAAATGAAGGCAGTCCACGTTTCTCATTGACCATGAACTCCACCAAGGCACAAAGCTCTCTGCGTCTCTGATGCCAGTATTGAGCTGTACCACGCAGAGTTGCACCAAAATACAACAGCTTGTTGGTGAATGAAGTATCCCCTCTTGCTAGTCGCTTTTGCAGGTCTGCAACAGTTATTTGTGGGTCACCAAGTTGATGATCAACAAAGAACCTGCTCTGCTCCAGGGCACGCTTCCTCATGATCATGTTGTGAACAACAAATTTCCATACTTTATGCCTAGCAAATCTTCCATCTTTATACCAAAGCAAGTGCTCTGCCCATTCATGCAGTGCAGGACACGTTACTGAACGGTTTATGTGATAATCACCCTTTCCATAAGGAAACAAGCAAGGAAGCGCCATAGTGAAAAAATATGGAGTGGTGAACTCAGATGCTGGTGTTGTAGGCCAAGAAATCACTGGTTGTTCCACACGTACTTGTGCAGACACAACTTCATTTATGGCTGCTTCAACATGCGCCTGTACATTCACTCCTGGTTCAGGAAGAACAATTCCAGAAACTGTCAAGACATCATCATCTGTTTCACCAGCATCCAACTGCTGCGGAGCAGGACCCTGGTCATCCACACGTTCTGTTTCAAAAAACTCAACAGTTCTTAAATTGGGCAACTCGCCATCTTCTGGTAAATTCTCTAGACGGGCATTATCAATCTCAATGTTACCATAGGCAGGATTATTGTCCTTCAGCCAGCGGAGAGCTCCTTCAACATGGTGTCTTCTAACTCGGAGATCCTTATGGGTATCATCTCTTCCTTGTCTCCTGACACATACGATGTCCACTTCCACTGGTAAGCGGGGGAGTATTGTTGCTGGTTCTTGCACAGCCTGAGGAAATGCAATACAATGTCCCTTGGAAGCAATACCACCATGCTTCAACATATGCACATGAACAGTGGGTTCAAGTCTTGCTATCAGCATCTGCTCTGCATCTGACATTTCAGACAATTCCTGAGGAACAGACATCGGGTCCATGTTGTTCTCATCTGACCAAACTTTTGGTACCTTTTTATCTCTCCTGCAGCGAGTGCAAACATTCCCTGTGCCTTTCCATTCCAATCGTCTTTCGTTGCAAACTTCACAACAACTAAACTGGTATGTCATCTGCTCCACCTCAAATGCACGTATGGCAGAGTATGCATTATCCTCTATCTGACTTGACCCTGCTGGTGGAGGAGGTGGTAGATCTCCAACAACTTCACGTAGCCTTCTCTCTTCAGCTGTGACTCTTCTTTGATTTCGCCGCTGTCTTTTTCTTCTGTCATCCTCTGTTTCATCCACACCAGGCTTTGCAAACTCGTAGACCACTCCTACTGCCCTTGCCCTGCCAACAAGACAACTATCTTCTAAGATGCCATTGTTGTGAACTTCTGGCCCAGGTTGTGTTTCCATTAATAAGTCCCTCAGTTGACAACTCACACAGTCTCCTAGTACGACATTGTTCCGTTCAAAATCTTCGCCTAGTGAATAAAGCATTGTTAATATGAATTTAACTCTCTGTTAACTTATAAGATGTCAAAATAAATAGCTAAATTTAACTTTAATTTACTGGCTGTATTGTGTGTGTCCAGTGTAGATTTTCTTGGGCATTGCCGGCACTTAGACCACACTTGCCGGGGACTTTACAGGAAAGAAATAGAAAACGTCATGCTTTGATGGGCCAACTGAAATCAAAATGGCTATAATGTATATCACACAATAAAGCATCAAAGAAGCGTTTTTAAAGCTTTTTGAAATCATTTTAAAATGAGTAGATAGCGTAGAAAAAAGGTTTGGACATTTAACCCTTTACCCCCCAAGGGACTAATGAGATGCATGACTCCTCTTCCCCAAGGGCCACTAGCCAAAATGAGAGTGATTTGAGGTGGCTTCACAAAAAGCTCTCTAGAGGGAAAATTAAGCATTGCACAACAACACAATAGAAAGAAACTTTGTTAGGAATTGAATAAACTTTTTATTTATGTAATCTTATGTAAAAAATTCACATTACTAACTGAATAAACACAAGTCAAAAATATGCAAACTGTCTCCATGTGATTCTTTAGCCAATGTTCAGTTCTTCTCAACAACAACAGCACTATATTTACAATGATGAAAGGCCTTAGTCATGGAAAAATAACAAAATATACATGTTTGGAATACCTTTTCTTCACAAAAGTCATGGAAGCAATGTTCTGTGCACGGAAAGCACAGCTATCTCGCAAAACTTCTACACAGTAACACCGAGGTGATTTCAAAATTCGCGCCATTACAGATCTCTCTCGGTGTGATTTGGAAGGCACTCCATACAGATACAGAGTCGGCACACTCCCAAATTTTAATGCCATGTTTCACTGGTTTCATGGGAAGATATTGTTTCAATGAAAGTTGTCCCTTGAAACCAACCATGGCCTCATCTACAGATAAATTCTGTTTGGGGTGATACTCTTCGCGTAAGTTCTTCACGACCGCATCTAGGAAAGGACGCACTTTGAAGAGCTTGTCGTGATTTGGCTGCCTGCGTGGAACAAAATTTTCATTGTTGTTCAAGTGCAGATACTGATTCAGTTTATCGTATCTGTTTCTGGCCATGACACGCTTTACAAATGAAACACCGAGAGCTGGATCATCGGACCAATACAAACTTGTTTCAGGCAAGACATGTATCCCAAAGAAGATTTGCAAACCGAAGAACGCTTGCATTTCTGCCACATTCGTTTCATACCACTTCGGGTCTGGTTTTCTTGCAATGCATTGTCTCGCATAGCGGTTCGTTTCTTGGACGATATTCTCGAACAATTCTTCTGAAACAAAAAGGCAGAAGAAGTCTTTAGCCGTGCCATCTTCTGGAACTGTACTTGTTGCTCCAGTGGCGTAGGTGAATGCGGCAACATTTACTGCAGAGTCATCGCGACTCCAACCTACTTCAGCGCCATCATCTTCATCTTCCGAAAACGATAAGTTTGAAAGATCTTCAGTGTTGACTGTTGAAACAGAAATATCGCTTCCCGAATCGCTAGCGTTGTTATCTTGCTCGTTTTCAACCTCGAAATCTTCACTATCCGACTCAACGCGAGCAGCCATTGTGAAATTTTCAACATCAAATTTCTCACAAATGTTGTATGGAACGAGACCCACGCGATCTTTGCAAACATCATTCTTAGCCTCTTTCTGATTGGTCAAAAACCCATAGCAACAAATGGGCGACTATAAGAAAGGATTCTATTGGTCTAAACATAGCAACCAAAAGAGTGCCAATTGGCACTCTTGGGGGGTAAAGGGTTAAAGCATGCAGCCGAAATGTTGGAATGGTGAATTCTTGTTCACCGTGATTGACTAACTCTTCTTTATGCGTTTGTTGAAGTGCGATCTGCACCTGTAATCAATCAAGATTTATTTTTTAGAAAAACTTGTTTAGTGCCATGTAGTTATTTAGCCTTTTCAATTCACTCATTTTGATTTCAGTTAAAGTCAGTTTTGTATTCACATTGCTAGACAGAATAGATTTCTAATGCTTATGAGTGAAGACATGTGAGGGTTAGTCTAGACAAAGTAATTTTAAATATTTCACGCTTGAACAAACACCTAAAAAAGAGAGCTGTTCAGTCTCTGGCTAATTTTGATGGGAATTGTCGCAACAAAACATTATTTTTGTAATTGAAAGCATTGGATGTGTTAAAAATCTTTTTAAAATCAGTTTATAATTGCAAGCTTTCTCAAGCAAGAAAGTGAAATTTCAATTCAGGAGGATTATGTTCACATGATGGCAACAGGTTCTTAGCCTTGGCAGATTCCAATTAATTAGTGTAGCAGTACATACACAAATCGCAGAAAGTGAATGCCGGGAAAGAGCCTTTGACAAAAAAAAGCCTACAAATTCAAGCTACATGTAAAAGCTCATGAGATTTTATATTAAGGTTACCGTATACCTTCGCGGGTGTCCTTCGCGAAAAAAAATATTTGCGCGCTGTCTTAAATGTAACAACCACAAACTATATATCAGTACAAAGCTAATGAAATGCACTATCCGGTAAAAATTATTTCGCTTTGATTTTTTTTAACCGTAAAGAGAGTGCGTCCCAAAACCCCAAAACGACCGACGTCTCTTTGAGCGAATTTATCGGGTATGGAATTCGACCTTAGAATGAAAACTACTGCATTATATCAATCACAAGGCATTAATCTTCAAAACGTGTGAGGCTTTTTCGATATTTCTATTGGTTGCTTCGCAATTTTTCTGTCAATTTTGATGATCAAAAATTTACCGATACCTTTCACAACAATGGCCATTGCGGGGGATCAATTTAAAAAAACGGAAATCCCTGACACTGTTTTGATGATTGATGCCTTGTGAATGATATAATGCAGTAGTTTTGTTTACTCGGTTGAGTTTGATACCCGATAAATTCGCTCAAAGGGACGTCGGTCGTTTCGCGCTTTTAGGTCGCGCTCGCCTTACTATTAAGAAGAATTGAAGCGAAACAATTTTTATCGAATAGAGCATTCTATAACCTTGACATTGATATATAATTTGTAGTGGTTGTATTTAAGACAGCGCGGTAATATTTTTTTCGCGAAGGACACCCGCGAAGGTATACGGTAACCTTAAAACCCTGGGCATTGTTCAAAATATTGTTAAAGATAAGGATTATTTCGACATAAACCTACAAATCACTAAACCTCTTGAGGTAGACCATTTTTACAAGTGGCAGATTGAATGGACGAGTTTGCTCTTAAAGCAACTAAAATTTGATTCCACTTCACTTGCTGAAAGAAAGTAGTTAGTGGATAAGAAATGTGCATAACCAATAAAGCAATGCAAATAAATAATAATTATGTTGTCTTGCTTTCTAATATACAGGTGTACAGCTATGCTGTAAATAAATGTCCCTTAGATACCATAGTATGCATGACAATTATGTACCTCCAATAGCTACCACTGTTGCATCAGTTACTGAAGCACCAAGACCAACACATTCATTTTCACCTTGAGCATGACATTCTGCAGAGGAGAAAATGAAATACTCAATGCAGGTTGGTAACTGCCAACTGCAATTCACCTCCCAAGGGTAAATGTTTACAAATTAAAAGTGATGTCTACCTACAATTTCATTTAGCTGAAGAAAGAATAGGACCCCACATGTAAATCAATTAAATGAAATATGGTCATATAAACCCCTACCCTATAAAATTATTTGTTAAACAAAGTGAAAAAAGTAACTATTGATACAATAAACCTAAAAATATAGGCTACAAACAATATTTAACTCAATATTCAAAAGACACTAGTCTCACACCAAAGGACATACATGTGTAAATTCACTGGTGTAAATGTAAGTACTGATGTCCTGTCATCCTTTTTCTCCTTGTTGTTTTTTTTTTCCTTGTAAACACAGTGCAAATAAACCAAAGATTACACTAGGCGTTTTTTTATTAAATTCAGAAGCAAAAATTTAGATTCTTGTGGGAAGAAATCCGGAACCGAAACCATTTCCTATTTAATAATTTCCAATACTGGACCTAAGAACAATAGATCAGCAAGTTATGAAATTGGTTAACTGTCCTCTGCCCCATAATAAAAGGCAGGTTTTTAAATATTTGGTCATTGCACCCAACTTACTATGACAGACACAATTGTTGTAACTTACTATAACAGGTGCATGAGCAAGTGCTCCTAGTAAATTGTATCTACAGTAGCTCTCTATGAAATAAGCAGTAATCTATAATTTACTTAATTATTATACCTTCACTGGATATGAGGCTCACAAAGTGCAGCTCGGAAACATGCCCAAGCACAAGCGGCTGTTGATGGCTGGTGTAGGTGGTGCAAGCTGAAACATAACCTGGACTGTCTGGACTGATCAATAACTCATTCTCCTCGCCAAGACTGCTGATGACACGAACAGATGTTCCATAGTAATTTGCAGCAGCTTGTAAAATCAAATTGTCACCCCATGTGCCTTCTTTTTCCATGCTTTCCAAGTAATCACACCATGTTGGATATCTATCCTGATCACAAAGCTGAACAGATGTGTTCCATTGTGCTTTAAAAAAATTGACATATAACAAATGAAGTGTGTGTTTAGCAGTCTCTTACTTGCATATAAGTGACAGGCAATTTAAACAAAGTTGGTAAATCACAGAGCAAAAAGAAAAATTAAAATATGTTCCAATGAAATATTGTACCCAGACTTGTGTTCTCGAAACCCCTAAAAACTGTTTGGGCTCAGAAAATTCTTTTCGTGTTTCTCAAAATGCATCAAGGCCTGGGCCTGGAAAAATCATGTCATTTTTATGCGATAATTATTTTACAGGAGGTCATGAGCTCCCAAACAGATTTTTCACAACTTATTTGGACCTGCTTAAATGACAAATTTATTCGAATACTGCATTGGCAAAATTAATTATAGATGACATACTGAAGGCTTTACATGAAAAGGACACGAATAGATCTAGAGGATACTGGGGACAAATATAGCCAACAGAATTTGGTAGTTTAATTGACAATTTTTCGAACAAAGTTGGGCACGCAAGCAAGAAGTAGCTCCTACGCTTTTTGAAGCCTGTGTTATCAAACAACAAATAAGGCAGAGAATAAACAAAATTGTAATAGTAAGAAAATGCTTTAAATACTTAAATCAAGCCTTCTTTACATAGTGGAATAATAAATGTTAGTAGGTAGTTTTTACTAACAAAATTACAATGTCACTTGAAAAACCATTAATGACTTACCAAGTTGTAATTTTCCTTTAGGAATTGCACCAAATTCACTCTCAGCTTTTCATGTGAAATTTCTATTCCTTTCACAATTTGAAGTTGCTCCACCAATGCATAGAACATACAATTGCCCAAACCTTGATTTTCAGAAATTAAGAATCCTTTATCTGATGCAATCCTTTCCAAATCCTCAGGCCTCTGCAACTCGTCTGCACCATAATAGCACATTTCTAGCAGATAAGTGTAAAAATATGTCAATTATCATTATTAACTGGATGATGACAACTGATCAGAAATTTTTATCTCTCAGCGTTGACACTTAGTGAAAGAGAGGGGCGCACAGGTTGAATTGGCCTTGAATGTATTTTTCATCTAAGTTGTATAAAATAAATCAATGACTGTACTGCATTCAGAAAGAATCAAATTGTCTGATAAAAGGTCTCAGTCCGATATTTCCCCGTAATGTATTAGGACCGCTAAAAATCAATGTCATTTATTAGATCAATAATAATTATTGATTACTGTATTGTCATCTATTTATGGATAAAATTTAAAATCAATGATTATGGGTAATAACAAAGGCTTATGCATTCAATATTGTTTAGCGCATCTATTGTTGCCGATTTCAATCGATCATGAATTTCATCGTTTGTTCATGGGCGCCGGTTTTGATAATTACAAACGCGGTATTCACAAAAAGGACGTAAATGCAAAAAATCCACATAACTTGGTCATTTAAGGTATTCCTGGAGGCTAAAGTGACTCTTTCGGATTGCCGTAATTTTTTTTCAGCTAATAGGCGAGCTCAACATGAACTCGCATGCAAAGTTTCAGGTTGATACAACCAAACTCTACCGAGATATAGGCGAGGGAATTTTTGTTTATAGGGCTGATTTTGCGGGAAAAGTAGGACACCATGCTGCGCCCAAAACACCATCATCTTGCTTTGGAATTCCCGAAGGATGATCTGGTTGACAGATCGCTGACATACTAAGTAAAACCATGTCATCCGATACAAAAGATAATGACAGGCCTACGTGGACTCCCCTCGTGAGTTGTGGTAGCAATGCATTTTAGCCTTCTGTCAAATCTTCGCTGTAACGAGCGTATCTTTAAGAGATTTGCCTCTCTTGTATGATATAATGGGAGGCTTTGTAGCAACTGCTGGTTTTGTATGAGAACCCAGTTTTTCATTAAAATTTTCTTTAAGTCACGCACTGTTGGGTGATACGTCGTGACAAATGGCAAAACTCTCATTTGAGTCTTCTTTCTTTGTTGGAGTTCCAACTTTCTGTCTTCGAAGCAGACTCCTTTTAGGGACCTCTCAATGAAGTAATTAGGGTATCCTCGCGTTTTGAGGCGTAGTTTGAAGTTTGCGAGGCACTCTTCCGAGTCTGTGAAGAGTTTGTTCTGAGGAGTCGTGTTGCTTCGCCATTGATAAAACCTCGTTTTACACCCGGAGGGTGACATGAGGTGAAATGCGTGTATTGGAAGGTTTCTGTCGGCTTGTAGTGGGTCCTGATGTCCAGGATAGAGTCAGTTTGAAATCTACCCCTTTTGTATACTATTGTGTCGAGGAAAGTGATTTCCCTCTCTGAAAAATTTGATGGTTCAGAGAGTACAATGTTGTGACTTTCAACACGTTTATTTGTGTTGCTTACATGTGTTGACACGATATTCGTGAGTTCCAGGAGCGTTCTCTCCAATTCAGTTAGTTTTACATTGTCGTTGTTTACAATGTTTGACGCCGATTGCGACTCAAAACGACTCTGCCTATTTACATTTTGCAATTGTTTTCGTTGGTGTTACGAGTCAGTGGTCTGGGTTGCGATCATGGTGGAGGTGAATCCTCGGTGGCATCATTTAGTTTGTCCTCTGACATGTTTTCTTCGGTGTCCGAAAGTGGACAGTACGAAGGTGTTTTTGGTACTGTATAACAGACATCCTTGTCACCAGGTGTATTTGGTCTGAGGTATTGAAGAAATTCGTTGTCTGTAATCATAGTTGATTCGGCATGACCGCTCGGTTTCGATTCTTTACGAATCAGACTGTTGAGCTCGATGTCGTTTGCCGTTCTTCAATTGTCCATCCTTCGTTTCTCAACTTTTCAAAATCTAAACGGATTCTTGCTTTCGAATCATAACCTCGGGCTTCCTGAGCCTTTTCCGATGCTTTTTTCCTGCTTATAGACATTTTCGTTTTGGACATTGCGGAATCTTCGTAATATACGTTCTCCTCCTTTGCACAATACTTTTCGTCACTACATGGGGTTTTGGGCTGTCAACACTGAAATTCGAGGTGCTGTTGCTATGGTGAGGTGTCAATGTTTACTATCCCTGCATCTGATTGGTTTCGCGGGAAAAATAGGGGCACGCGAAGGGCGTAAAAGGCCAAATATGGGGCTCTATTTTGCGTTTTACCGCTGCAAACGATTATTAAAGACTCAGGCAAGATGGCTGCCATCGAATACAGCACAGTATTTGGTCTCCTAATCGATTTCTCTTCAATTTGCGGATAATTCTTGGACGTAAATGGCCTACCAATTTTGAGGAGAGCCTTACCAGTTGTAACTTCTTTGTGTGGTTTCGGCAGAAAGACTTGAAACTTGGAGGATATGAAATAAACATATATACGAATATTTCCTTGGCAGCACGTCAGTTCTTCTCAGATATATGAATGGTGGTGGCTCCACGAAATTCACGGACAAGAGATATCAGATTATGCGCCTTAAAATATTCTGGTTTTTCTTAATTTTGACACACTGCCAAAGCAATGTAGAGAATATTGATGTGCATCGTTTGGCCAAAGGTTAACCCTTGCGAAATGGAATTGAGAATTCCTAGGAATTCCTAGGAATTTCCTAAGAATTCCTAAGAATTTATTCTTAGGAATTTCCTAGGAATCAAGGTGTGAAATTTCACGGTAATTGGAACATGGAATTCCTAGGAATTCCTAGGAATTCCAAACTTTGCTCATCCATCAGTTGGCTTTGAAAATATTCCTAGGAATTCTTAGGAATTCCTAGGAATTGAAAGAATATAAACAGAATGATTACTTCTTAGGAATTCCTAGGAATTCCTAGGAATAGCTTGGAATAGCTAGGTCAATAAGGATATAACAAATCGACCTGCTGACGGAATTAAGGGATATTCCAAACAAAAACTGATTTGCATTTAAACCCTTATTCCTAGGAATTCCAAACTTTGCTCACCCATCAGTTGGCTTGGAAAATATTCCTAGGAATTCTTAGGAATTCCTAGGAGTTGAAAGAATATAAACAGAATGATTACTTCTTAGGAATTCCTAGGAATTTCCTAGGAATTCCTAGGAATAGCTTGGAATAGCTAGGTCAATAGGGATATAAAAAATCGACCTGCTGACCGAATTAAGGGATATTCCAATCAAAAACTGATTTGCATTTAAACCTTTATGTAAAGGAAGTTAATACTAGAAGTTGTTATTTGGCTCTCCGAACCAGAAATCCATAAGACAAATGTACAAAAACTGAAACAATGTTTATTCCAGCAATAACTGAAAAATAGCTCTCCATGTTAACAAAAAATACTTCTTCCGCTTTAACTTGACTTAAGAATTTCACTGCAGTGATTGTTTAAATGTTTTTAAAAAATTACAACAGTGACCTCAAACAATCTAATTCTAAGACAATGACTTTTTGTGAAGTAGGAATCAAATAATTCAGTATAATGACTGTAGTCCTTATGTATATATATACATATGAATAAACTTTCTTGACAAATAAATAGTTATTTTGTTGTAAATAAATTGACCAATTTTCCCTATAATGATAAGTATATTATTTTTAATTGAATGTATCAAATTATAATCTTGACATTAAATAAGCAACAATCAATTCAAAATAAAACAAATAACTGCAAATACATGCACTTAAATACATGTACTAAATGTTTAAGTGCAATGAGAAAATTTCTGCAACAATCATTATTTTCTAGAAGTTGTCAATTGTTTTTACAATCACAAAATAATTCATGACATTAAAATCTTCTAGGTAATAATCTGACCAGAAATTAAAGGTCAATACCATTAATCAAATTTTCAGAAATAGCCACTTTAATTTTTTTAACTTGTTGTGACATTATAATATCTTCCTGAGCTAAAAACAAAGGAAAATCAATTTTGGTTTAAATAAACTTATGTTTTATCGCAATCGGAAATTGAGGGTTCGATCGGTATTCTACGGAGCAACTTCAGAATACCCGTCCACTTCGTTTACATGTGTCGGGGGCTTTTGAAGAACGAGGTATATCACAATGGACTCTTTTGTTATTCATCAGTATATAAATAAGTGGACGGGTATTCGGTAAGATTTTCGTACAGGTCCCTACTTCATTATGCATGCTGTAGTTGAATTGTTTTGGGAAGTGCGCGTGCAAACATTTCTGAGAACGAAACTGTACGGCTTGCCAGCATGCACAATGAAGTAGGGACCTGTGAGGAAATCTTACCGGGTATTCTGAAGTAAGATCAGTTCTTATATCGACAGCAAAATAAATATCCATTTTATCAAAAATATGCGGTAAGTAGACGAATGAATGCAGTTTTACTTACGAAATACTTTCAGCACGACGGCTTTGTAGATGGCTTTGTTGCATGTTGTCGGTCTTGGAAGTGACGCTAACAGTCGCTCCTTCCTCGGTGTTTTTTCTTGTTTACCTGATTGTCCTTAAGGACCGAGATACTATTCTCTCCAACCCATTGAACAACAAGAAAAACCATTGTGAGAGATGTAAATAGAACGAGAACAAGACAAAAGTCACGGCAGAATGAATCGGGAATCGATGAATGGATTAAAAAATGGCGGTAGAGAAGGGTCAGAGAGCTGTGACTCACTCGATTGGCTATCCTCAATCACATGATAAGAACTGGGCGAACAGGACAAAGGTTCTTTGTGGATTGTTTGATCGTCACGTGCGTCACGATATGAATTTTGCGACGTGATTTGACTTGATTTCGCTCGATCAATTGTCTTGGTGATATTGCAGGTGACCCCGAAAAGAATGAAAGTTTATTATTTGAGGAAATGGTACAGGAAAACAAAAAGCTGTACAAATGCTCCATCTGCCTCAGTTTGTTGTCTCGAATTGGCAATGAATTGAATCTGACTTGCTTAGTTCACGGCAAAGGTAAGCTTTTTCCTTCGAGTAGAATATACTTTCGTCGGTATTCAAAGCGAAACCTTTGGGTTCTCTTTTTTCACTATGCTTGCAGGTCCTTTTAAAAGGAAATACAAAATATATGTCGATGATTCCAGTATACCGATACCCTGAGGACAACGCAATTCAATCACAAACGTTTGAAAGCTTCGGGAAACTTTGTAGAAAGCGGCTGAGCCTGTGACTTGTACGCGACTTTATCGCCTGCATTGAGATCTGAATCAAGCTTCGATGAGCCTCTGAATGGAAGTACGACTCATGTTCCTGATTTAGGCCAGTTTTCATTCGAAAACCACATTGATCTTGGATGTAACAATGTAAGAATAGAAGTGTACATTACCAGTATGTCCTGTATTATAAGTTTTCCAGTACAATCACTTAACAAAATTAAAATGTGACAAAATAAGAAAAGACTACGAAATCTTCTACAATTTTTAAAGTCTTTCTGATTTTTAAACATCCCTGAGCTAAATTCCTAATTTGCATAACTTAGAATTCCTAGGAATTCCCAGGAATTCCAAGCCCAGTTGGCCTGAATTTCTCTATTCCCAGAAATTCTCAACAATTCTTAAGCTTCTAAAATTGTAAAACTTAGAATTCCTAGGAATTCCTAGGAATTCCAAGCCTAGAGTGAGACCTAATTTGACATTCCCAAAAATTCTCAAGAATTCCAAGCTTACTTGATGAAGGCTGATTTGCATAGTTGGGAATTTCTGGGAATTCCTAGGAATTCCCAGAAAGCTGGGAATTCATTTCGCAAGGGTATGCCCTAAGGATAAATTTTACTCAAGATTTTTAAGAAAGTGTGATGTGACATGGTTACGACCATGCCCACATATACGTCAAATTCCAGAAATACTTTACATTATTCCTAAGAAAAAACAATTTTGTCAGAAGGTACTTGAAATAATTATTCAATGGTGTTAATATGGCAAACTTTGCGTAAATATATCTTAGAAAATCCCTACAAATTATATCAATCAAAAATGCCTAAAATAGCCTCCAGGAATACCTTAACCGTAAATAAACAGACGAGAGCAAATCCACAAAATAAACTAAAAAAATACTGTACCGTCAATTCCGGGAAACTGCTGGAAAAATTCGGAGAAACGTCAACAGGTATCACTTAAACATTGCATTCACCAGATTAGGTCGGCAAATCATGCAGAATTTCTCCTCTATTATATTAGCGTAGTATCTTCTAGTTTTTAGCCACACAACTTTTCCTGGGGTTTTTAAATGTCCATTCCTACAGTTATGAATGATTCCTATCCTTCCAAAAAGCCGAGCAGCCATTTTGGTGAAGTATACAGTGTAAATAAAGTCATGTGACCGACGCATTTCGTTTCCGGTTTAAATCTAATGAATGTCGATTCAAAGACGTTGAAATGGCTTTTCATTTGTATTTTGATGACGGATTAACTTCCACTGGAGTGTAAGCAACGTATAAATGGCAATTACCTGAAAATCTTCTCGCCTCATGTTGCTCCTCGCATGAATTTCGTCTCCTTTTCCTCGCTCTATTTCTGTTTCTTTCCCTTTGTTCATCTGTGAAATAGAACACAAAAAAGAAAATGAGTTGTAGCCTTTCCTGTCTTATATTGCTTGGTGGCTCAGATTATTTCTAACACGATAGACAGGATGTCGGTCGTTTCGCATACAAGTTGTTTCGCATACAAGTCGATTCGCATACATCGAGGTGGTTTCGTATACAAGGTCTTGGTCGATTTCGCCGACACGATCGGATGTCGGTCGTTTGATATTTTGTGGCCGGGTTTAGTATCAAACCGCGAAAAGCATTTAAACAACATAACACAATTCTTCTAGATATAGTGCATGGCAAGTTAAACTTGAACTTAGTCTACGCGCTGTCAACGCGTTCGCTGTGCCGAACAGAAATAACGCACGATACATAATAACAACACGCGCATATCGCCGGGTTGAGGTTAAGTTTATTTCTCTTTCCTATAGCTATCTTGTTAGAGTGTTTATGAGAACTTTTTCAATGTATTTTGCACTTTTTCGATGTATGCGAATCCACCAAGATCGTGTCGGCGAAACGACTTCGATGTATGCGAATCGACCAAGACCTTGTATGCGAAACGACCTCGATGTATGCGAAACGACCTCGATGTATGCGAATCGACTTGTATGCGAAACGACCGGCTTCCCGATAGACACAGTCTGCCTGCCTACTGTACCTGACATATTCATCGTCCTCTCTCGCCGTAACTCAGTTACTCGTTCGTCTGTCCTGCTTCTCCAAACTTCCCGTTGCCGTTCGCGCTCTCCTTCGCTCTTTTCTTCCGTTCTTTTCCTTCTCATTTCACGTAGCCGTTGTGTCTCTACTTCACACTCTTCTTCTGTTCTTTTCCTTCTCATTTCACGTAGCCGTTGTGTCTCTACTTCACACTCTTCTTCCGTTCTTTTTCTTCTCATTTCACGTAGCCGTTGTGTCTCTACTTCACGCTCTTCTTCCGCTCTTTTCCTTCTCATTTCACGTAGTCGTTGTGTCTCTACTTCACGTTCTTCTTCCGTTCTGTTCCTTCTCATTTCTCGTACCGTTTCTCTTTCTGCTTCGCGCTGCTCTTCGGTTGAGTTTCTTCTCCTTTCCCTTTGTCGTTCTCTTTCTCTTTCTCTCTCTCTTCTTTCGTTTCTGTTCTTCGGTAATAGTCCTCCCAGCCATCACATAACCTAGTTATTTAAAATTATAATAGTAATTATTGCGTTAGACGAAAGAGAATGCATACTAATCGGGTTGTTTTTACCGAAATCACTCTCGCGGGTTTTGTGGACCAGTACCCGCGGGTATCGATCCTGATGCCATGCCATTTTGGGCTATGTGGCACATGTAGCCTCGATCTCATGTGCTATTGTTTTCTTGGCCGCGGCGACCTGGAATTTGCACGTGCAGTCAAATTACCGCTCGAGTTGCCCTCGAGGTGGAAAGAAGCCATTTTCGCATTTCGCAGTTTTCCACAAGGTAAGTGAAGTTTTGTTGATTTATTCGAATCTCCACTAGCAAATATGGCTAAGGCTACGTACGAGAATATCAGAAAGCTGTGTAGTGGTGTGTTTTCCAGGAAACAGACGCTGCAATTTGCCCCGGATACGACAGCGAGTTGTGATGTGTCAATTCAGCAGCTTTTCTCAGGAGATTCAACTTCTCTCTGCGCTCATACTTGTGAGACTCGACCATTATATTTCCTTCAGCCAAAGAGCGCTGGCGAGGTGAATGCAGATTGTTTCAAGTCGCTGAGCTATGAAGTTCAAAAGTACGAGTTTCTGACAAATCCCAGTTATTTAGCCGGGTGGCCTTTGGATCTAATGCACCTGTCGATGTTAAGCCCCAGGGTGGGGGGGGGGGGGGCGGGCTACCCACGGGAATTTGACTCAGCCACCTTTCCCCTGGGAAGGGATTTTGACACTTGGGCGCTGCCCCTGGGTCGGGAATTTGACATGGCAGCCATCTTGG
Organism: Ricordea florida; assembly: GCA_949710005.1. Lineage (NCBI taxonomy): Eukaryota > Metazoa > Cnidaria > Anthozoa > Corallimorpharia > Ricordeidae > Ricordea > Ricordea florida. The sequence goes on along the minus strand of OX453276.1, from coordinate 13,345,378 downwards.
AAGGCCGAGAGAACCTGGAGAGCGACGGAAAGTTTTCGTCCCTGACGAAGCATTTCCGCTCACTGTTAAAAAAGAGTTTGAGATCGACAGTGGAGAAACGATAGTATTTCAACAATATGACAATGAGTGGGAAGAATATCTAGATATAAAGGACTTAGGGTCTGTAAAAGACAAGGCAAAGATTTGCGTAGTTTTGAACGAGGTAAGTTTATTTATGGGTTTAATAAATGCCCATTTATTTTTCAAATGTCACCTGCTTATTTATATTAAGAACAGTATTTGAAACGAGTTCTATTTTTCTTTGGCAGTGTCAGAAATTCACAAACCAGGAAACAACCACTAGACCCTCTAGTATAACAGTGTCTAAAACCACTTGTACTTCTACATCCAAATGTAAGTGCAGTGTTCTTCCATTTTGTGACATTTAAATTTATTCTTAAGTTTGTGTGCATGTCCTCTAAAAATATGTAATGTTCATTACATATAAATGTTCATTAAAGTTGTTTTTATTGGCCTGACCAAATGCTAGTACACTTCTTGCAATTTCCAGCTCTTGGAATGCATTGAATATAAAGTAGAACCGAATTTAGGCACTTCATCTTCCACTACAACACTTTGTAGCAAAATCTTAATCCCACTGGGGAAAAGATATGCTTGTTTACCTAAAATGTATGTCTTTTGTGACAGCTGGTTCAGCAAGGTCAGCAGGTGCCAGCTATGGACAAAGCTGTGGACAAGTTCAGACTACTATTTTAGTCAATAATGGCAACGTCCAGATTGGCCCAAAAGTAAAGGTTAGTGTAAAGTTCTCTAGCACCTGGCTTATAACCATAAAAAAGACACTTCAAAGCAGGATATTTTTATTTCTGTTAGTTTATTTCTTTTGAAGCCATTTATGTAAATGCATCTCTTTGTATGTATTTTGCTTAAAGGAAATACAGAAGTTACTGTGTACATTAAAGTAAAAACGGCAGTTTACAGGAATTCTCTCTTCTTACTGTAGGGGACAAGTACAACCAGTAAAAGCCAGGATATTATTGAATCCTCCAAGATATATGGCAAGGGAACAACGACAATACTAACACCCTACCAAACTGCTATCAATGAGGCTTCAGCAAATCTGGCTTTAGACGATCCTTCCCTCTTAATAAAGAGAGATGTGCTCTACGAAAAAGCTAAAGAAGCTGTCAGGAATGATACCAGTTTTACATTTAAGAAGGGTAAGTCAAGATCAACTTTTTCTAGTGAAATAGACGTAGAAAAATCAGCAAAGAGAAAGAATACAACAGAATCATTTAGGAAAGAGCATGTTATTAAACTCCTGGAAGATATTGATGGGAAGAAAAAAGAGATTAAGTTCAAGATGTTACATCAAAGTAAAGCCCAAAATTCTAAAGACTGGGAGACTTGTGAAAAACTTCAAAAAGAAATGAACACACTCAGGCAAGAATAACATAAGTGTCAGCAAGAGTTGCAATTGCTGGAAAGAAAGGAGAAGAAGTCAAAATGGTATAAGGAGAGTAAAAAGTCTGATGATAGAGAAGAGAATTCTACAGGTGGGGGGCAGAAACAGAAAAGTCTCTTTCAAAGCTTTATTCAGAAAACGATTGAAGAAAAAAGTACAACAGAAGAATCAGGAAGTGGAAAAGTGACTTATGCTCAGGAAACAAGTGTTCAGGAGAAGGAAATCTGTAGTCATACACAAACTGCAGACAATGTGGGCCAGGGTTTTCTCCAAAGCCCCCTCTAGACACATCAGAACCTACGAGGGGGCCTTGTGATAATGACATTATGCGGCTGAAAAGATTTCAAAACTTATCAGATTACATCAAAGTTGACAATTTTACTGATGTATCTAGATTAGACAGTTTCACACTGGATATGTACATTCTAACAAAAGAGAAAATATGCCATGGAGAACATAAGCAGCCATGTAAAGCATGTATTGGCTTGTTAAGTGTTGCAAAGAGTATCCTTCATAAAGGTTTCATTCGGTCACCGAGAATAAATGAGAGTAAACATGATGTCATTTATCTGGTCTCTAAGGAGACTAACCTGGAACTTACAAGAAGCCTTTTAAAAAGAAAGGATTCTGGTTCACAGTACACTGGTGTACAGATGTCTGCAAGCTTAGTGAAGCAATTGCTATCAGCTTCAGAGTCTGAAGCTGAAAGAAAGAGACTAACCTATGGCATTGCAAAATCATCTGGTCTAAGTCACACAAAATTGAGACAATTATATGGCTTTGAGAATTTGCAGCAAAGACAAGACAAGGTTGAGAATTCTCTGCGTGAAATAAGACAGATTAGAGAAGCTGTGGCATCAATTGCTAGTATTCAAGAGAAAGCACTTTTACAATCAATTGGAATTGAAGTTGAAAGTGATGAGGATTCAGAGCAAGACGAAAGTGAAACAGATTCTAATGTGGATGTCGAGGAGGAATGTGATTTGAGTGCTGCAGAAAACACGTCTGCTAGTGAAATGGTTCGTGCCAATTTTGTAAGTGAGACAGACCTACTGAAAACATCAGAAAATAGATTTGCAAATGAAACAGTAAGTACTAACTTCAATGCATCAGAAGACACATTTGTTAGGGAAACGGTCGATGCTCTGAATGTCTCAGAAGTCAGACGTGCAACTTCTCAAAATGCTGACATTATAGGGGACATGCCTCATCAGTTCTCGCTGAGCAAACAAATAACTGAGTCGGCTTGTTACCAGAATTCCCATCAGCTAATGGATATTCTTAAGTCTTGTGAACTGAATTGGTTTAGCTTTGTGGAAGTCATCAAGGAGAAGATGAATGATTACTCTAAAGAAGCTATTGATCAGTTGCTGCTTGATTTTAGTGGCCAACTTCATCTATTTAATTTAGAAGAGAGAGAAGAAATGATAATAGAGCAAAGCCGACAGGCATTTCTCCTTGCACAGAGGCTTAAAGAAAATAACTCTGACGCAGATGATGAAGCTGTCCTGTCAGAGGAAGAGGAAGTTGAGGTTGATTGGGGAAATATCCATGACCCTTTGCAAAAGGAGGCACAGTCAGCAATCGCACAAAAGATAAGGAACCTTCGCTTAAATGCCAAGAGGCAGGCAGCAAAGAAAGTTGCAAAAGCAAGATATTTGAAGAGAAGGAGTGGCAAGAATGTCAGCAAAATCCTGAAAGAGTGTCCAGACATCAGCCAAACAATAGAAAATTATGTCAAGAGTGCTGGTGTGGGGGGAGACAGTTGGCATAGGACAGGTGTCCTCACCTTTGATGGCAATCGCAAAGTGCAGAAGAAACCAACGTTCAGCAGAATGAAAGAGCATTTGGAAATGGCATATGGAAGGAAATTTGGGTATGGTACCGTTGTTGAACTTTGTGTTGCTAGAAACAAGCGAACAAAGTCTTCTACACGCTATAGGGGTCTTGCAAGAGTCACATGCAGACGAGCAAGAAAAGGATTCACTATGAAATACAACCCGGATCAGCACTGGTCAGCAGCATTTTACAGGGGCCTGGATGCTTTGCATCTCAAGGATGGAAATGATATCCTAAATATCAACCGCGATGACCAAGCAGGCTTTCGTCTTGACACCCTTGCTACACAAAGCAAACATGCCACATTATGCATCTCTGAAGAGGTACCACTGACAACCAAAGTGGACTACGTTAATAAATATCCATCCACTCTACAGACAACATCGTACAACTTTTCTGGTACCGAAACAACTTCTGAAGCTTGTGCTGGGATTGTCAAAGCTACACCACTACACAGCAAGAATCCAGCTCAACATTTTCACGATCTGAATGAGATAGAGACCTATCCTGATGTACAACCAGCATTTTTCAACTACCTCACTGGACAGCGAAAGAAAAGAGTTTGTGTTCGTGTTGATGGCGGTCATGATGAGGGCCCCTCTCATACGGAGGTCCAGTTCTGGTGGACATGCTACCATCTTGACAAAGGCTCTCAAGTTCTCATTCTTACAACGCGAGACAGTGGCTCAAGTAACAAAAACAGAGTGGAGCTCCAAAATGGTTGTCTTGCCCTCGCGCATTCTAATTTGTTCATACCATCTACCTTGAATGGTTCTTGTTTGAACTCGCAAAGTGGTAATGTTGATGAAGTCAAATTGAAGCAAAACCTCAGTGATGCAATTGATGCCTATTTAAACCGAGTGAACAAATGTCCATGTGCAGACACAGTGATACATCTTTACAAAGGTACAGACAGCTCAGAGTACCAAAAGTTGAGATAAATGGTGAAAACCTTTCTCGGTAGAAAACCCAGCTTGAACCATTAAAGAGTGGTATTATATTGTGAGGGAGCAAGAAAAGTTTCAAGCAGCGGGTCAAGATGCTAATTCCTCTCATCAAGAAGGTGAGTAATTTTGTCCTGATATTTACAACCTTGTAAACTTTTTGGTATATTTTCTTAACCTTCTCTGGTGATTCCTTGATAAGAAGGTAGGGGTGGTAGAGAGTGAAAGGGGAAGGGAATATCCATAAGATGAAAGATACAAAGTAACATAACATAAAAATATATATATATATAATCATCACCAACATTTCAGCTGCATAAAATGTACTTCACGAGGCCTTAACATGACCCTGATGAAGGCTAGTCTATCCAGCTAAAAAAAGGTGATGTGAGAGCAAAATACATCATTTTTGTTCTCATTATTTTGTGATCTACCATACACTTTATTATCAACAGGATCTCCTTTTTTCAGTGGATACTTTTTTTGTGGGTTCAAATCTCACTCACCTTTAATTTTCTTTTAAATATATATTCATATGTAATCAAAGATGACATGGGTACACGCCAAAATGTCCATGAGCAGTTTGCAAAAAGAGCAGCAAATGTTCTATCACTGTATCGCACAAATAAAGGTAAGAGAAACTGGGAGCAATTGGATGAGAAAACATTGAAATTTCATTTACATGAAGACCAATTAGCTTCTTTTCAAGAGGTTGAAGATGAGGTAGTTTCTCTACAAAATGATCTACAAGAATGGAAAGCAGCACATGCAAACCTGGAGGCAGAAAAAAAAAACCTTTTTGATGAAATGAAGGACACTATCAACAGATTGGGTAAGGAACAATGTCAACTTCAAAATACCAACAATCAACTTCAAGAGTATATCAAATGCCTTGAGAAAGATGAAGGGTTTTCCTACAATGGAAAAAAAATTTCTGAGACTAAGAACAGACAGCGCACATTGAAGGCTTTCCTGACTAGAGCTGAAACAGCTTTGTGGTTTTCACAAGCATTTGGCCTTCATGTTGAATCACTTAGAGTTAAAGAGGCAGACACAGGGAAAACATACGCAGTAAATGTTGAAACCAAAGCACAAAAATCAGGCGAATGTTCAAATCCTGTTACTAACATAAACGATTCCGACATGGAAAAAGTTGAATAAATTCTTTATCTTCTTGATAAATTCTGTGTCAGTGATGAATTTTACCACGAATTTAGCATGATTGAAAATGGTCATCCAAGATCTTATCTGATTAAACAATGCAGAAATGATCTGGACAAACTTTGTCATGTGACACCTACTCCTGGAACAAATGAAGGTGCACAAGTATCATTTGAATCACTTCTCTTGCAGCAAATTTCAGCTAGCTTTTAAAAAGGAAAATCCAGAGTTTGATTTTGGCAATGAAACACTAAAAATAAAAATCAGTGGGGATGGAGCTAAAATGACACAGAAATCTAATTACATTCTTCTCTCTTGTGCACTACTCCAGAAACAAGACGAAGTTATGTCTGCCAAAGGAAATCATACCATTGTGGTAGTCAATGGTAGTGAAAAGTATGAAACACTAGAAGTATCTTTCAAGACTACATTTTCAGAAATAAATTCTCTGATTGACAAAGTCACTATTAGTGTTGATGGTCCAGAAGTTAAGCTTGAGTTTTTCCTAGGAGGGGGCTATAAATTTCTACTGACAGTCATGGGACTTAAGGGGGCTACATCTTTATATGCCTCCCTATGGTGTAAAATCCATAAAGACAAGAGGTGGGAAACAGACAAGCATTTCCATCACTTTAATTCACCACCAATGATGAGAACACTATTGGAAATTAAGGAGCTGGTAAAGAAAGGAAAAGATGATTACTGCTGTGTGAAGGAACCACTTTTGAACATAGACAGACCTTGACCATGTCATTGTAGATGAGTTACACCTGCTGCTACGTGTAATGGATGTGATGCTAGACAACATTATCACTGAAGTCATTGACTGGGATAAGATTGATGATTTCGAAAAATCATCCAAAGAGCCTCAAGGCATCCATTTGAAAAAGCTCGTGAGTGAGATCAGATCCTATGGTGTGGGTTTTGATGTTTGGGAACTCCGAAATCCAGCTGACAATAAAGGCACTGGAAAGTATGAATTTACAAGTCTGTTTGGAAACGACAAGAAGAAAATTCTCTCCTTGCTACCAGAAAATCTCTGTAAAGTGCTGCAGCCAAATACCTGCACTGAAATATCCAAGGTGTGGAGTGATTTCAGAAGTTTGTATGAAGACATAAATTCCTGGTCCTCAGACAAATCTGTTGACACTTTTTGGCACAAGGCACAAAACTGGTTGGAGACCTTTATTTCTCTCAGAGGAAAGAGAATTGGCTATGAAAGAAAGAGAATTACTCCATATATGCATGTACTTTTTGCTCATGTCCCTTATTTCCTCCATACACATAAATCTCTAAAAGTATTCACTGGTCAAGGAGTTGAGAAAAACAATGACTCAGCAAGGAATGTAGTGCTTCGAAAATCAAACCACTTTGACTCAGTTGGATATATTCTTAGACTTGAAAACAGACAATGGCTTCTAAGAGAAAGAGAAAGAGCAAGCAGAAAGTACACAAAACACAGTTCTCAATACTGGGAGCAAGAAATCAGTGTCAAGCGTGCGGGTAAAAAGAGACAACCTGAAGCAAACATAGCCAACATGGAAAGCAACAACTCGCCAGACACATCTACATCACAAGTTCAGAATGAACAACCCCAAGCAAGAAATGGCACAGATCATGAAAGGCCGGGAAATAAAAGAAAAAGGCATATAGACGATGGGGGAAAAGGAAACAGAAAAGGGAAAGGAAAGGGTAAACAAACAAAACAGAAAAAAAAAGAGTCTAGCCTGAGCAGCTACAAAGCATGCACATAAACAGAGGAATCTTCAAAATATAAACAAATATAAACAACAATTTCAAAGCCTTTATGTAACTTTCTGACTTGACATAACAACATAATTTCTTAGAAGCAGGGTTATTAATGCGCTTAATAAGCAGGGTATTAGCTTGTACCTAAACCCATCTAAAAGCATGCATTCACATTCTCAGTTTCAATCACAATACTGCAATTGAGCGCTTGTTAAAACTTAAACTTACTTTTTCGAGATGGTATCTGGGCTTAGGTACAAGCTTCCCCTCCACAAGTTTATGTGTCTGTGGTCCCAAGCTCACAAAAGGTTTTGCTCTAATTGGAAATATGACTTGTGTGCCATCTCCAAGGTTGTCTATGTAAGAGTCCCAGTCAGGACATTCTTTTAAAAAAGAACAGCGGTTAAAGTCAGTCTTCTCTAACAAAGTACAACCAGATTTGGTGCTGGGTCTTCCTCGTCCTCTAAAAATATAATTAAAGATATCATGTCTAATTTCTACTACAGTTGTGGCTGAGGCTGTCTGATGTTTGCTCTTGAGATGCTGGAGAATAGCAACTGCCAGTAGATCAGATCCCTCTTTAATTCTTTCCTCTGAGGGTTTGCACATTCTAAATGCCCTAAAGAAAATAGTTGGGATCCATTATTGTCTAAAATACATGCAATATTTTTGCAGAAAGTGAAACAATAACCAAATAAAAACCCTAACAAAATTGCTTATAATGCGAAAGATGACATAAAACTGTTATCTTCTCTTCTCATGTCCCAAACTATTTCGTACTAGATCGAGGAGTAGCAAAAAATTAAGTTCGTACGTTTAATTTTGACTGGACAAAATAATGCTAAAAGAAGCACCTTATTGCAGTTTTATTAAGGTTTTCCTCCACTTCCCACGTGTCCTCCAGCGAACTGTACCCTTTCCAACGAATTAGGTACTCATTCTTAAAGACAAAATACATAGAACACTTCACTATGAACCACATTTTTATGAAAATGCCATGAATTTCTAGTGGAAATCCCATGAAAACCTGTTCATGGCCCATGAAACATGCAAAACCAGTTTTCATGGCCTTATTTGAGGCCATGAATTTTCCATGAAATATTGGACTCTATATTTCATGGCCCATGAATTTCATAGGGTGATATTTTTCATGACCCATGAAAGTCCTTAATGGGTCATGAATTTCCCACTAAAGGGAATTTCATGGGTCATGAAAATGAATCTTTCGAAAGTTACTGACTTCATGGGTCATGAAACTCCTCCAAATGTATTTAAAGGCCATTAATTTTTTTCATGACCCATGAAACATGATATTAAATTGTTGCCACTGAACATCGAGAAACTATCAGATATCATTAAATATACCATGAATTAATGTTATTTTACTGAAAATTGGTGATTGAAACACTTCAACATTGCTTTGTAAAATAAATAGCAACATTTTATTACCTTTTTGTTTAAAAAGCAGTATCTTTTCATATTTGCATTCTCTTTTGTCAATTTTTTCTATTACATGTAGAGCCAAACAGACTCTTTAGTTAATGTTTTTACTCATGGACATGGAAACTTGGTTAAACCAAGGCTGCTTGTTTCATATTGACTTGTGAGAAAGATTTAACAGGGCTCAATTGCAAGCCATTCCTACACTGAAGAAAGCATGTTAGATATAAGCCCAGTAAATCTGTATGGCCTTATAAAAAATAAATCTGCAAAACATTCAGGAAATTAAATCTTCAGCAAAACAGCACTTTAACTTTGAATATGGACTACTGCAGGATACCAATCAAGGATTCCCACTCAAACAACATATCAAAATATTTCACCTTAATGCAAGCTTCACAGTCCAGCTCCGTTCAGCTCAACACAGCTTATCACTAGAATTGGAGCGAGAGAAAAAAGGAAAGGAGGGCAGACAGAGAGGGGGAGCAAGGGAATGCTTCCAGACAAACCCCACGACTTGCTCGACCAGAATCTTGACTTGCTTACGACACACAGCACACTCAGTGATACACTGCAATACAAGTTGCATGGATTTCTAGCATGTAGGAAACACTTGAAAGTAATAATACCTCGTTTGATGCAATGGTGTCATGATCACAAGCACAATCAGTCGAATTATTGGCGATTTCAAAAACTGTGTCTTCTGAATGACCGGATAGGTGCTCTTCGATCCCAGCATCGTGATCACTCGTACCCGCGTCACTTGAATCGCTCCCGTTGGCATTGCCAACTCTCGATGCGTTTTCTTTTAACGATTCATTCACACTCCACAAACCGTATGTCCTTTTATGCTGCCTAACCTTTTATTTTGTTAAAACAACCTTTCCTTTGCACAAATTACAGAAACAAAACCTGAGAAACAATGGTGCCTCGAATCCATAAAATCATTCCTTGCTCGAGCTCTTGCTCTCGCACCTCTCGCAACACTGCGACCTCTTTTGTTGGCTGCAGATCCTGCTCGTCATTTCTGAAATCTACCGCTGAATGCCCTGTTGAATCTGCTGTCCCTGGCTCACGGCAATCGTTCGGACTCATTATCATGTGATCAGATCATGTGATCAGCGTAGAAGACATTGGCGGTTTTTTTGGAACCTCATGCGAACCGTAAAGCTCTTCGCTGGCAAAATTTGAATATTTATAAGTTCTCTTCGCCGATATTGTTTCGTTAAAGCAAAAATGAATCAACTCAAAAGTGTATTTGAAGATGTAACATTTACAAACAACGATGAGGTGTTACAGATATTGCAAGATGAAGGGGTAAGTGTAGTTACACATCCGATCTCAATAAATACCGCTCATGAACTTTCCAAGTGCTGTTTTTGATTTCACATGGAAGTAAGGCTACCTTTATTGAAAAGATGAACGTTTGGAAGAGATTTAAACTGCAGAAGAACATGTTTAAATCGATAGCTATTTGAATATATTTGTTATAAGGTTTAGCTTCACCTAGAACCTTCGCTGACAACAGCTGTCCGTAAAGATTTGAATCTTAAAATTCATAGCGTTTTTCAGTAAAGCTTTAAGCTTAATATATCAAAGACAGCTTTCAAACTGATAGCCCGCTTGTGAATCATATTTTGTACCCTAATCTTCCTTATGCATTTCTTCTTCTTCTTCCAACAACAGCACTTTGTGGTTTCAAATCATAAGGAATAAAGTAAAGTGCCTCACCAAAAGAAGCTTAAAAGTTAATGAAAATAAGAAATGTAGAAAGGCAAGCTAGTATAATACAATGTATATTTAAAAAAGTTATATTAAAAAAGTTAAGTAAAAAGGCATATTGAATTTTTTAATTGAAGCGTCTAAAAAAACGTACATGTACAGTAATCCAAGTTTCTTGCCCTGTCATATCACATTGTCTAAATTTCAAAACAGCAATACACAATGTTCATGTTGTAGGAATTTGTATCACAGTTCAGTCCTGCACAGGTAATCATAAATAGCAATCCAATCATTCACGAAAAATATTAATTATTTGAAGGTATAAAATGAGTCAAATTGAAATGGAATTGTTATAGTGGTGCTACAGCTCAATAATTTAAAGATGATGAACATCTACAAAGAACTCAAAATAGTGTAATTTAATAACAATTTATTATCAAGATGAGTATTTTTTTTTAAATATAGAATTCAATCATTTTTTATCAAATTATAATTACCTATTTACATGCATGTGAAAGGAATGAACATAGCTGGACTCTGATAATGCAATCATTCATGAAAAAAAATATTTATATAAGAAGGTATAAATAATAATATAATTTTTTATTATTGAGAAGAGTATTTTTTTTAAATTATTGAATTGAATCATTTTCAATCAAATTATAATTATCTGTATGCATACATGAAATATGCCAATTAAGATTTGGTCAAAGGAATAAATATTAACTGGAATCTGATAATGCAGTTGGTCTTATATGCCTTGGCTTAAATGCTGAGATACTCTTTGTCACAAAAAGTCTTCGAAATAATGAGGTAAGTTTCTTTTGGTGTATGAAATATGGCAACTAGATACAGGTGATACATTCATATTTCTAGAAGTCTAATGGCATATTCATGGTATCTATGTTCTTTTACATACCCATGAAAAACACGTGAGATTTATTTTAAGGGGATTTTCATGGTTCTCCTTGAAATTTGTCCACCCCATGAAAATCCTGAAAGCCCAATGGGGCATAAGCAGTTAAAATGCTGTGAAAACACCATGAAAAGGTCCAAAAATTTTCATGGTCAATGAATATTTCCATATTCACAGGGTATTCATGGGCCATGAAAATCATGGACCCATTAAAAACTCATGAAATTCGAAACCATGAAAAACCAGGTTTTATTTTCATGGCCTAATATATTCACCATTAAAAACCCATGAAATTTTGAACCTTGCAGCAGAAAACTTTCATGGTATTTTCAAGAGTATTTAATGAGTTTTGCATAATGTAAGAGATTTCATGGGCCCTGAATATGGAAACATTCACAGGATTTTCATGCCTTTTTTAATGCTTTTTTCATACTTTTTTCATGCCATCAATCCCATGAAAAAAGCCATGAAAAATCCCATGAAAATCCTTTGAAAAGGTCATGAATTTACCATGAAATAATTAATGGCATTTTCATGGGTTTTGAGTTCATAGTGCTTGTTTATGTGTGCGGTAAAAAGTGTACCCAAGGTTATCAATTCATTAGTGACGTTACGTGATTCAAACAAGTGTCTTATTTACCTTTCCTTTATTTCTCCTGCAGCTTAAAACTCTTTCCACTTGAAAGTAAGGGCCTTTTTTCCTTTTCCACCGACTCTCAATGAAATCTGCCGTATTGAGAGCATTTAAGCTCCGATAATAGCCTTGGGAATGCTTTCCTCTTCGTTTATCCGCCATCTTGAATGCAGAAATTTACACGCCCGCCGTTCGAGCCGCTGACTGTACGGGATTTCTGGCTATATCCTAGGTTCTACTGTAGCAACGACAAGTGCATTAGCTGTGAGAAATGAAAATAGCAGTCCAATTTTAGCTCAAGTAAATCGTGAATTTACTTGTCAAAACAATGCAATGTACTCAACAACATCCTCACCGAAATTTGTAGACTTTGGTAATGCAAAATTCATAAATTGTAAATTTTCATTTAACAAGAAAGATTAAGGATAATTTGCATGCAGTAACCATTGAACATTGTCTCACATATCTTTAACATTGAACTTATATTTGTCTGCATGTATTGCAGAGTATTTTTATAATGTTTTGATATGTTATCAAGCTTATTTTCTGCTTATTTATCAAAAAAAATGTAAAAGCAGTTGCGCTCAATTTCAACAAAATTTCAAAGAATTAAAGAGTTTGATTATCATAATGTTTTGTATTTCACTGAACCCAGATTAAATATTAAAAGGGTTAGAGACTTGAAATTCGTGGTTTGTTTACAAATACACGCACTTGCTGGCTGTGAAATGAACGAGAAATTGTCAATACTGCGTTCCGCTTCATGCAGTATTGACAATTTCTTGTTCATTTTACAGCCAGCGCGTGCGTGTATTTGTAACCAAACCACTCATTTCAGTCTCTAACCCGCAAATACAGTGTACATACAACGATTAATACAAATTTTCTGCGAAAAAATGTAACTCAAGAAAATCACAAACCACTGCCTTAAGTCCGCTAGAATTAAGTGTAGTGGATGCGATTTGTTGGCTCGGGAAGCATTTTTAACCGTCTTTCTATATATATAATTTTACTGTTATAATATTTGTCAGGTGAAGACTATTGATGAGTCCATCGAGGAACTCAAGAGCGATTTGAAAACTAAGGTAAGGGCTCTATAACAGATGCAGTTGCAGTTAGTTTTTTGCCCATTTCAAATTTTATTCTTTTTTTCCCCAGATTATTCTCTAAGTAACAAAGCAAAATGAAAGTGACACGATTTAAACCAAAGGAAAAAAAACTTTTTCTGAAGTTAATTTCAAAATTTGAGTTTTATTTTTACAGTAATAAGTTACTGATCAACAATGGATGGATAACTGAGCATCACTACTGCTTGTTCTTAATATAAAACACAACATAATATATATATATATAAGGTGTGTGAAAGGCTTGAACCCAGGAGTCATTTTGAAAGTAGGTTGAGTTTGATCATCCGGAATAGGACTGTTGTTGTTGACATGTATAAGATCAAAAAGACACAAACTAGAGAATTAAAATTATTTGTCATATTTTCCTTAGAGAAATACTGACATCAAGGCCACCCCAAGTGAGCACCTTATAACCAGAAGAAAGCGCAGCCCAACATCCTTGAATGCTCAAGGTAATATTTCTGGCCCTGAGTGCAGTGGCAGAAGACAGTGCCAAGAGACCATGGAGGTGGCACAAGCACTTCATGGCACAACACCAAACAACATGCTCCCTGCCTTTGCGGGCATCATGTCGGTCCTCAACAACAATTGCTCTGCGCCTGATTTGGTAGAGTTATTTAGGAAATGCCCAAAATTGTCACAAGGGGTGATACTAAAAGTTTTAAATGATCAAATACGAAATTTTGAGAAAAGTGATTCAAATTTTATAAGAAGTGTCAATGTTTTGTACAAGGGGGGGAATTGCAAGCAGAAGTACATATCAATTAAGTCGTTGCTTTCAATGTGCATGAATGAAAATGGGGTAGGAAGAAAGCATATTGAATTTGTAAAAAAAATCCCAGTTCCAAGGTTATTCACCTACCAGAAATTAATGGCAAGGGTGAATCACATCAATATTGGTGACCTATATGATGTAAAGGAAGTTCTTTGTGAGGAATACCAGGTTAATGGAAAGTTTAGGAACCTACAGCAACTTCTTTTGAAAATGGCTCAGTTTTATTACCTCATGGTATGTACTTCATACCATGAGGTATTGTGATGAATGGATTTGTCACTCCATTCCCGTTAGACAATTAATTTATGCATTAAATCTGCATTAAATGTGAATTAAACTTGCTCTCCCCTGTCTCCCCTACTAGGTTTGGTTTTGTCCACAAAGTCGTGTTATTGTTTTATGTTCACATATGTGGGGGGAGGGGGTGAGACAAAGCGGCAGAACATGTTTACAAAATGGCGTCTGTTGTGTCGAGCCCGACGTAAAGATTGTCAAGGCGGGTTTTCGTTCCTTTTGCTCCATCTTTGATCAAAATACACGAACAGGAAATGTTTTCAAGAATGCTCGAGGGGAAAGAAATGGGTTTTAAAGTCTTAAAAGTGACGATGTCTCCAATTTGGACGACGAGTAATCGATCAGTCGTAGCAAGAGTGCACAAAATGAACTATTTGGAATGAACGCTTTATGGTCTGGGGAAAGGACAGCACTTCATGGAATAATTGCCACAGACCATGAGGTAGCTCGAAGGAGCCTTTGATTTGTCCATTAATAAATACAGGAAAGATAAGCTTGATTGGTTTGGGGAGGGTGATGGTGCTTTTAAAGTTGCCATTGGGGGAGATGGGGTTCCATTTGGTAAGGATGACCAAGCTGTAGCTTGGCTAGTTAGTTTTCTGATTTGTAGGACTTGTGTTTGTAGCCCTGCGGAGAATTTTCTCATGTTTGGGGCAAATTGTTCTGAGGACTGTGAACCTGTTTGCTGGTACACAACCTTGCTAAGAGAAGAAATGACTGCTATTGAGGAGAATTCTTACTCTGTAGAAGTAGAGGGTAATCAGGTGAGTGTTTCCTTCCATTTTGAATTGCTTCCCAATGATATGAAGTATTTAGCTTTTCTTGGGGTTGAACTAACCATTTCTGCAACATACTTTTCTCCTTTTGCAGATATCAGAACGAGTGAAATCAGTGATGTCCAAGGTTCTTTTGGTCTGACACCTGACAACAAATGGAAACCTTGGAAATACAATGACAGAATTAAAGTAGCTGATGCTGTGAAAAAGAAGAAAGAGCAACTAAAAAAAAAAAACTCCACAAACAACTACTGAGACTCCTGGGTTCAAACCATTTATAGTGTTGATACTCTATTAATGTCTCCACTTTACGGTGGTAAACCTTGGGTACTAATGGGAGTGCAGACTGCTTGAAAATATTGATTTTTTTGCTTGATTCGTGATCCGCGCGCTAACAGGGTGGACGCAAACAGTTTAGCTCTTCAATTTCCGTTTTTTTTTCTCACTGCTGGGGCCTTGGAGGCGCTACAAAATTGAAGTGAGCTGAAGCTAAGGCTACAGTGTGTCAGCAACTGTGAGTGTTTAGCGATTTTGTTTTGAGAAAGGCTAGCTGTTGCTGATTTTTAGATTGGATTTTTACCATCTCCTGAAAGTTTGGAATTGAAATCCGTTGGTGGTAGCTGCATTCGTCAGGCAGCGCGAGAGCGAGGAGCGTCTATCGACAGCACAATTACTTCCCCAGCACGATTACTTGCCAAGGGTGTTTTACGGAACATCTAGGGGTCATTCGTCGCTTGAACTGTTTCATCCAGCCCATCGCCTGCCTTTGTAACATAGGGTAGGAATCTCCGACAGTGTTTCTGATTCCACCGGGTCTCTCAAAATGACGGAGCGAAATTGGCCGTAGCAGAGACCACAATTCTCCCAAGGCATCTCGCACTTTCTTTTTATCCATACCGTTGTCCACCAACTCCACTTCAGCGATGGCCAGAGCACCTTGAACTGTATTGGAAAATATGCCACTTGCGTCCGCCATTTTTTTTAGTTTCAGAAGCCTGGTTGGTGTTAACTGCTGACAGTTGATCTGCGCCGGCGTGTGTGGATCGGTGAGCATGAACAGACTGAAAGACAAACTGGCCGACCAAGGAATAGCCTTTGAGACTTCTCGGTTTTGCGGTACTTGTCAGAAGGCTAGCCAGCGCTAACTGCGGAAATTAGTTTTTTAAGCGCGAGTTCATTTCTTTTAATGTCTTTTAACGCGTGGCTAATGTGCCCTTGTATGTTTACAGACTACGTTTAGGCAGTCGTTAAAAGAGATTTGACTCCTTTTGAGGTCGTAATAAAATTCTTTTGAACTCCTTGACAAATTTATGTTCACAATAGGTTTGAATAGGTAGCGTGGCCCATTTAAGAGCTATTGTGCGCTTTATTGCACCTTGATGCTTGCTTCACACTTCCAACCGTTTGATTGACAGCAGCCACAATGCAACGAAACTCAAAAGTATTCCCAAAGCTAAGTCTGTTAGCCAATCACAACTGCCTAGTTCTAAATATGCAAATCATTATGCTGTGCGCCCTGAAATCGGGCACTGTAAATACATGTCGCAAAAGACAATGGCATTCTGGGCGATGGACTCAACCTTGTAATTATACTTAGGTGTAAATACAATATAATATTTTTCAGAAAAAGGAACTTGTAGAATGTCATCTGACTTATAGTCAAGAAAAGAATGTTCACACCCCTGAAGGTGAAATAAATGTAGATGACTTTGTAGTTTTTGTATGAGAATATTTTTGTTTAAATTAAAGGAGGCTATTCACTTAAGTGTATGACAATTATCCGCTGATATAAATTAAGGGGTATGAAAAGTAACAGCCCATAATCTTTACTCTCTGTTTTTAAACAGTGATATGTGTACATCCACCAACAAACACTGTCTCACCTCTGACACTACAGCATAGATGTAGAGAGACATTTCAGTCTTCCATTAAGATTCGTGGAGGAATAGAGTCTAACAAAAGACCTGCACTTGATGGTCTCTACCACACCATTTCTAAAAAATGCAAAACTAGTGTTCTTGGTGATTATATATTATCTAACAGTAAGGTTACAAATTATATCATTAAGCAATGTAAGTGATAGCAGTTGGCAGAGTTTGAATGTTTGAAAGATAATATATTGTGAGGTATAGCTACTTACTATACTTCTGGGGTAATGGGGAAAAGGAAATACCAAGCTGTGTGGCAGGCATCCTCAATGAAGCACAGTAATTTAAACAGGGAGGAAAACAGCAATCAATTTTATGCCAAACTGTCCCATACCAAAACTAATTACTTATAATTCTCTTGTAAATGAAATTAAAAAGATTGACATAGGAAAGGTTCACTTTATTCAGGAAGAATTCTCTATGACAGACGATGAAAATATTAATCGGTGCTTTAGAGATTTATGGGAGTAATTACCACAGCTAGCAAAATTTTACTTGAATATGCAGGGGAAATGCAAAGGTGCATTCAAATGGTTTGCGGAAACAGAAGGTAGGTTTCTTGTTGCATTTGGGGTGGATGGATGTCCTTTTGGCAAAAATGAATCTGCTTGTTCTTTCTTTATTAGTTTTCTGAATGTAGGAAAGAGAGTGACATCCAGTAGTGATAATTTTTTAGTCTTTGGTGCTGATGCAGGGGAGATGTCTCCTGTTGTAAAAAAAGTCCTTAAATTCTGTATGTAAACAAATTGTAGATTTAGATGGACACATATTTGAGGAGCCTCCCAATGACATGAAAATGCTTGCAATGCTTGGTGGGGGGAGCTAAGCAATTCTGCTACATTCGTTTCATCAGTTACAAATGCAAGTACAAGTGACTGCACTGACTTAAGTGGCACATTTGGGTCCAGCTCTTCATGTAAATGGAAACCCTGGCTGTTTTCAAGTACAGTAAAGGTTGTTGAAAATGTAGATTCTTTGACGTCATCACTGGATGGGAAAACTTTGTCCAAAAAACAGAGGAGAACTAAGGTAACAGAATTTATAGCTCGTCAAAAGAGCCGTCAAGAATGTCTTCCTTTGGTGGGAAAGTTAATTGATAAAACTCATTAAAGGAGGCAACATACCAGCAACCTGCAAAACATTTGCAGAAGTCCTACATGATATCTGTCTAAGGAGAGTGGTCACTGCTCTCAAACGTGAAGTGAAGGCTGGTCGCTTGGCCAAAAAAGTTCATAAATGGTTTGACGAAACATAGGGTAAGATGGGGGATTTACAGTATCATTTTACAGACAAAGAGTCAAAGTTGTTTTGTCACAACTTTGCAAAGGAAAGAGACAGTGAAAAACAACAGCAGACTGTGCTCACCATTGGTTATGTTGGGTTAACATTGAGGGACTTGAGCTCAATCATCAATTGATTTGAAGTGGAAGATACTCATCTTGAGCAGCTTCAGACCTTAGCACAAGAGTACTATCATGCCAATGCACTACTGTTACCCATCGCAGTACATCCTACCATCCGTTTTGTTGTACCTGCTCATGCCAGGTAAGTCTATGATAAATACAGTCAAGGTCTTTTAACAGTAACAATGGAAGGTAGAGAGGCTAAGCATATAGCTTTGCAAAAGTTGAGTGCAAACACCACCCAGCAGAATCGATGGGCTGAAATTTTAAGGCATGAATTCATTATGTTAGTTTGGTTAACTAAACAGCATCATGAACCTTGTTCTTACACTCCAAGTTAAAATGTTTACATTCCCAAAATGGTTTTAAATGACAGCTTTTGTTATTGTGGACTACATAAAGCTGATCCTGCTGACCACAGCTGTTGTTTATGTGGTGATCATCTTATGACACTAATCCATAAAAGTGTAAAAGAAGGGAAAATTGTTGCAGGATTATGTTACTTTTAGGAAAGTATTTAAAATTATGAAAAGGTGAAGTTATATGAATTGTAAATTGCAGCCACCACATTATCTGGGTAATTAAACAGCAAGTGATCTTCGTATTAAGCCGTTGTCTGTTTTTACTTCAGAAAATCCAGCATTTCATTTATAATCTGTTGAGTGACAAAGGACTGCACACAACTGCATTTTATGCAACTTTACTGTAATTTGAAGGCAATAATGCACTGAATATTTGCCACTCTGAGAGTTCTCTCAAGGGTTTCCTTGAGATATTGAGAAAGACAAAATCATCACTTACAATGCATTTGTAATAAAATTAAACATTTACGTTTGTAATTAAATGCCATATTTCACTACCCATGAAAACTGTACCCAAACTCATTCCAACGTCCCTAATTGCAAACAAGAGTTACCTGCTTTCGTTTGCAATTGTAGGTTAAAGAAATAGACTTTTCCCTGCTTGCAAGTGCCTCTGCTTTAAGACCTTTACAGTTCCCGCCAAAGGTTTCCTTAAGTCTGTTTGTAACTTCCCTCTGAGGGATGCCAGAAAACTTTGAGAAATCGCAGAGGAGACAATTTTAATCATATTGTCCTCCAATGACACCCCAAAAGCTGAAAGCGCCCCCTGCACAGACTTAATTTAAACTGCAAATGTTTATTGAGGGAGGTCACGCGTCACCTCTATAGTCCATGGAATGGAAGCCTTCGGGTTTGCCGACATCCACCTTCTTATCTGATTCAGCCACATCAGAACCTCTGATGTGATCACGGGCCAGGCTGTGAGGGAAGACATTAGTGATTTATCCATCCCATGCACTACAATCTCATGTCGGTGGTAGACAATCAGCATTAGCTGACGAGCTTCCTCCATAAAATCGGTGTAATTCGAAATAGAGCGCCGAAGAGCAGTAAAATTGCTTATCGATGTGTCCAAAATATCATTTAAACTAACTTCAGCCCCTTCATTTTCCTCGGTTTCTACAATCCCCACCAAAACGTGTTGAATTACATCTTCGTTGGAGACACAGTCTCCTCTGGCCACCATTTTTTTTGTAAGGCTGCTGGTGAGACTGCGGTAACTAAATGAAGACTTTCTGGAGACAGCTGACCCAAAGCGCTTGGAATACCCCACACAACGAAACAGGAAAGGATGGACGGCTCAGGAAAAACAAAGCAGTCTATGCTTAAGTAGCTGAGACGAGCAGGGAAAAAATTATAGCTAAGAACCGTGTGGTTGAGGTTGGACGCCCTATGCTCTAAGAAGCAGGATGAAAAGAAATGCTAATGAAGGGAAATGAATAGCAATGTTACAACAGGACATGCCAACTGTAACTGTGAACAAAACATGGGTGCGAATTTGAGAAACACTGAGAGGTTAAGAACTATGGGATATAGGAACGGCAATAGACTTTTAATGTTGCTTTCCAGATTACAGTCCAGGATTCCTGGATCCATGTTAGGTTTCCAGATAGGGTGTTTCTATCAATACGTTAATTAGTTTTAGAAGAAACTACATAAATGTCTCCATGCGATGTCATCAGCAAAAATACCAGTTCGCTTTATGGAAAGCAAAGATGGCAGTGGTTGCAGTGATTTCTGGGGGGTTAAGACCCTAACATCTCTTCTTGCATGTCGTGATGACATATCAGCCCATTTGAAACACCTTCACTTTTCTGATGGTGTTCTTGAATACCAGTTGATATTGGCTCGTGCAGGTCCCTTTTGCCTAAGTGAGGAAAAGGTTAGAGACATGTTCATGTGTCCGAAACATCAAGGCAGTCTGGGTACTGCACTAAAAGTATTTGTCAGCACCCTGAACTTAAGGGAAAGCTCAAAGGAGTGAAAGGAGACAATGTCTTCAAAATACGGCTCACCAGCGTTGTTTTTGATGTTTTCAGGATGACAATTCCAATCAGATCACGTGAGTATTATTTTAAAACTGAGAGAAAAACTGGAATCACTGTAAGATCATTCGTCCCAGTTTGATGCAATCATTACATAATGAAACCATATGGTACAAACACTGAGACTGTAACCATCATGGCGGATGGTGGCCTGGAATAAGTGCCATAACATCAACGATATGGGTGACACCAATAAGCTTCTCCGGATGATACCAATAAACTTCTCCGGACAACTGGCCTGGATATTTTAGGAATTACTGAAAGTAAACTAACAAATGACGTGAAAGATGAGGATTTAGACATTGCTGGATAGAAGTTTATCAGAAAAGACAGGCCTTGCGAGGATGGAGGTGGCGGCTGTCTGCTATATTACATGGAAGATATGCATCTTACTGAAAATCCACGTTTTCTGCCACATGATATTGATAATCTGGAGGCAATTTGGGTAGATATTTTATTTCATTCACAAAGACTTGCCCTATCAGTTATGTATCGTCCACCAAAGGACATGTCATTCTATGATACTTTGGACAAACAATTGCAATGTATAGCTAGGAGAAGAAAGAACATATTTATTATGAGGGACTTAAACTCAGATGTATCCATGAAAGGGAACAATAGTGACCTTGGAAGAAAATTGTTACGTATTTTAAACAGACATGGGCTCTCCAATGTTATTAAAGATTTTACAAGAATAACAGACAACACAAGAAGCCTAATTGACCTGTCTATTTCAAGTGACAAATCCAAGATTAAAAAAGCTGGCACATTCGACACTGGTATAGCTGATCACAGATTAAATTACTGTGTATTTTTACACCTTTTTCGAAAGATATCTCCAGCAAAATTGAAAACTGTAATTGACTGGAAAAACTGTGACATAAAGAACTTCAAGGATTCTCTAGCATTAATACCATGGCATACATGAAATATATTTGATGATATTGACGACAATTATTGGTTAGCAGAGTCTTTATACAAAGACCTCTCAAAGGAATTTCTAAAGACCAGAAAGGCAAAAATACGTGACAAATCACTTCCATGGATGAACAGTGATATTAGGAAGCTGATGAACAAGCGCTACAAACTGTTAGTCAAGGCACAGGCCTCAAACAACCCAGATGATTGGAACAATTATAGAAAGCTAAGAAACCGAGTTAGCAAGGAAATTAAGATTGCAGAGGCAAATTACTGGTCGACCAAAATGCAAAATAAGAGCAGTGGCAGTAAAGAATTTTGGAACTTAGTGAAGCATATGACTGGAAAAGCAAAAACAACAAAACAAATTGGCCCTATTATGAATGAAGAAAAGGAATTAGTATTTGATGATTTGGAGAAAGCCAACACTTTCAATGTTTTCTTCTCAACAATTGGTGAAAAACTAGCAAAGTCTTTTCAGTCAAATGAAGTATGCATAGATCCTGCTTTCCATAGAATTACTCCTTCAACTGGTGACTTACCATCATTGAGTGATAAATTATTTCAAGTTAAATTCAATACGATAAACACTCAGAAGTCACATGGTGCTGATAACATGTCAGCCAAGGAGATGAAGATCGTAGGAGACGAATTCAGTCTGTGTATTGCAAATTTAAGTAGGCTTAGCTACTGGTCCGGTAGCTATCCATCTCAATCGAAGAAAGGAAAAGTCAAGATACTGTGGAAAAGTGGCAACAAAGAAGATTGTTCGAATTACAGACCTATTACACTTCTTTCCATACCAAGTAAGATAACAGAATATGTGATATGTGACAACATTGACAGCCACTTAAAAACAGTGCTTCAGAAAAATCAGTGGGGATATAGAAAGGGTGTTTCTACAGAGTCTCTTTTGCTTTATCTGAGTGAGACCTGGAAGATAAACATTGATTGTGGGAAAGTAATAGGAGTCATCTTCATTGATTTTCGCAAAGCTTTTGACTCTGTGGATCATGATATCCTCTTTTATAAAATGCAAGCTTGCGGCATTTACGGAAATCTGCTAAGGTGGTTAGTTAGCTACCTGGATAACCGCAAACAATTTGTTGAACTAAATGGGGTGAAATCCCAATTAAACCTTGTATCACATGGAGTCCCACAAGGGTCCTTACTAGGTCCACGTCTTTTTTCAATTTACGTAAATGACTTTGCAGAGCATTTCAAATGGAGAACTGCACCTCTACGCTGACGACACAACAGCTTTTGTTATCGGAAACTCAGTAGATCAAGTCATTCAACTACTTAACATCCTACTTAAAGAAATCGTTCACTGGTGCAGTATACACAAGCTTACAATACATACAGGGAAATGCGAGACCATGATTATTACCACAAAGAAATTCATTGGTCCTCTTCAGCAAGTGAGGTGTGGAAATCTCACGCTTGACTTCACTGATGTTGCTAAATCACTAGATGTATTAATTGATAATAGACTCACCTGGGATAGTCATATTAAGAAGCTTTGGAAATCCTTTTCTGCCCAACTTAAGATGCTAAAAAGGATGAAGTACCTCCCGGTAAACCAATTAGAGGATATTTATTTCAAAATGATTCTTCCAAATGTAACGTACTGCATATCAGTTTGGGGTAGTTGTTCACATGCCCTTTTTGATGAAATTGAAAACCTGCATATAAAAGCTGCTCGGCAGGTACATGATGTTCCCACCACCTATGATGATCACCAAGTTCTAAAACGTGTTAAATGGCATAACCTGGCCTATATGTATAAGAAGAAGGTGGCACTGGAAATGTTTAAAGTGGTAACTATGGAACACAGACTATCTCCTTATTTTGAGGTTACCAAATCAAGCAGGAGGGGAAATTCGCTTAGAATGAGACAAATGAACACTGAATTTGGCAAACAATCTTTAACTTTTAGAGGGCCAGTAGTCTGGAACAGTCTAAATGAAAATATCAGAAAACCTGTAAATATAAATCAATTTAAAGCTGCCATAAAGAAATGTAAAGCGATGGACGATGTAAGTTTTATTAAAGGAACATGTACTAATAAAAATAAAAACTTAGAAGATTTTGTGTAATTTTAAACTCTATATTATATTTTTAATTTTATTATGCATGTGTATTTGTATTCTAGGTAATTTTTAAATAATCATGTTATGTATTATTTCAGTAATGTTATGAAATTTTAAAGAATATAAAGAACTGTATACGTTATTTTCTATTTTTTATTTGTAATTAAGTTTTAAAGGTCCACATCAGCCTTAGGCTGCCATCTTTATAGACCTTTGTTTTCAAATAAAGTATGTATGTATGTATGTAGCTTAAACAAGAGAATTTAAAGTTGAAGTATCAAATCCAAGCTTTAATCAAAGAGGTTGAGCAAATGAAAAGTCTGCTTCAGCAGAGCTCTATCCAATTAGCGAGTGAACCACCACCTGGCACAACCATTTCAGTCTCTGAATCTTACAGATGAGAAGAGGTTGAGCTTCCTTAGCAGTAAGTGTGATGAACTGATCCTGTTCAAAAATAATGCATTGAAAGAACTAGAGCGACTTGGTAAGGAGATTGAAGATAGTGAAAAAGTCAGTAATATCATAGAAATGGTGATACCAACAATCACATTGCTGTACATCGTCAACTGACAAACCACAACATCGACTGGGACTCTGCTCATTGCTTAAACTTACAGTACAAACTAAATGACTCTGGAAAGCTGGTACACCAACCTAGAACAAACACCTCTTAACAGATGTCAACAACTACCGGCACCTTACAAACGACTTATCCATGATGGAAGCAAAACCAACAAATTGACTTCTGACAAACCGACATAATTTGACTAACAATAGACAGACCTAAAACCGACCTATTTGACAAACAATAGACGGTTCGAGACTGACCAATGACTGGTAACAAACTTTACACTAGTCTTTCAGCCAATACGATCATGGCTAAACTGACCAATCATGTTTAACAGACCAGACCACACAAACAATAGATGGATTGAAACTGACCAATGACTGGTAACAAACTTAACACGAGTCTCTTAGCCAATACCATCATGACTAAACTGACCAATCACATTTAACAGACCAGATTTATAACATCGTCTGACAAACGCTATTCACTTGACTCTGAATATGACTTCCGCTCAGGTTGTTGAAACGTCAGTCACCAAGAACAGTTTTTTTCAGAGCTACCCTCACCCGGACGATCAAACTATACAAACCATTAAAATAACATACCGTATTTATTCACTTATAAGGCGCACTCGGTTATAAGATGCACCCTAAACTTTCAAAGACAATTTTGACAAGTAAGCAAAATGAAAATTTCACCTTAATACCCTGTTATAAGATGCACCCAGAATTATGGGAAATTTTGTTGACCACGTTCGTCGTAATTACAAAATTTGCTTCCATAAGTTACTAATTGCGATGCTTTCATTCTCAAAACAAAAGTGAAAAAATCACACGTTACAAACAATAGCAAAAAAGTCACACATGGACAATAGCAAAAAAGTCACACTTTTTAATTCATTCAAGTCTTCCTTCTCAGGAAACAGTGTTTTTAGTTATGAATACTAATTGATCGTTTTTACGTTTACAAACAATACTTATCTGACAGATCTTTCATTCATTGCAAAACTCATCTTACTCTTCGAAAATTCATTCAGCGTACCATAAATCAGTAATCATGCCAAACACTCGTCGTCATTCCTATGATCTAAACTTCAAGTTGAAGATCGTAGCAGGGGAAGCCGTAAACAACAATCATGAAATTGCTTGCGAATACGGCATATCGGAATCGATGGTCCGTAAATGGAGAAACCAACAGCGAAGGACGAAGAAGGTTTGTTCTTTCACCTTTATAATTTTTGGACCATTTAATAACATTTTGTAGTCAAAATTGCCTCATTTTGTGGGAGCAAGGTTAGGAATTTGTTTGATTGTTTTTGACTTCAATCATTTCAAGCACATGCTTTTGAGCACGTTTGCTTTTCGCTGAAATCACCTTGGCTTTGTTGACTATGTTTACGAACTTGTTCGCCGAAGCAGTGATTAAAAAGTATAGTTTTCACTGTAGTCTCATCCGAGTTGTTTTTCTTAGCATTTGTAGTTTTTAAATTCGTTGTAAAGTCAACTATTTCAAGCACTTCACTTCAAATCACCCGGCTTTGTTTACGTTTATTTTTAGAACCAACAAATCAGATAAAGTCAATGATCAACGTTTGTCTTTTGTTTATTCATTTGCTGTAATTTATTTACATACTCATTTCAGTAAAGCTTTAATTTTGGGGAAATTTGGAAAAGTTATACTTTGTTGTGCAAAAATACTCGGTTATAAGACGCACCCCGACTTTTGAGCAGATTTTAATCGAACAAGTACATTTTTTCGTAAAAAATGGTGCGTCTTATATTTTATATGGTGCGTCTTATTTGTCATAGATAAAATGTTATCCCCTTAATTGGTGACACTGAGGGTGAAGACATTAAAATTCTTCTTGTGGACGCTCTGGGTCTGGATGAGCAAACGTACATCGAGTTCTTTAGGTAGCAGCTTTTCTTTTTTAAGGTGGTACCAGAGGCTAAAATGACCCTGTTGGATTAAAGTAATTTCTTCTTATATGAAAGATTACTGAAAATGAAATCTGCAAGAGACATTTCAGATCTGTGGAGCGATTCCTTGGCAAGATATAAGTGAGAAAACTTTCGTTTCTATGAGCTGTTTTGCGGTAAAAATAAGGACAACATGCTGGGATAATCACGGTTTCGTACAAGTGTGGAATTCCCCAAAGAGTCTAATGTTGAAAGATCTGTTAATAATTCTTGCTTTGACTTGAAAGCCGAGACCGCTCTGTTAGAGTGGGAATAAAATTGGCGCTGAGTATTGACGCCCTTTTTCATGCTCTACCATCCACGTGAACATGGAAGTCCTAGAAGCTGCCTTTCGAGAACACGTGTAAATATGGAAATTTTTCACATGATTTTGACTGAAATAGTTGTGTATGTGCTAGTTTGAATGAAAAGAAACAAGATTTCTGTATTTTTATTTTAGTTTTGATCGCACACCGGCGGGTGTTCGCCGAATTTTGACTCGAATCAGGCGGAATGTCAATGAAACGCCAGAGGCATGCCGCAGTTGAACGTACCGCCGCTTGTTCGGCATTCTTTGGGTAGGTGGGAGGAAATCTTTGTTACCTCTACGTAAAAACACTTGTATACTGGAATTACCATAGGCTGATTTATTTGCCTATAGCTGTTTTTTTTTTCTGCTTGAATTTCTGATGTCATCAAAGGTCCGAACACGTGGCATTTTTGTTCGCAATTTTGTTTGAAAACTGAAGTGCAATGTAGTTTCAACTATCCTGTATCGATAGGTAACGCATTTCTTTTATCGCCGTCAGAATGCGTTTATGCCTTACATTGATCTTGCCCACTCTTCTAATTTTTCTTTTTTGTCCCTCAGTATGGAAATCACATTGGGGAGGGGGAGTTTCGGGGACGTGTGAGCCCCACCTATGTTGTCCCCACATCCCTAAAGGAAGCGGTGAGGGAACAAATAGACGAAAACCTGAGAGACTACCTGGACCCCCGAAGGAGCAGCGGTAAGGAGAGTTCAGTAGTATAATTTGAAAAGGGTAAAATGGGAAGGGGGTTGAGTGAGATAGCATGTCATGTTAGATTTTGTAGTAAGGTGATTCTCAACTGTTTTTTCCCTTAGGTTTACCTCGTCACCTTTGATTACTTATACCATGCTAACTGGCCTTGGTGATGAAAAAAATATATACAAATAAAATAATTCTAGAAAACTAATATTTCTTTTTTTTTTACAAAGATTCATGGTCTTATTACTGTATTCTCAGAGGGAAAATCCAGCATTCAATATTGATTAAAATACACCACATAAATAGTGTTCTTTTGCTAGTGACCACTACACTTGTTTGTTGAATGGGCAGTTTTTGTGGCTCTTTCTCAAATGGGTTCTGCTGCCACACCATTTGCATTTTTCCCCCCAACTTCCAGGTCAACTCCGTCAGGGGGGGGGGGGGGGGAACTGGTGTCATCATAGGAGGAGGTTCCGCAGTTCCATCTGCAATAGCTCTTTCTGTTAGCACCCGGGCTTCTTCCTCATTACAGGTGTCCTCTCCATCTTCATCACACTAGGTGTGTCTGATTTGGCAGTTTTTTTATGTGCTTCTTTCTAAAACAGCAAAGTCAACGAGAACCACTACGTTGAACTTACCGGGGCCAGTGGGACACGGAATTGCACAGATATAGTTAACCTCTCGCACCTCTCACGATGGAAGGTTCACTCAATGTAGATAACTTTGATAAGTCGCTCTTATTCTCGATAAGTTTCACAATGTAAGGTTCACTCTTAAGTGATCGCTCGTAAATTTGTCTCTCCAAATATTCACTTTTAAATTTTCGCTCATAAACTAGTGCATCGTAAAGGTTGGGGAACAAAAAGCCATAATCTTTCTCTTGATTGCCCTCCATGCTTTTCAAAATGATGGATAAGACTTCAATGGGCCAGCGAGCAAAAGTAACGAGCCAGCGATATATCTCAGTCAGCGATATATCCCCAACAATGTAACGTTAAAAAAACGACAAAAACTGCATTTTATAGCCAGTGCCAGCCTTCAGCTGGGCCCTGGTAATAAAAGTATATTTTGTTTCCATTTATTCCAACTAAATGTGGTGAAATCCAGTCATCTTGACTTCACTTTTGGCAAATGCTGCACATTTTAACACAAGTTGTTTTTTTTTTCACAAGCCCACAGGATCAGTCAAAATACAAACCACAAGTACAAATATACAGTAATAATACAAATTGAAGCATCTAAAAAGAGAAAAAATTGAGCATATGTTTCCTGCAAGAGTTGTTTTTGGCTGTTGGGACAAATGCAAAATATTTTACAAATATTTTGGAAATAAATTTTGTGTTAGTATTTTGCTTGTTTGTCTGGTCCAATAGTTTATGCAGTTTGATTTGTGACGTGAAAGTTTTTCTTTACCTTAGTGCTTGTTCTTCTGTCCTGTTGATTTTCAATTGGACCCGCTTCTTTTTTCCCTCTGTGGTCCTTTTTCTCTCCAAACATTTCATCCTATCTTGATTATCATTTGTACACTGACGAGAAATAAGACAAATTTGTCACTGATAGGTAATAATTGGCTGTATGTGTAATAAAGCAGAACAAAATGTCTGAGATGACTCACTGATTTATTTATTTAGCATTATATCACACAAAATATGTAAGGCACTAAAATTTTTCCTCTTCATGTAAATGAATAAGAACACTTACCATTTCTTGGGTGCCATCAAGCAATGGCAAGCCCAGTCTTGAATACAAATCCACTATCCAGTGGTAGTTGGGCCCTCTCTTCTTGAAGCTCGATGTCATACTGTATTTGCCTGTACCAGGCCCAAATTTGTTGATGCATAGTAGTGCTTCTGATGTAGGTTAACATCCTTAGCCCTAAACTTAGTGAGGACACTAAATGTCGAATCTGGCAGGTTGGAATGCCCCTTTCCCAACCCAGGGTCAATGACTTTTTCTGCCTCCCTAGCCCTAGAGGAACATTCTATTTCATAGCACAGAGCATGAAAATCGCATTTTAACCCTTTGCTTCCCAACGGGACCTTAAAGTCCCAAAAGATTCAAATCTCATAAGAAAACACAGACAGGTGAAACAACCCAAAGGGACCTAGAAGTCTCAAGAGCCTTCGCCCCTCTATTTCTGTAGCCAGGACAAAAGCTGTCATCATTCATGACGTAAGAATTGTTATCATTTCAAAATGGCGGCTCATTGAGTCAACACGTGGCATCAGGTTTGTACCATTTTGACTTATTTTACCTGAGTTGTGTGTTGAGTAGTCAGCTGAATAATTTTTTTAAGGATAGTTTAATACTAGGAAAATAAGATGAAAAATCTTTTTGGTTCTGCACTTCTTAATTCAGTATCGAAGGATCGTAATGTTAGTTCGGGACTTAAACGTCCCGTCGTGCGTCACTGGCACCCATATTCTGGTCTGAAAGTTTTTTTGTTTCTGAAGAAACTATGGCAAGCTGTTTGTAGCAATATTCAATAATTGATTTATTCAACTATTCAACCCCAATTCAACTGTTTAATTCAACCCCAAATCCAATTATTCAACCCCAATTCAACTATTCATCCCCAATTCAACTATTCAATCCCACATTCAACTATTCAATCCCCCATTTAATCCTGCATCGGCTCTGAAAGACTGGACCATAGTGGAGAGCAGAGACCTGGGGACGAGGTTGGTAGAGAAGCAAGATGGCGGAAGATATCGAGCAATTTTCTTTTTCAGGACGCTGATGTGGTTTCCGGTGAAACAGATAATGAGGTGACAAAATGTAAAACTTTACTTTACGTCTTATTTTAATTAAGTTTATAATACAAGCATATAGCCTTGGATTGAAATGAACGTGTTATTGTGATGGAATTCATTTGCAATTCTTACGGCTAAAAGCACGGATAGAAATGAGAGCGCAGTAGAGGGTTTAAAACGTTTCCATGCGTTTTCTGAAAGGTCCTGTTCCGACGACAAGTAAATTGCATTTCAAACTCGTTCCCTAAGGTTTTTTACGCGAAAACAATTAGAGCAGCTGTAAAAAGACTACAATTATTGTAAAGTATCCAATTTCTCATCCTTTGTAGTCCGAGTTGGGTGTTGTATGTCAGTGCCAAACATGTCACAGAGAAACCATTATATCAGCCAGGTCCTATCAGAGACACATGAAAAATCAGCAAGGCGAAATGACTTTCCAAAGCGATTCAGAGTCAGAAACAACAGACAGTGAAACTGGCAATGCTATGGATATTGACGAGGTAGGTAGGTCGTATCGAGTAACCGCAGTCTATACATATGTGAAAGTGCCATGTTAATTACATGTTCGATAACTAGGACTGATTGTTGTTGCAAATGGCTCAATTTAATACACTGTAACTTCAATTAAAATATATTCAAAGTATGGAAAAATGATACTTCGTTAGTTTCTTCGCAATTCGTTCCTTCAGGCATACTCTCTAACAAAATGAGAGAGCTGATCCTGCGCAACCTAAGTCATATTTACGTTGAAAGCACTCTCAGCAGGCCTCAATGCGCGTACCTGGTAGAAAATATAACTGAAGGGGTTCTTCATTTCATCTAGGTCTCCCCGGTTCCTGACAGCATGTCGGACACGGAGAGCGATTTGCAGGCAGATCATGTATGCCAGATGGACTCTGACAGTCACACAGATTTGGAGCCAGGGATAGAGTCAGAGTCGGAACCAGAGTCGGAAAATGAAATCAGTGAGGCAAATGAGCCCATAAGTGGCAGGTCTAAGGTGACCAAACTTGACGTTGCTGTGGCATTACTGAACTGGTTTTCCAAATTTCCTGGCGTCTCAAAGGCAGCGGTTGGTGAGCTACTGCAGCTGAAGCAGAAGATGATGTCACTGGCGATGGAGGAGGAGGTACAATTCCCCACAAGTTTTAAGCAAGCTAGAAAAACTGTTAAGCCTTTCCTGACTGAGTCCAAATCATACCACATATGCTCCCATCAGTGTATTGTGTACACTGGTGAGCATAGCCACTGCACGGACTGCCCAGCAAAATGGTATTCAGTGGTACCCATTATTCCTCGGTTGAGAAATATTTTTCAGTCTCAGTCGCTTGCTAAGCTGGTGAAGTGCCATGCGATCAGGAGGGAAGCAAGAGAGGAGGATGACTCCATCTTCGACATCCAAGACACTAAGTTTTGGTCGGATATGTTTCAGAACGGCGGGCCACTAGACGGTGATCCACGCAATTTGCTGCTTTCTTTTAGTGCGGACCCTGTGCAACCCTTTAAAGTTACAAATCCAAAATACAGCATGTGCCCCATTTCACTTCAAATTCTAAACTTTCCAAAGCCGCTGCGATCTGCTGACAACCGCATTCTCCTCTGGTCCATACTTCCAGGCCCAAATAAGCCATGGTCGCTATCGGCCTACCTTCGTCCACTTGTGGACGAACTACTCGTCTTGAAAGATGGGATCCCAGCATTTTGACTCTGATTCCTCACAATCTTTCACCCTTAAAGCCAGATGTGTGCTAGATGTACTGGACTACAAGGGGCAGCAAATGTTTCTAGACTCGCTAGGTCCAAATGCATACCAAGGATGCAACAAATGTAGGCAGCCTGGTTCTTACCTCCATATCCTCTCAAAAATGGCGTACAGTGACTCGCGTCGATTCCTGCCATCGGACCACCCTTTACGCACATTTTCTCCCACCAACATCCAGCAATTCCCTTTCCGCACAGAAGAATCTCGGCCACCACCGCAGGCAAGGACTCAGGTGTGCCAGCACCAATATGACATTGCGTACGAAAGTGCAAAAGCAAATGGCGCTAATGAGGCAACATTAAAAAAAGTGGCTAAGTCTACAGGCGTTAAGGGGAGGTGCATGTGATAGTTATGATGGAGACTATCTTGACGACGACTACATTACTATAATGCAAATGATAACGCTAACATAACAATGACAACGGTAATATTTCATTTTTTCAGACAAAACATATTGTATGTAATTTACGGCATACAAGAACAAGTACTGCCTACTTATTATTTACATCACAGTAAATAATCAGAGTTTGGGACCGATATTTCTTTCTAGATGGGGGGGGGGGGGGGTACTGAAAAAACTTTTTGGCATGGAATAAAAAGACAAAAGAAATTGAAAAAAAATTGTTCGACTAACTGCTCGGGGACAAAATGCGATGTTGCTGTACTATTGGCCTAACCATGCTGTCCTCCACACACTAACGTAAACCTACCTGCGGGAGACGGGAGGGTGGTAGTAGATAACAGGTACCACGAAGCTCAACAACCGACAGAGAAAGACAATGACCGATCCACACCCATGCTTTTTTGTGCAATCTGATTTTTTTCAGGTATTCCAGCGTTTGACAGGCTCCCATATTTCGATGCAATAGCTGACGTAGTTCCTGAACCAATGCACATGATTGCAAGGATTGGTTTAATAATTGTAAAAACCCTTACTTGTGTTTCGCCAATGGATGGTAGGAGAGTAAGACTGCAAGAACAATCTTTGGGTCGCTTCCATGACGCTTGCCAGTTGGATGACGATCCTGACGTCCCCTTACCAAGGGCACCGTGGTCCCTCACGCAGGACGAGATGAAAGTTGCAGATCGCCAACGATCACAAGTGTTGGCTCCAATTGGGTTCGACTTTAGAGCAAATGTTTACATGTTTCAAAGTCAAAGTCACCTAAACTCCTACGATTGGTTTCAGGTAACAAGACGCGTTTCGTTTTTGACATGTGACAGTCTATAATACGCCCAGATTACTTCCTTTCTGTGCCAATTCCCACAATATGCTATCCACACTGAATACTCGCACATTGCTTGTTTTTACGCTTCCGAAGGCTTCTTGACCAAAACCTTTTTTTCAAATGCAGAATTCTTTCAATGCAATTTTCAATACAGAAACAAGACGATCTAAGATCGTAAGTCGGGCAACAGATAGACGTGCAGTTATGAGCGTGGACCACTTATGGTGCGGAGTGGTCCAAAAAAGAAATGCCAAGGGTACCAATGTCCTGGTTTCTAACGTGGCATCTTTGTTGTCGTTTCCTCGAGTTTCATCGCGAGGCACCTTGTCTTTATCAGCAAATGCTCTTCTGTCACTCTGTCCACGTTTTCTGTTCACTGGTAACTCGTTTGATTTCTGGTTTGATTCTAGTGAGACATTCGCTAAATCATTTGATTCTTTTGCTATTTTCAGTTCGCGGAACGACCCGTTTCGAAATATACGCTCATTACACACGCCATCTTTTAGAGTGGGTCTACCGCGAACAGTTTGTGGGTCTGTATGTTAGAGCGTAGAAAAGATGACACCATTTGTTTTCAACAAATTCGCCATCGACTTCGACATCGTAGAAAGAAGTTTGCGCCCGTATTATGTGTCTGCGGTATTCCCCATTGCACGTGACTGCGATTTGCGATGAAACTCGAGGGTAAACCTATAGTCGGTTGCCCGACTAATAATGGGGAAGCGCCTAAGTGTTTGCTCATAGCTATTTCGCACATTTTCGGCATCAGTCGTTGTACCTTGTGCATACACTTTTCATAAATGCATGGCAATGTGCGGAACTTGCCCCCCGCGACCTTAACCAATGCCCTCTTTTTAATTGTAGAAATTTAAATAAACGGCTTTTTTTTCCTCCACGACTAATGGGGCTCCCATCTGCCCTATTTATACTCGCTTTGGAGTCAGTCTACAGTCGTTTCCGCAGCAACGAATTTTTCTTGATTTGTCAATGCAATTTGTGTTTTTTCTAATAGGCATTCAACAGCGGGATTCTTAAGTTCTGCCTTCATGGCATGCTTAAAGAGGAACAGCGTGGCGCCCTTTTCCGCTTTGTTGACGCGGTTGCTGCCTTACAACTGCCCGTTACAAGTGCAGAAAGAGAAGGCCAGCTAAGAAGCATCCAGGAAGCGCTCTGTTTTCTTGAAATGACGTTTCCAGTGTCATTGCAAGTTGTGTTGCTACACCTGTTTCAGCATCTGCCGGCAAGCCTGGAAAGATTCGGTGACATCGACAGCATTGCAATGTTCGCAATTGAAAGGTACCAACACTTCCTTGTGTCACGGATCCATGACAAACGCTATCCTGAGGCCTGCATATTAGAAACATACAAGGTATGTCATTTTTTGGCACCCAGCAGATGTACTGGATGTGTGTGTTGTACGAGTAGAGTGGTGAAAACTAGGAAATTAACGCTCCCACCTGAAACTTCGGGCCTTTCTAAATACGGCGACTTGAATTCACGTGATTTGGAGGGAAAATGACTTGCTAATAAAGGAAATCAGTACGAGAAATATATGTTATTTGCCGGCTGGAACGTCTTGAACATTCTGCCCGAGGCCGCAAAAAGCCGGCAATTACTTATTTTATTCTTCCCTTCTTTAATATTTTTGGTTAAAAAAAAAGCCTACAAAGATTGTAATACAAAATGCATTGGTTTTCTACGTGCGCATCCAATGTTGAGTCAATCGCAAAGCTACGGCAAGAGTGAAGAATGATCTTTTTATTACCGCACGAAACAAAATAAATTCACTACAAGAACAGTACTCTGGAAAAATGTCATAAAAAAAAGAAGAGCACCTGAAATAGCTATTTACATTTTTAGTTAACGAGTGAACAATCTGAACCTCTGAGCTCAATCCCCTCGGCATTTTGTTTTGATTAAAAGTTTTCGAAAGTGAAACTGAATGACACTGAAATATGTAGTTTTGTCGCCGCCTGCACACGGCACAATATTGCGAGAATTCATTTGACTGTTTTCTTTTTTTAACCCTTTCACTACTAAAGCGGCCAAAAGCGGCCAACCGGAAATGGCCAATTTTTCCTAGAGCGGCCAAAAGCGGCCAACAGAAAAGGGTACAAAAAAAGTGCACTGTATTCCCCTGGTAAGGCGTTCTTTGTCATTATTTATTGTTCGATTGTTAAGGGCAGGTATAAACCAATCAAATCACACCAACTGCGCATACAAAACTATTGCCTGGGTCGAGTAGCGAAGGTCCGAATTTTGTCTTCGCTATGAAGACGTACGTGCGTGAACCTACGCACCAACGGATTTGTATACAGGATTTTTCTAACGCAAGAAAACACACCTAAATCCAGAAGGGTGAGCATTTCCTTCTTTTGTCTATTTGCTTATAAAAGAGGTTTAGTTATCTAGTTATAACATGTAGATATTCAGTCGTTTTGAACGTGCTCTAGACTTGTATTTTGCGTTTGTTTATCAGTATGGCTGCCCGACGCTACGCTCAAATTGAAGTAACACAAGAAGAATACGATGCGCTTTTTGGTTCTGATGATGATAGTGATAGTAATTTAAGTTTTAGCGATGTGAATGTTGATGCTGACTTATCTGACATCGAAGTGGAAGAATTTTCCGAGGAGGAAAGCGGTGAAAGTGAGTCTGAAGACAGTGAAAGCGAAAGTGACGAGTTGACCGCTAGTGTGAACCCGAATGGTCAAGAGACCTGCACGCTTTCGACATCGAGCCTTTTTCTGTCTCTCATGGTTTAAAGATTCCAGTACCTATCGAAGCAAAAGCTGAAGAAATACGTATTTTGGTTTCTTTTTGATGTATCTGTTTGTAATGCTTTTGTTCTTGAATCAGAACACGTTGGATCGAAGCGCGAATTGGTATATTTCAAGCTTGACCTCGCACAACAACTGATCGATGGTTTTTCGCAACGAAAACGAAAGCGTAGGTTGAACGAGGTTCCACGAAACCATGCTGTCCCTCAAGATCAGCATGTTTCAGTTCGTGTAGAGGGCAGAAAAAGAAAATGTGTTCAATGCATAGAGAGTGGGCGAAGAACACCCAAGGGCTACAAAGTGGAAACGAGATACGGACCGGACCGGACCGGACCGGCTGTCACAGTGACTCCACTCAAGGTCACAAAACTTTCTTATTTATGAACACAAATCTGGCGGGATGAGCCGTTCTATTATGTTTTTCATATATTCTGACAATTTCTCTTGTTTTTCTGTAAAAAAGTAAGCTATATTGTGGTGGTTTTACAAATAAATTATCATTCAACGTTTGACAATAGGCGCTGGAAATGGCGGCAAATTTGAACTTTTTTAATTACTTCCAATTTTATCTTAGATATCTTGTGAATCTAGGGAGAGTTGTCTTTATTAATTCTTCAGACAAATAAATTGACTCCTTGGCTTCATGATTGTGTAGTTATTGTGTGAAAGAAGGCTCTGAAACCTACTGAGTATGCATGTTTTGATTGAGTATCACAGCCATCTTTGATCCTTGATAATTGTTCAGGAAGATGGGGGGTTGGGGGTCATTAGCCTATAGTAGTGAAAGGGTTAATCAAAGAGTCTCATTTTCTTGAATAGTGATAAGCAGATAGTAGATAGTAGCAGATAGTCAAGGTGTGTGAAAGAATAGATTGCGTCTGTAAATTAGCGACTTGCAGTTCAACGCAATGGCGTGAAAAATTGTCAGAGAGAATATTAAATGCACAAACAACGATCGACAAACTACGGCCATAAAGCCATAACTTGACTTTCTCAATAGAAACAATGAATATTCGTCTTTTCGAGAACTTCAAATCCTTTAATTTCGTTACTTATTTAGCTTTTGCTTGGATAAATCAAATATATAAGCCGGTGACTTGCAGTTAACTGTATTAAATGGCGTGAAAATCAACACGAATCAACAAACTTGTAGAATTTAATTTCGTCAATAAAAAGAATAAATACTTGCCTTTTGGAGAACTTCAACGCCTTTAATTCCACTGCTGATTTTCTCTTTTGCATTTACAAAGGTTGCTGAATAACTACCTCGATTTTGGAGAGCAAAAGTTTTGAGGGCTTGTTTGTCTCGCCGCCAAATCAAGCCCCTGATCAAACTGACGGAAGCATTACCGTTGCCCATGGGCAGATGTTGAAAATCTTGCCCGCGCTAAGAACCAATCAGATTGCAGGATTCTCTACAGTGCCCTAACAAATTTTTGAAATAAAGAAAAGTAACGCAACTATTGACGTCTCTATCGATATTTAGTATGTAGTCTAGAAAACTGTCTTTTGATTGCAATTGAATGAAATGGAGTATTGCAGATCAGTGGTGTGCAGAATGCGGATGCGGTTATCTAGTCTATGTATTTGTGTTAGGACAGAATACAGAATTTCGGAAACTTATATATCGCAATTTAACGGGCCCTTCCTTCCCCAAAAAGAAAAAAAAAGGATTTCGTGAGCTGATTAGCGCTGACAAAAATTAAGGCGTCTTAATTGAATAAATAGAATTTGTGTAAATTCTTGTGGAGCGTTCATTTCCTTTCATACACCCCTCAGCAAAGGTGGCAACTAGAAAGTAGGTGAAAAAGGTCATTAAAAGAAAATTGTTGCACATTGCCTTGAATGGATAGTTGTCATCTATATTTCCTTGCTTAGTCTATAAACTGGTGATTATTATGAGGTGACAGTTAAACAAATGAACCATCATTCTAAGTTCATCAGGTTCAATTTAGTACAATATTGTTCTACCTTTGTTTCCTTCAAATAATGACTTGTCAGTAAAAAGAAGCATTGAAATTCGCGCTTTAGCAAAAATACATACCAAGAAAGGGGCGCATTTTCACAAGTCGCTCGGTATCAGTTACACGACTATTCGAGAGGAGTTTAGAAAGTACGTGTCTCCTTTCGTGGAGAACGTGGATGATTATTGTTTGCACAGCCTCAAGTCAGAGGGCGCCACGAACGTGGGCTATAAGCTCAGTGATCCTGAGTTAAAAGACAGACACGCTGGATGGAAAAATCCATGTAGAGGCGCTATACCAAGCGTTCTCAGGCTGAGATGCTCGAGGTAACAAAGAGCATGGGCATCTAAGTTTGTAATTTTCGGCCAATGGAGGGCCCGAGTGTGTGTCTTGGTCTCCACCCAAGTTTCCCGTTCCTCACGGAGGTTGTGTGGGTTTTTCCTGGCCTCCCTGACACAACTCATTAAGTTTGGAAATAAGTAACGATGCTGTCAGCCTTCTTTAATAAAGCTTTTGCCTGGTACTTGGAGCAGGCCAAGTGTCTCCAAGCTAGATTTTGGTTTCTTGCTATTTTGTTTAGCGCAGAACACTTAGTTCAGACTCAATTCCAACTACCTGGAGGAAAGGACAGTCTGAAATGCCATCCTCCGCGCATGGGGCTCGAAACAGAAGGAGGGTACAGTGTAAGTGTAAGTGCTTTGTTTACACTCCAGTCTATTTGGCACTTTTATTTTTGGGAGGACATGCTGATGTCCACCCTATGTAGGTGAAGACGAGGGAGGATGTTTGGATCATGGGTGGACATTGAATAGTGATCAACTTACTGTTTAGCAGGGGTGGGGTAGGGCAAATGTTAAAAATATCGATATCGGCATCATGACAGTAGACAATTACAGAATGAATGTAGCTATGAAACGCTAATGTGAATGGGGAAAAAGATAATTCTCCGTTGACAGATTGTCCATCCGTCCCATGTTTTTAAAAACCTGATAATTAGCTTGGTCGAGTCCGAAGAATCTGTGGCCTAATTTGTTTTTGATGTACGATTTTCTCCTTCACCAGCGAAGAATCGTTTCTCTCCAGGTTTTGGATGTTTGATTTTCTTATCCTGTCTTTTGAGATACAGTTTGGAACATAAGGCGAGTAATTGGGAGCAACTACAGAATACAGGGCCACCTTGGTCCACCTCGTTTACAGGTGTCGGAGGCTTTTATAGAACAAAGCATACAACAATGCTCTGTCCTTTTACGTGTGTTTAAATAGTTCCTGAAGCGATTTCTGTTGGACGCATAAATCCTTGCACTCCGCCATACATTTTCTTAATAACAGTCCAAAGTGAGCATAAAATTCCCAAAATTAGGCCACTTGGCAGGTTTGCATGAATGTTCTTCCAGATCGTACTGTTTTGTTCCTCGTGAAGCGAGGCCGAAGGCCGAGCGTAGCAAGATTACTAATCGTGTTGGTTCCGGTCAGACCACGTGGCTCGCAAGCCCGAGTAAATCAAGCTGAGAGTTTTTATATATGTATATATAAATATATTATATATATATATATATATATATATATATATATATATATATATATATATATATATATCTATATTTTAAAGGTGTCCGTTCGCAGGCGTGGTTACCTGGCAATAGCAGCGCACTTGAGAACTGCTGAATTTCCGCCATTGGGAATTCGGTGATGCTTTTTTGAAAGTAATGTAAATTTTGTGGAAACCGATTTCATTCGTCCTCGAAGTACATCCCAGCAAGGAGATATCCGAGATATTCAAGAAAGAGCAGCACGACATCGTCGCCGAGTACAGTATCGTCCAAAAGTAATGCAAGCGATAATCGCCGAATATCGCGCTTTGTTCTCGCAATTTCTCGCCGATAAATCTGCGAAATATCGCAGGAATTGGCGAGTGTCGAAACGATAAATCAGTGATAAATCGGAGCGATTTTTGCGATATATCGCTGTAATATCGTTCTAGCGGGAAATCGCTGCAACGATATCTCGTAAAGGGAAACGATATATCATAGCGATATATCGTTGAAGCGAAGTTCACTTTAACGATATATCGTAGTGAAGGCAAGTTCCCTGCAACGAATTATCGTAGCGAAGCGATTGTGTGCGATGAATTAGTGTTGAAGTTTATGTACATGAAACACGGCCACAGTCGAGCAATAACTGATTCGACGAAGTGCAAATCTTCCCTTGAAGCTACGATGGACTTTAAAGATGGTTCCACAACCCAGAAGCATCGCAATTTTGGTTTTGTTGTTGGAGTCGAGGGAGCGGCGGAAATTGATCTCGCGGTAACCGGTTGTTTCGCCTACGAGTCGTTTCGCTAACGACCATTTCGCTAACGAGTTAGGTTGATTCGCCTACGTCTAAAGTTGTTTCGCTAACGACTTTAGGGTCGTTTCGCTAACGTATCATGAGGATTAATATTTTAAAATATAGTGATAGAACATTACAATACCAAATAAAAGACAACTTTCATACATTGATTTTGACGACAAGTATAAACAACAGAGCCCAGTTATCTGCTTCTACGTAACATTATTCGACCCAGCGTCATCACAGAATGAGCGAGAATGAGCGAGGTTTTCTAACTGAAATCGAAGCGTCTTCTTAATTGAGTCAAAGTTTAGCGAGGTTTTGAAATCGAAGCGTCTTCTCAATTGAGTCAAAGTTTAGCGAGGTTTTGAAATCGAAGCGTCTTCTCAATTGAGTCAAAGTTTAGCGAGGTTTTGAAATCGATGCGTCTTCTCAATTGAGTCAAACTTTAGGGAGGTTTTGAAATCGAAGCATCTTCTCGATTGAGTCAAAGTTTAGCGATGTTTTCTAACCGAAGCTAAGCATCTTCTCAATTGAGTCAAACTTTAGCGAGGTTTTCTAATTGAAGCTAAAGCGTCTTCACAATTGAGTCAAAGTCTAGCAAGGTTTTGAAATCGAAGTGTCTTCTCAATTGAGTCAAACTTTAGCGAGGTTTTGAAATCGAAGCGTCTTCTCAATTGAGTCAAACTTTAGGGAGGTTTTGAAATCGAAGCGTCTTCTCAATTGAGTCAAAGTTTAGCGAGGTTTTCTAATCGAGGCTAAGCGTCTTCTCAATTGAGTCAAACGGTTGTATATTTGTCATTCACTTTCAAACAATCTCGAGGTTATGGCTAAAGTTACGAATTATACAAGAACTCGAATCGAGCTCTTGCACAAGCAAGGCCTTCGCCCGGCCGAAATCTTCAGGTTATCAAAAACCGAAGGTTTAGCTGTCAGTCTTTCTAGCATTGGTCGTATTATCAACAAATTTAAAACCATCGGCTCCGTGGCGAATCTACCACGCTCTGGACGACCAACGAAGATATCTCATGAAGCAAAACATTTCATCGATCGGCAGATGCGAAAAGATGACGAGATGACTAGTCGCATAATCAAGAAAAAGTTGGCGGGAACGATATATCGCTGAACGAGTAAGATACATCGCTTAGCGGGAACGATATATTGCTAAACGAGTAAGGTATATCGCTTAGCGGGAACGATATATCGCTAAGCAAGAAC
Source organism: Ricordea florida (assembly GCA_949710005.1). Lineage (NCBI taxonomy): Eukaryota > Metazoa > Cnidaria > Anthozoa > Corallimorpharia > Ricordeidae > Ricordea > Ricordea florida. The sequence continues at coordinate 13,304,214 of OX453276.1, read as the reverse complement.
GATATATCGCTAAGCGAGAATGATATATCGCTGAAGGGAAACGATATATCGCAAAGTGTAAACGATATCTCGCTGATAAATAAAACAATAGCTGTTACGATATATCGCTCAATATATCGTTTGAGATAAATTATCGTTAAATATCGCCGATATATCGCGATTTTCGCGATATTCGTCGATTATCGCTTGCATTACTTTTGGACGATACTGTAAGTTCGAATACCGTGAAAATCAACACACGAAAAGGATGACTCTAAGCAGGTACAGAGAAACGACAGCAGGGAGAATAACAAACATCGCAGCAAAGACAACAACTGCTCGCTCAAGAAAAGGAAAAATGAAACAGCAGGGAAAAGGACCAGGAATTCAACCAAGTTAGTTTTGAAACTGAGTTTGTTATTGATAGAAATACAGGACATGAGTGAATGATTACATAACGAAATATATTGGCGTACTAAATTTAGCAAAACGACTTAGAAGGGAAACCGAGTAGGAACGACTTCAACGATTGGAGATGTCTCTGTAAAATAATTCTATTACAAAAAAAAAGTAATGCAAACGAATTTCGACGAAATTCGCGCTTTTCGTGGCTTTTCGAGGAAATTTCGCTTGAAACGAAATCTCTTCGACAATTCGCGACATTTCGCCGCATTTTCGCGCCGTCTATTGTTTCGATATGCGTGAACTTTCGGGCAGTTTTTCGCTGTGTGCGGTAATTCGCCGCGAACTTTCAAGCGATAATTCGCGAACTTTCGTGCGAAGATTCGAGTCTTTTCGAGCAAAGTTCGCTATGATGTAAATGTGAATCTTCTCTCTCGATCGTTCTCTTGTGCAGGCCTGAAACACGGACAAAGCGTGTTTACAGATATAAATTCATAATTACATCGTAAAATGTTCTTTAAAACTTACCTTGTTAGTCCACGAAGAAAACGTAAATATAAACTTCATCCCAAATGTTAAAAACATTGAAGTTTCATAACGAAAAGTTGACATTTGCGAGAAAAGCTACCGAGAACTATATGTACGTTGTGTAAAAACACACAATGTTTCCCACTGTAGTGCTAGTCCCCGCACGAAATTGTTATTATTGCTACCATAGCAACGCCTTAGAAACAGGCAACAGATTCCACATTCATTCACCAGTTCATTCGCATTCAAGCACAAGAAAAGTGAACTTGTAATCATGCCGAAAGTATCAAATTATACGAGAACTCGAATCGAGGTCCTTGACAAGCAAGGTCTCCCTCCAGTTGCAATTTTAAGGTATTCCTGGAGGCTAAATTGGCCAAATTTGGTCAATTTTCAAGGTTTATTAAAAAAAAAATGTATTAGGTTAGCAGGGTCATTTTACCACCAACTTATTCTTCACTTCCTATAGTTCCCAAAAAAAAAAGACCTGAAGGGTGAACTATTATGGAATGTGTGGAATTGAAGGAGATAAGGGTGTGGTGATCCCCCCCGGAAATTTCAATTCCCTCTCAAATCTAGACAGGGATTTATTATTTCACAATAAGATTTGGGACACAATTAGTATACGACACAACGCGACTTTACACCGCAGTGCGCATTCTTCTTTTACATTTCAACTTTTTTTTGGCCATAATTACAAATTTTTATCAAAGTGAAATGTGAGATTCGTTTGTTGGAGAACTGTTCCATTCTAGAGTGCGCACTGCGGCCAAACGTTTCCTTTCTGCATGTAGTTTGGTCCTGCCAAGTTTAAATCCTGGACGAGATATCGTTTAGAAGTAAGGTTAACGAATGTGGTCTCCTATCCTGGGTTGTCTTCTTTTTCTGACCATTAATCAGCCATACATTTGAGAAAATTCCTCACCTACGAATTATTGCTCGCCATTTTGACGGCAGCCATGTTATCTGTGTCAACAGTAACTATTTACAGCGGTTAAGCACAAAATCGTCCCCCAAATACGGCTATATTGACCATTTTCGTGTGTCTATTTTTCCCGCGAAACCAATCAGATGGTGGCATAACGCATTCACCTAGCAACGGCACCTCTGTGGCCATAATCACCGCGTGTTGACAGGTAACTTCCTATATTTGAGACTCGCTCGGTTGGCTTTTCGGAAAGAAAATACCACGCAAGCTTTGTCTATCAAAGAGAGAATTATATATATAATAGAGAAGTTTATTTATCAAAGAAAGAATTATATTTATTTATGGCTGGTAGCTAGCTGAAAGACTGGTCAAGAAGTCTTCACGAAGTCCGTGGCTCAGGAAGCGCTTCAAGAATTCGGCTGAATATTGTGCGACTTGAAGAAGCTGGCTGGAAAATTGTATCTCGCGAATGTGGGAAGCGAGTCCACTTTACTTACGTGGATCCAGAGGGTCGTAAATTCAAGAGTTCGAAAGATGTAGAGCGCAAACTGGAGGCTGATGGAATTCTCGACCGATTTGTTAAGGAGAATAGCCCTGAATTTATTGAGAAGCAAGCGTCCACAACTAAAGATTCCGATGAAGATTATGAACCGCCAGCGAAAAAGAAAACCCCTGAATCTCTTGACAAATCAGGGTAAGTAATACCATTCTTTCCCCGGTTGCAGTGAAGGTTTGTGTGCGCATTTTCATCAGTAAATTGAAAAATTTGAAGTGTAACTATTGCATAACAATTCTTAGTTCGGACATTGTAAGTTATGAATCTTGTCACTGTATTATTTTCGTTTAGCCTGTTTTTTACATGTCATGTTTTTCATTTTTATTTCATGCCTAATTGTGGAATTATTTGAACCTTTACTCTTGTTTTTTCCTTCTGTAGTTTGATCATTCCAGAGGGATTATTTGTGGGGACATGCTCTTCCATACTGCAATTTGTGAACGATTTCAACGGATATTTTCAATGTCCGTCTTACAATGGGAAATGTAAAGGTAATCTTTAGTCCACTCGCTGTATGAGACAGGAAGTTTATACTCCAGTCTTTGCTGAGCCTCATTCAAAAACTGCGTGTGTTTGTATTTTGTATTTCTTTCACACCATCTCAAGAAGAAACATGGATAGGTTTGAGTAGGAGAGTTTGCTTTACGAAAAAAAACTCAACATTACTCTGTTAGTATTGATTCCAGCTTGCCTTATTATTGAAACTGACAAACCATTCTTTTGTGAATGTTATCCTGGCTACTGTGAGAGCTGTTCCCTCTTGGCAGAAAACTACATTGGTTTGAATATTTCAGTGTTATTTTTTTTTGTCTTTGTCTCAGGAAAGCTTGTACTAACCGCAAGTGAAAAGAAAGGATTTGGTGGGGCCATGATGTTCACCTTTAAGTGTTGTGGGTGCTGGACCACTGAAATTGACTACAGAAGCAATTAACTTGCTCAGAATTCAAGGCGGCAGATAGTATCCTTGGCCCTTTCTTTAGCATTTTTCATTAGTGGGCATGGGTATGCAAGTTATAGGAAAACACTTGGGAGGGGTTTGGGCTTGGGTGTAACCTCGGAAAAACCCTTTTTGGAGGTTATTGACCATGCACTTCCACATATCAAAGACATGCTTGATGAGATGTGTGATGATGCCAAGAATCAAATGAAACAGCTCTCATCTGATCAAATAGGTAGCTGGTCCAGAGCTGTAACATGCTGTGATGGTTGCTGGCTAATAAGGGGGCATTTTAGTCAAAATTGTACCTTCGTGATCAAAAACTATATTACAGGTGCCCTTCTTTATTATGGGCATCTGTCAATGCGAGGTGCAGATAGAATTTGTGATGAAGATTTATGGCAAGGCACTGCCAAGTCAGCTGAGGGTCACCTGAGCCAAAAGCTTTGGGCTCAGGCCAAAGACGAAGGCCTGGAAGTTGAAATCAATTGGCAGGATGCAGACTCTTCATCTGCCAAAGGGTTTAGGTATTCATTTTCCAATGAGGAAGAATCAAGGGTTATGTTATGTGGGGGGCATGTGGGTAGGGCACATGGGAAAAAGTTAGAAGAGTTGAAGGGAATGTCAACCTTTTCCCCTGCATTTATTGCCTTGCATAAATCCAAATTTCCGGCTGTTGAATCAGTGAAATGCTCTTGTGCTGGCAAAAAACATACCTTTGTTGCTACAAGGAACAAACCTGTTTGTGGTTGCATTGGACCTGGATTTATTCAGAATGCCAAGCGGAATCACTATTGTGCACTAGTTCAGGCTGGCTGTAGCCCTGAGAAGTACAGAGATACCATGTTGATACTTGGCAAGTACCACAGCAGGAACATTCATGAATGGGAAGGGGGTTCTTGTTCATTTCATCCATTGGTAAAGTGTTCTTGCAGGGAGTGTTTCGAAGATGAAAATGGGTTTTACCCTGACATGAAATGCCAAGGACAGCCATATCACTCTGCTCACCCTCTGAAATGTGAATTTCATGGGCTGGCCTATGAGATTGAGTGTGCTGAGAGGGCAAAAAATGCAAATAATGTAATTGACCCAGAATTGGGTAAAGGGCACTCTAACTTGCCAGAGGCTACATTTAGTGTGCTAACTAAATTTAGGGCCAAGGATACAAATCTCCAACAAAAACACTACCAAGCTTCCACAAATCTGGGCCTCATTCAAGCGAACATGACATGGCTGCATAAAGAGAGGGGTCCTCAGTTCCACTGGATTGTAGATTTGTATTCAAGGATGGGTCTTCCAATACTCAGTGGAATACAAGAGATGGTAAGTAATATGCCAAAACAGATTTCAGTTTTGAAATTTTAATGTATAGGGGTTGTGGGCAGCTTAGAGATTTTCAGGTTATTTTTTTAATCATTCTGAACCATGCTGATAAAATATGCTTTGACAACAGTAATTTAGGTGCATATACAGATTTGCTGTGTTATATATATATATATATATGTACACTGTAGTTATACAACATTTTCAAGAGCTATACCTTGTAATGTCTTATGAGTCACTTATATTTTCTCTCACGCAAGAAAGAGTTGAATATACAACAGCTTTTGTACTTTCAATGTGAATGTAATTTCTATGGAATGGTATAAATTATTTTTTTTTCATGTTACATTGCTTGCTTTTCTGAAATTCCCCAGTGCCAACATGACAATGAGGAAAGAGCCAAAAGGCTTGAACGCTACAAAACAGATGCTGAAAAACAGAAAAGAGTGCAAAGAAAAAGAAATCGTGCAGAGGAGCAAGAACTGAGGTTAATAATACCTGTTTCATTGATCATTTGTGTCAAGGCTTAGTATAGTAATCATGTAAGAGGATAGTAAAATGAAGGACTGGCACTGTGTTTCATGTGTACTTTTGAAAGTTTATATTTTGCCTATGACTATGAACCAAATTCCTATTCATCCTTGGTAAGACCTTGGTAAGAAAAATTATTGCCTGCTTTGTCCAACTACTTGATGCACAGCGCTAGATAATGACACTATTAGCTCACACATCCAAAACAGAGGGCACCCAGTATGTCAACAAAAACTGTATATTCATGGTAAACAAGTTGTACAAATATGGCTAGACATCCCTGATAAACGTTGATGTATGATTTTATTCTGTTTCTATTAGAAACTTCAGGTTCAGGATTGAGGGATTATTTGAGGAGGATGGCTTATTTGAGCATTTACAGTAGTTAATAAATAGGATGATCCCTCTTTTACAGATTTTGTATGAGTGACAAATCAGTGCTATAATTTCAGAGGTGGTAATACATTCCTTTTATCTCTAAGGAAAAGGTATGTGAAGAATTGCCGGATAAGGCACACTTATGGAGAAGAAGAGGAAGAGGCAGCCATTTCAGAGGAAGAAGCACGTGTGATATCACAAAATGCTGTCCGTGAAGGGATTCCGGATGGGTGTCACATGGCACCAGAAACATCAGCATCTAATATTGCTGCTGCCCCTGAAAACTCTAATATTACTCTAGGTGGAAAAAAATGTAAATGGTGTGGACGCTCTACCCATAGCAGAAAAAGCCACAAGGACTGCCCCCATAATCCTAAGAATGCAACAAGTTGTAGTTGAAAAGTAATCTTCAAACTATGTGTCAATGCAGGCGCAGATCCAGGATTTTGGAATGGGGGTGTATTTTTGTAATAATGTAATAGAAGCAAAGCCTGGTTGAGGTGTTTGAGGTCTGTGCATCAGCATGATTGATTTCCGATGAATAATTAACGCAAATGCCAATTATAATTATTATTTTACATTTGTAAACTCATTTGCGGATTTCTAAACCAGGACGACTAATTACTTTCAAAATGAATAAATTGATTGGTAGAACCGGTCATCGCTTATGCACATTCTCAGAGAAATTAAATAGTATTTCAATATTTGAGGGATTAGAAAAAAAGAAATAAGGGGGCTCAGGAAAAGGGTGGGGGGGGGGTGAAAATTAACTTATTTCACCTCCCCTGGATCCACCCTTGCAATGTATTTCCTTCATTATGTCATTGAGGCCTTCTCAACCAAGGCATTGAAGTTGTTCACTCTCATTATCTCTACACTCTTTATCTTTAGACTAGTTACCCTATTTTCATTCTAAAAGGCATTATTTTCCTACAAAAAGGTAAACAAATAGTCGATCTTTCAGTGCAAAAATAAGTATTTAGTTATTTACCGTAAATCATGAATTATAAATATCACGGTTTGGCGATCGCATATAACGTTCATATACTCGTACATTGAAGGAAGTCTAGTGACACAAAAAAGAGAATAGAAATGCACTAGCGGACAGCTGGCCATTTTGCATTGTGGAGGTCGCCTACTGTAACGTGATACACCTGAGAGTAGAAAGAAACCATCAATATTAGTGAACAATTGTGAAATGTCTCTATTCACCCAATGTAGGGGCTAGGAAACAAGCATTAGCATTCTCTTTGAAGATAAAACACCAAAAAAATACTTTTACTAATTGCCATTTACTGTGACAAATGATTTTTTGATCTTACCGAAGCCCCTTCAGGGTCTTGATGGTCCCTCAGATTGTCGTTGAGGACTGCCCGCACTGCATCCTTGATGCAGTCCGGGTAGACATACATGGGAAGAGATTTCCCACGAAAGTGTCCTGCGCCGATTGAGTTCCCAAACTGCTGGAGAAAATGATCTTCACTAGGTAAAATGTTTCCGAAATTTATTCATTGTACTTAGGTACAACTGGAAAAAGGCATAAAGTGGGCGGCAATGTGAAATCGAAGAGGACTTGTGATGGGACAATGCCACTATTCTGAGGATCTCGAAATATTCCAGTGAATCCAAGGACGCCTTACAAAGCACTTTCGGAATTACAGTCAAATTCGATTTCGTTCGGCTTGTTGCTCAAAAAGTATGATGAAATTTCTAATATTCGGGACGAGCCACAATGATAAGTGAACGAATAACCACGTATTCAATTGGGTCATGCCATGTGAGACTGAAAGTCGTGTTTAGGTCAGTAAAACAGGTAAGCATATTACGTTACGTTTCCAGGCAGAAAAGAGGACTCACGTACCCAAAGTATCCCGAACAAGCGCTTGTAACAGCGCCTTCTGGCTTGTTCGGCGCTTTCTCCGCTTTTGCAAGCAAACCGAGCCAGCAAATGTCTCAGGCCTGGAGGAGTAGCTCTGAAACTGCAAACAAACGTTGACCGCATAATTATGGTGTTTATTCATTACAGGACAACGAGAACACAAACCACTCAAAAATATAAAGAAACCTTATTTACCCGTGTTCTTGAAATTTGCCATCTAAGGCGGCCAGAGCTCTTTCCCGCATCGCATCCATGATCAAAGGAGGATTCGTATTTCATTGTCCAATGGTTTTGTAAAATGGATGTGTCAACATTATGTCAGTAACAGGAAATTTCTTGTCAACCGCAAACACCATTAGTCCAGCAAAGTATGGCTATTTTGCCGCGAAATTCGTCCTTCGAAACGAAACTTGTATTGCTTCTATTTCGGAAACGGGACGTTTTCCACTCATGAAATTTTGCAAGAATGCTACTCTGACGATAATCTTTAATATGTATAAAAATGACACCATTCCAAAAAGGTCAATTTAGCCTCCAGGAATACCTTAAGATCTTTGAAGAACGAAGGTTTGGCCGTCAGTCTCGCTAGTGTTACGCGAATCGTGAAAAAACTACGAATTACCGGCTCCGTCGCGTAAGCTCGAGCGCAAGCGTTTATAGCAAACCAATGGGATCATTGTCAATTTGCCTTGGTGGATTTAACACAGAAACTGCTGATGTTTATTTATGAATGAAGGTAGCAAAATAAACACAAGAACGTGGTCAACTGTACGAGCGATCGGCATCAACTCAACCATTGTCGAATTGTTATCGTCCCTTAAGCGTTTATGGTAAACCTTCAAATCGGATCCATGTTGTCAGTTCGCTTTAGTGGATTTAACACAAAATTGCTGATGTTTTGTCTTGCTTACTTCGTAAAAAATGGTAAGTTATATGTATACATCGACAGCACTGTATGTCAAATCGAGCCAAGCCAGCGAACGTGCCTAAAAACCCTTCACAAATGCCACGTGAGTACCCTTTATATGTGTTAGTTGCGTGCTTTATTCGCTTAATGATCAATACGTACCATTTTTACTTAAATTTGGCGTGCAACTGCGAACAAAACAGAGATATCTTTCGTGTATGTTACATGACCAGTCGAACAATCGATCCCGTAGCGGAGTCTGCACGTGGAGAAGCGAACTATTGTTGAGAGTCTATATATATATATATTTTTTTTTTTCGCTCGAAGTTGTCCGTCCTCGTTTTCCACAATCGCCTACAAATTTCATTACTCGAGGTTTGGACTACGAATCCTTTTGGATCCTTCTGGCGTGTGGCATCCCTGTTGGCTCGAAGCATCATAACTTTTTATATATATATATATATATATAGGCAATTGTGGAAAACGAGGACGGACAACTTCGAGCGAAAAAAAAAATATAAATGTACAGTAAAAAATCTAAAAAAAGTTTAAAAATTTAATAAAAATAGACGTTTCGGTCAATGACCTTCATCAGTTGCAGTGCCAATGGGATCGTGACCTTCATCAGTGGGCACTGCAACTGATGAAGGTCATTGACCGAAACGTCTATTTTTATTAAATTTTTAAACTTTTTTTAGATTTTTTACTGTATATATATATATATTTTTTTTTCGCTCGAAGTTGTCCGTCCTCGTTTTCCACAATTGCCTACAAATTTCATTACTCGAGGTTTGGACTACGAATCCTTTTGGATCCTTCTGGCGTGTGGCATCCCTGTTGGCTCGAAGCATCATAACTTTTTATATATATATATATATATATATATATATATATATATATATATATATATATATAGATATATAAAAAGCCGAATATAAATCCGATAAAGCCATCCTTGTGGTGGCGTTATCGTGACGATGTCTTTGATCTTTGGCAGCAAGGCCTTCCTGCCTTACATCAATTTACTGATTATATCAATTCCCTATACCCTACTATTAAATTCGAGTTAGTTTTTTCTGAACGTGAGCTTCACGTACTTGATCTTACTTTACATCTTGTGGAAGGGTTTATTACAACTGATGTTTATTCTAAACCGACAGATAGCCATTTATACCTTCCACCTTCTAGCTGCCATCCCAAGCATGTCTTCAAGGCTATTCCTTTTGGAGTAGCAACTAGACTGAAGAGAAATTGCTCTGAAGAAACTTTCCTTGCCGAGAGAACAGTTGAGTACAAAGGTTATCTTGTGAATCAGGGCTATCCCCCAAAATTAGTTGACGATCAATTCTCCAAAGCCTCCACCATTTCTAGGAATGATTTACTACGGCAACGCGGAAAACAATTGAAGAAATTATTTCCATTTGTTCTCACATTTAATCCTAATTTGCCTAATGTGAGTAGCATAATTAGGAGGCATTTGTTGATTTTGCAATCCAACCCTAAATTGAAAGAACTTTTCCCTCAAGGCTCTATAATACCATCTTTTCGTAGAACAAAAAACCTGAAAGAATTATTAGCACCATCTCGTTTTAAAACCGCCGATGAGATACAAACAATTCAGCCAAACAATGGCTGCTTTAAATGTGAAAGAAATAGATGCGACCTCTGTCGAAATTTCTTTGTTGAATCTAAATCATTTCTAAGTCTTAGAACGGGCAGAAAATACACCATTCATTCAAGGCTTTCTTGTGATTCTAAAAACGTGATCTATTTAGTTTCCTGCAAGAAATGTCGTTTACAGTACGTAGGATCAACTACCACCGATTTTCGGGTTAGGTTTCATAACCACAAGTCTGCTATGCTCACAAACAAAACCACTTGTGAGGTAGCAGTACATTTCAATAAAATTCCACACTCCTTGGATGATTTTGAATTCCAATGCATTGATCAGGTGCAGGCCCCTCATGACTCAGACGAGATCGATAGGTTTTTAATTACGAAAGAGGTTTATTGGAGTGCTCAACTGTTTTCTATGGCTCCCCATGGCTTAAATAAAAGAAAAGAATTTCACTCTAAAAACAGAATTTGTTATAATTAACTTTCTCTTGTGTAAATATGCGTTTGCGCCATAAGGCAGTCCAAAGGCCCTTCCTTGGATTTTGCCAGCTCTTTGGGTGTTAGGTATGCTCAAAGGCCCTGCCTGGGATCTTATTACAGCTTATTGTTTAAGGGCCCCTCCAGGGATTTTGTTGTTTGTCAACCCTTTAATGCTCCAAAGGCCTCGATTTGGGATTTTGGTATTAACCTTGTCCAGCGTAAACGTAGGTTTCTTCTGGATATCTTTGTAAACTAGTTTTCCCGTTATATTTACCGCATTGCAAGAGTCCGTTTTATTTATTTTAACTATTTTAGTTTTTAGGTTGAATTTAACCTAGTTCTGCAATTATCACGCTCTATAATGTAATTTTTGCACAGTATTGTATCTTTTTCGTTTGGTTTATTAATTATCACCCTGTATGACGCAATTTATAGAACAGCATTGTATTTCTCATTTTGCATTTTTTTCCCTGTATTGTATTAATCACGATGTATTAATAGCACGATAGTATTTTTCATTTCGGTATGTAATCTCCCACACTGTAACCGTATTTAAACTTAGTTTTCGTCCTTTTTCTCCTGTAACTGACGAAGGTCTAAGACCGAAACGTTTTCTATTAAATTTTTAACTTTTTAACTTTTTTATCGTCAGAAGTTGTCCGTCCTTGCTTTTTCAAACGTTTTTATATATATATATATATATATGTATTCTCTGATTGAAAAGTTTCAATAATATTGCGTTAATACAACAAGTTTCATAGCCTTTGCACAATGGGTCAGTTTTACCTTATAGTTCAATGACCCCCTGATAATATTGCTACAGTATCTAGAACCCCTGCCCTTTTCCCACAAATGAAATGTTAATACAAGCCTTAATTTGCAAAATTACACATAACATATTAACCTTGTTATTTTCTGCTGTTTACTTCATTTTTATGATGTCAAATATCAACATTTGATAACAACCACAACATACAGTTGACCTTTTACATTGGAAAAACCTTGTAAAGAAGAAAATAAATTTTGTAATGTCAAAATGTTTATGATCTTTCTCATATATTCATTGCAAGTGTGCTGTATGTAGTAACAAGTGTTTCAAGTTTCCTAAATGCCCTATACTTTCAATCATGATTTTCCACACTAACTTTATAGACAAATGACTGCACAACACTCTAAGCGTTAAAGAAGAAATGGTATTGTGTAGAGCAGTTTTGATTACTACCATCTCTGATGGAAAGCCTCTTAAGAAGATTTTTGTATTCTTTGTAGTAGTAGAGTAACAATACCTTTACCAAGATTATGACATGCATCCCACCCCATAACAATATATTATGTTTAACATAAAAAAGATAACAATAATAATAATAATATCAATACCAGTAATAATAATAATAATAATAATAATAATAATAATAATAATAATAATAATAACTATAATAATGATAGTAATATAATAATAGTGCTTCTCATTACTATATGTCATTGGTTACAGTTCAATACCTCTAGCTGCCATGACTTTTTCAATGAAATACCATCCTTATATCAAATCTTTCTTCTGCAGCTCTTATAATCGAAATTGTCATATATTCAAAATCATATACTATTCTCTGGTTGGGTATGGATATTTTGCCTGTTTCTGTAACAGCACAATTAAACTTTCATGTGGTATATACTTTTTGACTGATTGATGTTGATTTCACATTATTTTCTACAGGCATATCTAGTGCAGCCATCTTTTTCAACATATTAAGATTTCAATAACTCTTTCTTACATGTATTGTTTTTATGATATGACCTAAAAATAGCACAACCACATACTATACAGTTGGCACTCATTATTACCAAACATTTGTTCAAAGTGTTTGTGGAATCCACTTGTTTTACCTCCAATTTTTTTATGTAATGACATTGTATCTCACAGTTCTGTTGATATGGCATCTCTTTTTGAGGGAAGAGGAATTTTTCTATCTACCACTGGGGGAACCATTGCAACTGGAGAGAGTACACAAATTGAAACATGCACTATTCATAATGCTCTCAATTGTGGTTACCTAGGAATGAAATAATGACTGCAGTAGACAATACAATATCTAATCAGAAGATTCTTCTTACAATGAATCTCATACAGTTATAACTCATGCTCGGAGTAAGAAAATATTGAGTTTAAAACTGAAATACCTTTTTCCAGATTAGAACATACACCCCCACCCCATAACAGTATATTATGTTAAATATAAAAAATAACAATAATAATATCAATACCAGTAATAAGAATGATTATCATTAATACAATAATAATAATCACGATAATAATTACAAGAAATGAGAAAGTACAAATAGTGAACATGATAATAATAATAATAATAATAATAATAATAATAATAATAACTAAATACATAAATTGAGGTTTTATCCCTCATACGAAAAACCATTATGATTACTTTAAACACTAGCTTCGCGAGGTTTTGCGGGAGTCGTATTTCTAGTTTACATGTTAGACTTCATTTACAATCCAAAATTAGGTACCATTAAAGCCCCTAAATTGGTTCCAAACTTGGTCGAAAAACAGCCCAAATACTACTGAAGAATCCTCAAAGCGACGCCATGTATAAAGTCCGAGAAAGGTACAGAAAAATGCCATGTTTTTAGCCCGTCGTAAACCATTGTCTCTACCCAATTCTATTCTCCATCTTGAATCCCAAACTGCTTCACTCTAACTTGGTAACCTTGCCTCATAAATTATGCAACTGAAACATAACATCGCCGAAAATTTACAAGTAAAATGAGCGTCGAATTTAGTCAATGTTGCTCGCGTTTCAAGGATGCAATCAGATTCACTCAACCGGAATTAAGATATGAGGCGAGGGAAAGAGTGAAAAGAGTGCTTTTTACTTTAGAAATTCCCTATCCCCGTTTGAGAGAATGGCATAAAGTTGTTCAAGAACAAAACGCGCTTTCGACTAGCACTTCCGGTGAAGATTCCTCAATCAGAAGTGAAGAGAAAGAGGCAAATTCTCCTTCTACAAGCGCAGCTGAAAACCCACTTGGGGTAAAAACGCTCAGATACATAGAGTTGGTGGAAAAGTGCACATACGGGCAATGCTTTGCCTTCAGTGACGATGAAAATGTACGAAGTGAAATTGATGCAGCTTTGTTAAATATTGCCTATAAAATTTCATTAGATTACAAAAAAGCTAAAGGCAGGGCAAGAAAAGAGCTGGATAATCGAGTCCGAAAGTTTCATGCTATGGAGGGTAAAGCAGAATCTGTTCAGGAACTCTACCAAGAAATTAGAAACATAGAAAATGAATGGAATGGAAATCACACTATAAGAATTTAGAAGTAGAGAAGGAAAGAATCTAAGAGGAAATGGTGCTGGCAGTGAAACAAAGGGAAAATAAAACACAAGTTTTGCAGAAAACAAACAAAGAACCGGAAGATTACATTGGACCATTGGAAAAATCAGTATGAATTAGTTAATATCAGGGAAAACCTCTTTCAACTGTGAAAAATAAGTTCAGGACCTTGAAAACTTTTCTTTCACGAGCCGAAGCTGCTCTTTGGTTCTGCTCTTCCTTCGGTCTTGATCTTTTAAGTTTAACTGGAAAAGAATCAGACTCTAATGTGGCTCACCATATCACAGGTCAAGCAAACTGCCAGTATTCAGCCAGTCAAGAGGAAGGGGAAAGAAAGTACAGCTCCTTGCCTGAAGAAGAAAAAGATTATGTGGAAAAAATCCTCTTCCTGTTGGACAAATTTTCTGTGGGAGATGCATTCTATCATGAAATTTCTATGATTACAGATGGTCTTCCACAGTCCTATTTGGTCAAGTGATGCCATGATGAGCTTAACAAAATGTGCCAAATTGATCCATTACATGCCAAGTTTGAAGGGGTCAAAGTAAGTTCAGTTGAAACTGTGTTCAAAGAGCATATCACTGCTTTTCTCAAGCAAAACAGTGACTTTGACCCTATCACTGATAAAATCAATGGTGACGGTGCAAGAATGACCCGAAATTCAAATTTTATTTTACTTTCATTTTCTATTTTGCAAACAGGGGAGTCAGTTATGTCAGCTAAAGGAAATAGAACTATGGTATAGTCAATGGATCTGAGAGTTATCGCACAATAAGAGTCATTTCAGAGTTTATTCAAGTAAGTAAATGACTTGATTGCCACAGGCAAAATTACTGTGGATGGCCAGGAGGTTAAAACTGAATTCTATCTTGGCGGTGATTACAAATTTATCTTGCTCATGCTGGGACTCAAGGGGGCAACATCCAACTACGCTTGTGCCTGGTGTAAAATACACAAAACTGATCCCTGGAAAATGAATAATGACTACAACAGTTACAACACTCCACCCTTGGGAAGGACACTGGAAGAGATTTGGGAAATGTCAAAAAAATCCAAAGAAAACTACTGTTGTGACAAACAACCTTTGTTGAATATCCCACTTGATCATATAGTGATAAATGAGCTTCACTTAATGCTGCATGTCACAGATATCTTGAAAATATAGTACATGAGTGCCTAGACTGGGATAAAGATGATGACTTGGACAGTAAAAAGGGGGCAGTAACAGGGTTACATCTAAAATGCCTGATTAGGGCAATCAGATCTTGTGGTGTTTCATTTGACGTGTGGGAACAATGAAATGCTGATGGGAAAGCTAGTGGCAAACACGATGGGATAAGCCTCTTGGGAAAAGGCGAGAAGATCTTCTTGGCTGACCTCCCCAGCAAGTTACACAGCATTCTCCGCCCAGAAACAGCATCAACTGGACAGAGTTTGCTGAAATTTACAAAGTTGTCAATGGCTGGAACCCTAAGAAACAACCCACAGAATTTTTCACGAAGGCAAAAGAATGGATTTCTCTTTTTGTAAGTCTAAATGGCAAAAGAGAAGGGTATGAGAAAGCCAGAGTTACCCCATACATGCACATCATGGTTGCACACATTCCCAAGTTCTTTGAGCTCCACAAGTCAGTCAAAATATTTGCAGGGCAAGGAGTTGAAAAGAACAATGATGTAGCTCGTGCAATAATTCTGCAAAAGTCCAACAAGTGGGATTCGGCAGGGGATGTTCTGCGACAAGAGCAACGTCAGTGGGAGCTTAAAGAAAATGAAAAGGAAGTACGCAGTTATACAAAGCGCAAGGAAAGCTACTGGGATGCTGAAATTAAAGGAAACCGAATATAATAATCTAAGGCCTGAGGGTAAAAGGCTGCCGACCAAAGTCCAGGGAAAGCTTCTCACCTTTGTATTGCAATTGGTGAAAGGACAGAAATTGCACTAAATATACATCTTGATGATGATATAACTAATGGGGCTGGCAATGTTGTAAAAAAAGTAGCCTTGTTTAACCCACCATATCCCCATCGCATTATCTGGGTTTTATTTGACCACCAGTCTATCAACATAAAAACCAGACAAGAAAATGTGCAATTATACACTACAGGCATTGACAGGAAATGGACACCTATTAAACCCATTACAACACAGCTCAATGTTGGCAGGAATAAAACTGTTTCTGTTGTTAGAAAACAATTTCCATTACGCCCAGCTGCTGGTAAAACTATTCATAGGTCCCAAGGTGACACAGAATCACAAATATTTGTAGACTTTGAAAGTACTAGAGCAATTCCTCATATTCACTATGTAGGGCTCAGTAGAATTACTTCAATTCAAGGACTCCATATCCGAAATTTAAATGAAAACAAAATATCAGTAAACAGTCGGGTTAAAAATGAGATGTATCGTCTCGGACATGAAGCACAACTTTCTGTTTCTTTGAATTTTATATATTTCATTGGTGATGACAAAGTTAAAATATCATTTCTTAATGCCCAGTCACTACACTGTCATTTTGTAGATTTCAAAAATGATTATAATTTACAAGCCTCCGACTGTACTGTTATTTGTGAAACTAGATTTTCTCCTTGGGATGATAATTCACTATATCAGATTGAGATCAACTTTTCATTGTTTAGAAATGATGATGTGGTCAAAGAACAAGGAAAGAGAGCTTATCGTGGCATGGGAATCTATAGCAGAAAGTTATTTGCTCCTGGCTATCCTAAAAGAACAATCTATATGGAGTTGAAATAACTATTGTTAAATTCATTGATTATCAGAACCTGACTGTTGTAGGTATTTACAAGTCACCAAAAATAACTTTAAAGAACTTGTACATGGCTATTTCAGAACTTATCCAGTTACTTTCAAATTCAAGATAAATTATTCCATAATAATGGGTGATTTTAATGTGAATTTACTACATCAGTCCCAAGCTCAGTCCATCCTAGAAATAATGTTTCAACAGTCAGGTTATCGACAACATGTTAATGAATTTACCACTGACAATAGAACACTCTTAGATCACATCTATAGCAATTTACCTCCCAAAACTATCGCTCAAGTGTTTCAAAAACATACTACAGTTATCACAAAGGCATATACATTGCAGTGGATAAAACTGAACTTAATTGAGTACTATCACTTGCATATATTTCAATGTTTAAATAATTCTCCTGTCAAATAAGCACACTTGTCTGCTCATTTTGCTATAAGAAAATTAATAGTGTAAACTATTATGTACCTTCCAGTTTTCGGATGACATAAATGACCAAACCATCATATCTTTAGATAAACTGGATGAAGCACTTGAAGATAAATTGACAGTTCTTTGCAAGCTCCTGAAACTTCAGGAAACAAAGATTGTGGGACAGGCGAAGTATACAGTGGCCAATGCAATCATAGGTGACTCCACAGCACAAATTGGCCTGGATATTTGGAACAACTTAATTCCACAGATGAAAATAAACAGGGTCTACAAGATAACTAACCTAAGTGTCCGCTTCTGGAACGGCATTAGAAAACTAACAACCACAACCAACAGTGTACTCTCAGAAATAGCAGATGCAGCTCTTGAAAGTGTTTAGCAAGAAGAGAATGACATTCCAACCACAGATACTATTTTTCAGGTTCCAAATATCGAAAGCATTGAGTCCATTGATAAGTATAAAATTCAAGCACAAGGAAACATTGTCAATTGTGACCATTGCTGTCATAAGATGAGAGCTTCAAGTTGCCCAACAAAGGTCTGTGTATCACTAGTAGTAAAGAAAGACAACAGCAACCTTTACCTGTCCATGTGAGATGATGTCCTGCAGAAGTTATTTGGTACATATGATGCAGATGGCGTAGATACCAATGATATAGCAGACAGGCTTCTTCTCCTGGACAACCCAACAATCAGTTACACATGTACCAACAGAGTGTCCTCTATCACAGCTATACTGAACTAGACACTACCCAAGCTTAGATGTGCAACACCATGTTATCTGGTTTGTTCAAAGAAACAGCTTGTTACCAGTTACATTTATTTACTGGTTTGTGTTTCGCAGAGTTACATGTAATTGCAACACTAGCAACACTTGCTAGATCAACATGCAGGTTGCGTTAAATTTGGTAACATTAGTCAAGTTTGCACCTAAGAAATAATGAACTCCAGGATACATTCTACAACAAACACTGTTAATGTACAAAATGCATCTTAAAGGCAGTTCCTTTATCAGCACCACGTTTTGTTTTATTTTCACATTGTTGTGCATTTCGTTCCTCTGCATGTTTGACAGTTAAAAGACCTCTCTCTCTCCTAATTCAAGGCAACAGTCTAGTATGCCAATTAGCCAAATAGACTGAAACAATGAAAAGCAACATTGATAACATCTGTTTGACCTTTCTGTTGTTGAGTTCCCTAACAATGTAATTAATTCCACACTATTGAAATCATTTCAAATAAATATTGCAAATTATTGTCTCCATGTACTCTACCTCTTATTTGCTCCTCGAGCTTATCCATTTTTGATACCCTGGTTTACATTGAAAACGATATCAATTTACTAATCTACCTCATGCAATTATTGCATGTCCGACCACGTAGGCATTGCCTACCTATTTTTTTCTTCTGCTTCCATGAGTTGAAGTTAACCTTGACAGAACAGGCACTCTTTGTTAAACACAATTCAGGAATAATAGTCCTGCTACTCTGTATCAATGAAAAACAGCAAAGGAATCAGGGTCCTTGTAATGTTCTGCTTCATTATTTATTTTCTTGCTTGACCTTATCAGCACAAACATTATTACGTCTTTTTATCCAATTCAAGCTGCACCAAGATTAAGTGTGAACAGAGTGCAATGTCAAAGTGGAAAATGCACTTTTCAACTGGAAACTGAGAATGTTTGGTCGCTCTGAGAACTGGTTCAGCCACATACGGTCCACATAATTGCGTTGCGGACAATAAAATATGAAATTCTGCTTTACCATTTTTCTTTTCTAACAAGCACACATGTATTAAGGAAGACGGCAACTTACCATCAGTGCATTGATCCGTCGTCCAAATGCAAATTTCATTAACTTTTTCCTGGGTCCATAAATCTTGACAGCGAGTAATAGTTTTCCCTGAAATTCACGCCACAATTTTCCCACACTTGTTGTTGAGTATTCCTCGGCAGCTTGGAGGATACTTTGTCACTTCTGATAATTTACCGTTTGGTGCAATCATTTTGATTTGTTCTTTGGCGCAACTCCAAGCTCCTTTCTCTAAAATCTATCCTTAGCGTGCGCAACCCGCCACGCCCGACGATATTTTCACTTTATCTGAGCGTATCATACATTGAAAGTCCACTGGCGGGCCATTTAGGTCAAGATATTTTTAGAATTGAGAACTGTTCTCGTTTTCTAGCAATCGACATGGTTTGTATTGCTTGTATATTTGCTTGAAAGAGCTTTATAAACGGATGATCAGTAATTCGTTGGACTACTGAACTACTTGTAAACAGGAATTACCCTCTTACTCCACTGGAAGGTTCCACAAAATTTGGCAGAGCTAGATGAAAAGGGCATTCAATGCAGTCAGCAAATTGAATGCGAAACCCTGCTTATCTCTAATATCCGAGAAGTGTTCTCGGTCTTGGCCAATAAAGAAATATTTTCATGGAAAGCGAAAACAGCATTAAAAGCGGCACAATTAAAGTGAACTTTGTCGAATGACACATTAGGCCTTGTTTTGCTCTTTCTCTGCGCCTTACACTTCAAATATGCCTTTAATGTGAGGTCAGTCAAATTTCTGCAAAATTAGCATATAGCCTGAAAGCAGGATGCAATTCTGAGTCAACCATTTGCGTTTCTATACAAAATCACTGATATTTCATAATACGATCTACCACTGTTCGTTTTGATCAGGCTAGCAAGCAAGTTAAGTGGACTGTTAAGACTTTTTCAGAGATACTTGCTTTTACAAACATTTTGCAGAAACTCTGCTCGACTTTGCAACCACTTTAAGGTATTGTTGGTTTTCAAGTGCCGTCATTAAAAAAAACTAAAATTAAAATGTAAACCGACTTTCGTATATATATCTCCATCACGAGAAAGACGTTTTAGAAATGTAGCTGCTTGCATGTTTTCAGTCCGGTAGCGTGCTTTGTTTTGAAAATATAGCAGTTTTTCACAGTGTGACATGAAGATGGCTGCTCCAATCATGTCATCTACATGAAAACATTAACTCAACATGTGTTTTTGAGATCTGAAAGGCCAACATGACAAGAGAAGCTTCCATGTGAACGTTTGCAAGCTCGACCTAGAGAAGAAAGCCTTTGAGATAGCTAAATTAAATGCCAGATGTTTCACTCGTTTCCGGCGGTCATGTTGGTACCCCTCAGAGGGACACTAACATGGCGTGAATACCCTAAACTTTATAATTTTGTGTGATACATTTTGCCGAATAACTTGATTATGGAACATCACAGAACCCTGAGACTTTGGCATTAATGACTTTTCTACAGTATCTTTATTTCTTCAGTTTATCTATTAAATAGTTTATGGTTTTATTTTTTCTCTTGCATGACATGCACGCAGCTGAAAACCAAGAATATAAAGGCTTTTGTTAAAATTAGGTTTTTGTTTTTTTTCTTTTTTCTTGGTGGTGGGTCCACAAGAAGGTTTTCTTTTCCACTGGAAGCAGTCCCAGCTCGGGTTCCTCAAGTTTGTTTAACCTACGAAAAATAGAGATTATCGATCACCACTGAAACAATTGTTAACTTAAAACCAATGTTTATCTATGTTAAATAATATAACTTAAACAAATGTAGTCAGTCCTCAGTAACCCTCCAGTTTAATGTATGACAGCCAACGGCCTATGGTAAGCTGTCAGTCAGGGAAAATTTATTTCCCTGCACTATCCTTCAGAGTTTGGACACGATAGCGTGCTAGCATTTCTCAAATGGCGGGAAAATCGGCTGGGTATGACAACATTCCCATGTCTATTACAAAACGATCTATTGGCAGCATTTCCTCTCCACTAACTCACATTATAAATCTCTCTATTATCCAGGGTATCGTTCCAGATGAATTGAAAATTGCTCGTGTAGTTCCTATTTTTAAATCAGGTGATAAAGCTCTCTTCAGTAATTACAGACCTATTTCAGTTCTACCTTGCTTTTCAAAGTTTTTGGAGCGAATAATTTACAACCGTATCATAAATTATCTCAATGACTTCAATGTACTCTGTGATAATCAATATGGCTTTAGGAAAAATCATTCCCCAAGCCTCGTGCTTATCGATTTGTGTGATAAAATTTCTTCTGCTTTTGATAGAAGAGAACATGCTATTGGAGTATTTTTGGATCTTTCGAAAGCACTTGACACGGTAAATCATGTCATCCTTTTTGACAAACTGGAGCATTATGGGATCCGTGGTCTGGCACTAGAATGGGTAAAAAGTTATTTCTCTGAGAGGAAACAATTTGTCGAATTTAACAATGTTAGGTCTTCCCCACAGGGGATCTCCTGTGGGGTGCCTCAAGGCTCTATTCTTGGTCCTTTATTTCTTATCTTGTACGTCAATGATTTGAACAACGCTTCCATACTTGATGCAATTTTGTTTGCTGATGATACAAACTTATTTATCTCTCACTTCTCTCAGTACGTATTAGCTTCAGTATGGGTCCAGTATGGCACTAAGTAGATTATTAGATTAATTAATTTAACATGTGTGTGTGTGTGTGTGTGTGTGTGTGTGTGTGTATGTGTGTGTGTGTGAGTTCGCGGTCAAAGTTAGCCATCATAAGCCCATATATATTGTAATTATATTATCAAGACTAGTTTATCCTAAGTTGAGGAGACCTGACTCATTATAAGCCTCGTGGTTTCTTTCAGGTCTCCTCGCCATTTACTTTTTTTCTAATTTCATTATTCCAACCTTTAAATTGTAAAAATTTTGTATTTATATGGCAAATAAAATGAACGAATGAAAATATATCTTACTGAGCAGTGTTCCTT
This sequence comes from Ricordea florida, assembly GCA_949710005.1. Taxonomy (NCBI): domain Eukaryota; kingdom Metazoa; phylum Cnidaria; class Anthozoa; order Corallimorpharia; family Ricordeidae; genus Ricordea; species Ricordea florida. The sequence goes on along the minus strand of OX453276.1, from coordinate 13,282,427 downwards.
GTTTAATAGCTGAAGTAAAGCTGCTTCAGCCCTGAAGATCTCTTCATCTTCGTCAACATCCTGGTCTGAGGGCGAAGATTCTGATGTCAAAGGATTCTCCGGCTTCCAGGTATTCTTCCTCTGTCATCTCCTCCCACATTTCCCTCTTCGCTCTTTTTTTGGCAATAAAGGATGTTCACCATTCGAAGTCAGCCCCAGTTAAACGAGTCTTGAGGTGATCCAGTGCCCTTTGCAAGGCCTCGGGCGTTGCATTTTCGGTGCTCTCTGGCCTGAGCAAGGAAGGATATCCAGGGGGCAGATCTTTCATAATAACAAATGGTTCCTCCTTGGGTAACCAATCCTTGCGCTCCTCACCAGCCAGAAAACGGTACACCATTTCCACTTCACCTTTTCCATTTTTTGTGAAACAAAAAACATGAGGGGTGCCATGATGTTGAAAACTTGCGACATAGGGGTGTATCCAGGACTTCATGTCATAAATGTTGTCCACGTACACCGTGGATGGATTCGGGTGTGGCTGGACGTTATCAGGTCTCGTAGGGCGTTTAGTGTGGTTGCATCTCCTTTTTTTAATGCTTCCAAAATTCTTCGGAACATCTGTGGAACAATAGATATGAGGCAAATTCAGTATCTGTCAATTTCCCAGAATTTCATGTGCTAGCGTTAACAGATGCAAACACTCAAAACGGTCCATTAAAGGTCTCAGTGGCCGAAAAAGCAAGGTATATAGGTGGATTGAAAACAACCAAAGTCAGACAACTGCAGCCGCACCACCCGCAAGTGGACCATAATAACTGAATGAAACTCAATCAAAGTTACCCTATTTTAGATGAAATGGGGAAATGCGAATCGTTCACTGGCGCTTAAAAATTTGCACCTCATTTAAGGATTTCATAGGCGCTGGAATGTCTGGCTTATGAAGGTACATTTACTCACTCTTCTAAAAACCCCTGCCATGACTAAGAAAGCACAGAATCCCAGAATATATATATTTCTGAAGTCTCGGAAGCAATTATCCATCTGCCAATACAACACCGCCGGGAGACTCCCAACCTCCGAGAAAGAAAGGTGAAAAATGGATCATGTCAGGTCCTTCAGTTTTAATTTCTACATTCATCCTTGTAGAGAAATAACATCATCTACTCACAAATAATGATTTAACATACCTGATCGATGATAACCTTGAGCACGGTCAACAGGACACTTATGGTAGGATTGGCGTCGGCAGGCCATCTCAGTAGATCAATGAAAGTCAAAGCCAAATTATGTCCATGAGATAAAACACCCGTTACATGGGTTTTCATAAATTCAGTGTGTTCTCCTTCCAGCTGTTGACATGAGACAAAGTTTGTTAATTTCTATCATAAAGAATATTCTTAACCATTTATTTACACTACCAAACATAATATCATTCTGCCTGGTACTTTCTAAGCACTAATTGCCCTGGTCCCTGATTATCTGGACTAATGGCCTTTTGGCCTCTGCCTTCTTCAGCTATCTTCAAAATCAGTGTTGAGACAAACTTACCTTGGACTTCACCTTGAAATGTGGGATGTTAGTTGCGGATGAATCCATCCCTTTGGTGATAACGGACATGTATCTGTCAGTCAACTTCCTTGCTTTGTTTTGATGTTAATAATACGTCTGTTTTTCCCGTCTATCATGAAATGTAAAGCAAATGATTAGTTTTCGAGATATCATTAATAGTGTAATTTGTGCTAAGAAGGAAAAGGCCAAACTGAGTCACAATTCTGCAGTGTCTCAGCAACATATGCGGCGGAAGACAGAAGTGTAAATGTTGTACATTCTGATAGGCAAATGAGGCAAATCCTAATGAATTCATTCAAAAACACGTGCCACAAACAGAAATGGCATCATGGTTCACAATTAATAGTCGAACAGCAAACAGCTCGTCGTAGTGAATCATTCACTTGCTGTTGGAGATGAATGGCTTTTTCCCTATCCATGTCACCCTACGGGCCTTTCCTTTCAGCTTGTGGATGTGCTCCTTTATTATGGTGCATACACCAGACTTTGTGAAGCAATTTACCTGAAGTCAGGAAAACACAAGTGACACAGAACCTCTCATTTATTTCTTGTAGCTTAGGCAGTTCATTAATGATTTCATCTATTCATACCTTTCCTGTTATATTTGCAATTAAAAAAGACAATGAACAATGACCAGGGGTTCTTGATTATTGAAACGGGCAAGGGCCAATTCCAAAGCACATCGTACAATTCAGCAAATGGTTTTACTATTTAGCCATAAAAAAAGGACATTCCTACAAAAGGCGGAAAAATAATAGTTACGATACAGAAAAACTACTTTAAGGTGACAGCAAATGAAATTAATGAAAACGATGAAAACGAAGATGCTTACCAAATGCTGAGGATAACTGGGTTAGGAAAATCTAACTCAATAATTGCTGTCAACGAGACACAAACTGGTTAGGAAAAAGGGCGCGGTATAAAACTATAACGAAATTTACACATAGCACGTAACAAAGGAGCGTAATTAACAAAATACCGGAGAGCGAAAGGAAAAAGAATACACAATAACAAGTAAGTGAGAAAGCGAAAACAAAAGGAAAAAATTTGCCCCAACATTTATTGTGGTACTTGGGGTCGACCTCCAGAAATCTGGCACTGGACTCACCAAGCGCGAAAAGAAGCTTTTTTGAAATCGAATCCGTAACCTGGCGGAAATCAAATGCTGCTAAAAGAGTTATGTACCATAATCACAGTGTAGCCTATTGTTTCTTGCTAATCCTTTTTATGGTCCAATAATATCAATTGAAGCCTACCTTTGGTATTATAACATATTGAACATTGGCCTTCCACATCTTGCAGATCTGTACCCTAGAAGTTTACCATCCTTTCGATGCCTCTTCATTTCTTCCTCGTACATCCTGGAGACTTTTTCTTTGGTTAAACAAGATGGTAGGTGCTTTTTCTGTTCATTGGGCATACTGTCAGCCGTTGCCTTCACAAATTTGTGGAGCCACGTTTTGGCAGATAAAAGTGCTTTCGATCTTACATGTACGTAGCGTCCTGGCTGTGCACTTGCCACTGTCGTTCGCCCATTTTCAAAGTCTTTCTTGAAATTAAAGAACCTAGAACAGTGTGATTGCAAAGAGCTACAGGTTAGCAGAAGGTAAACTTTGAAGCAGACAACATCAAAGTTGGCAGAGAAAGCAAGCTGCTTACAGTGTAATTTATATCGTTAGATATCTCACTTGACATTACTTATCCCATAACATCTTTTCCAGGCTTCTTGACAAACACCTTTCCCATTCATCTTGTATTCGTAGAACGACTTTCCAGTATCTTTAGTATTCTTACAGAATAAGAGGTAGTCCAGGATGAACACTCTCTGTTCTTTCTCCGCCTTAAACACTCTTCGACCTCCTCGCAGGGCAAAAGTCGTTAGACATTTATTACTGCAACCTTGCTTCCCCGCTCGAAGTGGACTTACGCAAGAGCCGCTAGTAAATCAACTTTTCTTTGTTTTTCTCTCATGAAGGGGCACTTTTTGTTTTTCTCTACTTTTTGTGGGTTTTATCACTGAGATTTCATCCAAAGAAATTTCACCCTGCAGAGAATTTTTAAAAGTAACACACCTTATTATTCAGCTACCTTATTATAGGAAATTAACGCTGCATGAAATTAAGGCAAATCGTCAAAATTCGCGTTAATTTAAGTCGCATTAATTTTGTTGAGCGTTAATTTCCGCAACGTTAATTAAGTGCAGCGTTAATTTCCGCGCTCTTAATTTCCAGTATTTTAACCCCAATTTTGGAACCTGTCCATACATTCTTGACACCTAAAAAACATTAACTACAAGCTTTCTTTCTTTCCATTTACTCTTTATTTTCCATCTTTCACAAAAGCAAAGGCGATATTTCTTTTAACAGATAAAGGAAAGGACATTTTATCAGGGTGGAGATCGGCCGGTATCATGGACTGCATGAAAAACACTAGAAATGGACAGATTCCGTCGAGATTCATTCTAGTAACCCCTACGTTTAGAATTGTGCGTACTGTTGTGTCGAGCACATGGCTCAGTTTTGTTTAGTTTTGATTTTTTTGCATCCAGTGTTGAAATAAATTTTGTTCCAGTTGTCACCACCAACTGTGTCTTAATCGCGTTAATTCCCTTTATTATGAAATTCCACCTCCTCTTTCGCGCTAATTTTCTTTATTCGAAAGTCATTTTCAATTAAATTCGCGTTAATTTAAGTCGCGTTAATTTCCAATACCTTAATTTCATGGAGCGTTAATTTCCTATAATAAGGTAATTAATTTCAATCGTGACATAAGAGTCTTTATAGCAGACATCACCTTAACTTGTTAGCAACGTAGGACCCCAAAGTCAGGGATCCTGCTTTTTACCCTTTGCCTCGCGTCACTGGAACTAACTGTACGGTTGACTCACTTGGTAAAGAAAGAGGCAGGTATGCGGTTATCTTCAGAATTCTTTTAGATGCTTTTTTTTCCTTGCAGAAATGTTGTTATTTTCTCATATCACACTCAGAAGAACATAGACTACTAACCGCATCAGTAATGCAGGGTTGTCAGTAGGTTTCTGAGAAGCAGTTTCTGTCTATAAAGTAGGCGGCTGCCGTAATTCATGCGGTTCATTCAGGGTGGGTATGATTTTCCGCAATACCATGCCCAGAACAAACCAACAGTCGGAGTACCCGGTGCAGTATTCGGAATAGCTGGTGAAATGTGCTGGTTGCTGGCCTATTTTGACAACCCTGGACTGATGCTTTCACAATTGGAGCTCTTTTCATATGAGTACTCTTTTCATCCTCGTTGCCTTCTGATCCCTGTTGAGAGCAATTGTAATGATATTAGCAATTCTGTTGAAGTTGTCAAGCGTTGAATTTCCAGGTCAATAAAGTGTCCCACTAGAAACCTGAAGAAACAAAATTTGAGGCATACGGATCAGATGTATTTCCCAGTCTACGTCAGTAACAAGCGACCTCAATCCACAAGGTCAAAGATAATGATACTATGTAAACAGTCAAATTTTACCGCTGACAATTCATTCATTATTGGCTTCAATTCCGGTTGGTTTTCACAAGTAAAACAAGACTAAGTACAGTGCACTATGTCCATTGCTATGTTCATATTTTCAAAGTGGGCATGACTGGGCTTACTTATCAACTTCATTTTTCTTGTCAACATAACTTCCATTGCCCTAATTGGATTCCTCAATCAACTTGGACTTGACGAGGCTTAGCATAAATATTGAAAAATCGAAAAAAAATTGCAAATTATGTTTGATGAGTTGTGATTTCGAGAGGTGATAGTCGGTACATAGGTGTGCTTTCGGTGTGAATTTTGTGAAGTTTTTCCTTAACAGGACCATTTTATGGCTGTACAAATTTGTATAGGTCGAAAAATCAACTAAAAAACTCTAATTTGGCGGATTTAAACCGAAAATCCCGGAATTTTTGGGGTGAAAAGGTCTCTTTAGTTGTTACCAGGTTATTATCTTACCTTAGCTTGCCCTCTCATAATTCAGAATCGGTTTTTGAATTTTTGCGAAAAAAATGAGTTGCGACTGCATATCGGGTAGGGTATCTGAAACCCGGAAAGGTCACATTCACTTTTTTTTCGAGGGTAAACAAGATTTGAATGATTGTAACTCTTTGAGTTTTTAAGATACGTACCTGAAAAAATTCATGTAGAGAAAGCATGAAGTAAAAAAGAAAGTGTAGAAGTTTCAGATTTTTTGGTGCAAAACGTTTTGTGTAATTTTCGATTCTTAACCCAAAGTCTCAAAAACTTTCCGGTCAAAAAATCAACCACAGCACATTTTGAGCTATAACATGTGATAAATACAGAGGACAAATCTGAAAATAATATATGTTAAACTATGTTGAAAGGCCTTTTCCCAAGTCACAGTTCTGTGTCTTAACCTGGTAAACTCACAAGGTTAAAAAAGTTCAAATTCCAAAAATGTGAAAAAATCAACCACAAGTTGATGTTTACCACAACGACTTTTGAAAGCTTATTGCATAAAGGGAATTGAACCCTTTCAAACAGAATTGCTGTATAATATACTTTTAGCCCTGTTTCACTGTTTCATATGTAAAAAGAATCATAATTACCACATGCTTGCAAGAAATTATCTTTGCAAAACACCCACCACGTTTGTTGATGTCTTTGACAATAATGAAGAGGAGTAGACCAAAAAATTAATAAAAAAATCGCATCTGCCTTTTGTGAGCCAAATTTCTCGCATTATAGAGAAGACATCCTCACATAACACACTTGAAACTTTTTTGCTTCATAGCTAAAGCCTTCGTCATATAAAGAGGACTTAAATTATAGGTACGTTAGCCCCACGCCTACAAAACTGTAAGTACCTTGTACTTAAACATTCAAACTGGTTCACCACCTTACTAATTTATTCAAATTCAAAGATATCTTAACACATGACATACGTGAACATTGACTACAACTAGGCAGAATTTGGAGTCCCTTCAAGCTAATATTAATAAATTATTAATTACCAAATCAAACAGACACCGCCATTCATGAAATTGACCTTAACGTTTGGACATCTGAAATGATCAAGAACAGTTTTAAACAAAATGTGATTGCATATCCAAATACCGCCATCCAATGGACATACTTTGCCAAAAAAACTAGCGTAAAGTTGTTAAACCTGTTTTTTTGGTGAATTTCTTTGCAACAACACCCTACAACGCTTTTATAGATGACCTATTTTGGAGCATTCAGGAAAATTACATGAAGCACCTTAAGACGGCTGCAACCTGAATACCACGAGGAATTCAAGCACAAACTAACAACGCACCTGACACCTTTCCCAGTTACAGAACTGTCTTTGTAAATTTGTTAATGATTTTTATTCATGAAGTACATTTCCTTGAGTACTCCATGACGTACCCTACCACAAACCTTTAATGACGAAAACCCCTACACCAAAGCCGCCCGCAAGTGCGGTAAAGGCACTTTTCACTTATTTAAGTCCTTCACTTCATCTTCCAATAGCAATTGTGCCGAAAAACCCAAAAAAAAACTTTTACCTGGCTAAAAACATTTACCTGGTTCAAACCCTATACAAGGTCAAAATATCAGCCACTTTAAGAGCCAAAAAAATTCCCAACAAAATACCCCATTATTGCAGTAAAGGCCGTTTGCACTTATTTAAGTACTTAACTTCATGTACCAATAGCAATAGTGCTGAACAACCCAATAAAAAACTTTCACCTGCTTCAAACCTTAACGTGGGTCAAAACCTGTACTATGTCAAAATATCCCCCACGTTAACTGCAGAAAAATCCTACACGCAAAAAGCGCATCATCGCGTTCAAAGTAATTTGCACTTACTTAAGTCCATACCTTGCTGTTTCAATAGCAAACATCGCGCGAAAGCCTTCAAAAGTATACTTAACTGAACCAAAAACATTAGGTCACAAAATCAACCAAGGTCAAAAAATCAACCACAGATAAACAAGTTTGAAAAAAAAATTAGATTTTCATTTTCTTATGCTAACAAACAAACAAACAAACAAACAAATTATACTTCTAAGGTGTTCAACTTTCTTAACCTCTACAAACAAACCTTTAAAAAAGTCAAAACCATCCGATTGGGGTGCCCCCCCTGGTCCAAAAATAACCCACAAAATCCAACAATTCTTAATAACAACCAAACTATAACACTTTTAAGGTGTTCAACGCTCTTAACCTCTAAAACAAACATGAAAAAAGCCAAGCAAAGGCATTATAACTTACGTCAAACACAGCCTATATCCAGTGTCAATTTATGGATGTTCACATGTCGAAAAATCGTACAACAAATAGCCCCAGAATGCAATAAAACGCAATATCTACTCATAAGGGTCCTTACCTTTACTAATCTCTAACAAAAGTGCCGGAAAACCCAATAAAAAAGCTTAACCTGGCTCTAAGAGACATTTTCCAACTGTCATCCAGAGGTCCAAATATCCACCACTTTAACAGCCAAAAAAGGCTACATCCACAGAGCGTATAATTCCATAAAGGGCTGTGTTCACTTACTTAAGTCCTTAACTTTATTCCCCAATAGCAAATATTTCGAGAAAGCCTTCAAAAGTATTTTTGACTGAACCAAATACATTAGGTCAAAAAATCAACCACAGATAAATAAGTTCGAAAAAAATCAGATTTTCACTTTCTTATGCTAACAAACAAAGAAACAAAGAACAAAATATACTTTGAAGGTGTTCAACTTTCTTAACCTCTACAAACGAACCTTTAAAAAAGTCAAAACCATCCGATAGGGGTGCCCCCCACTGGTCCAAAAATAACCCACAAAATCCAACAATTCTTACTAACAACCAAACTATAACACTTTTACACTTTTAAGGTGTTCAACGTTCTTAACCTCTAAAAACAAACATGAAGAAAGCCACGCAAAGTATTTTCAACTGAATGAAATACATTAGGTCAAAAAATCAACCGCACGTCAAAAAATCAACCACACAAAAAAATAATTCTGATTTTCGGTTTTTGTGCTAACAAACAAACTTTTAACACTTTTAAGGTGTTCAACTTTCTTAACCTTTAAAAACATACCTAAAAAATGCAATTAAAGGTATTATAATTTACCTAAAAAACAGCTTATACGTAACGTAATTGTAGCCCTGTTTTACTGTTTTATAACTCAATAACTGTATGACTTAGTTTCTGCGACGGTTCAAATTCCAATTAAGCCTCCACAAATACACTGTTCTCGGTTTGTGAATTACAGCTCCATTCATTGCTATTCCTCCTAAATATAAAAGGAACTTGCCACTTCCTCTCGCAAAAAAAAAAAAAGAAAGGCATAAGAGCATAACAGGACATAACATTACATGACATGCGTAATACGTTGCAACACGAACACCACAAGGATAAGAACGCGTAACTAGTTCACTTGGCAAGCACAACATCAAGGTAGCCATTTTTCTACACGACAAATGTAGAATGGCCAGCTTACTCAGCTGTTTGAAAGCGTGGTACTTCCTTATTCTTGGACTCGGACTTGCACTTAGCGTATGCCGTGAGTGCAGGAGCTATCCGAATGGCATTTGAACTTGTTTGCCGTTCAAGTGAATATCTCAAAGGAACTTGTCAGTTTAACTGGCAAGACCTTTCCTATTGAAATAAAAAACCATGAATACTACCAGTTAAGTTTTGCGTATTTCTTGTGCAATTAAAAGAAAAAGGAAAGCTCAATAAAAAAACCACGGCACCGGGATTCGAACCCACCAACATAAAATTACATGAAATACGTTGCAACACGAACACCACAAGGATAACAACACGTAACTAGTTCACTTGGCAAGCATAATTTGAGTGTACCTATCTTTCTACAATGCGTAATTAATGTAGAATGGGCCGCTTACTCAGCTGGTTCAAATCGTTGTACTTTCTTGCACTTGGACTTTAAGTAGTTGCTCAAACAACAAAGTCACGGAAGAAGGATTAATTTTCTAGTCAATCCAAAATCAGCTTGTCATTTAAGCAATCCAACACATTTCATGTCACATTCTTTATTACCCCAAACCATAGCTGAATTGGCAATAAATAAATAAGAACCCTTACATTTCACTTTTCCCTGACTTCTCTCAATGACTTAAACTTTCCCATACTAGAAATGAACTTCGCTGACTTTTCCGTTGCTGGAAGAATGTTTTCCCTGACCTGATGTCCTGACTTGTGGCAATCATGTTACTGCAGTCATCTGTCCATACAGTAAGTAGTGGAAAATCATGATTGAAAGCATAGCTAATTTAAGCAAATTTTCAAATACTGTTATTACATACAGCAATGTTGAATTTAATACATAACCAGGATCATAAAGATTTTGGCCTTACAACCTCAAGTTTCTCCTTCGTAGAGTTTTTTAAATGTAAAATGTCAACTTTATATTGTGGTTGTTGTTAAATATTTGTATTTTACATCATAAGAATGAATAAGTCCATACAGTCATTTGTCCATACAGTTAGTGTGGAAAATCATGATTGAAAGCATAGGGCATTGGGAAAATTTTCAAAGACTGATGTTGTGACATACAGCAACGTCGGAATGAATAAATAAGAAAGATCATAAACATTTTGGCCCAATATACAACCTCAAGTTTCTCCTTCGTAGAGTTTTTTTAATGTAAAATGTCAACTTTATAATGTTGTTATTAAATATTTGTATTTGACATCATAACAATGAATAAGTCCATACAGTCATTTGTCCATACAGTTAGTGTGGAAAATCATGATTGCAATCATAGGGCATTTAGCAAAATTCAGAGACCTGTTATGACATACTGTACAGCAACGTCGGAATGAAAACATAACAAACATCATAAATATTTTGGCATCTACAAACTTAAATTTCTCCTTTGTAGAGCTTTTTTAATGTAAACTGTTAACTGTTTATTGTGGTTGTTATTAAATATTTGCCTTTGAGATCATAACAATGAATTAGTCCATACAGTCATAATTGTCCATACAGTTAGTGTGGAAAATCATGATTGAAATCATAGGGCATTGGGAAAATTTTCAAAGACTGATGTTGTAACATACAGCAACGTCGGAATGAAAACATAACAAACATCATAAATATTTTGGAATCTACAAACTTTAGTTTCTCCTTTGTAGAGCTTTTTTAATGTAAAATGTCAACTGTATATTGTGGTTGTTATGAAATATTTGCCTTTGAGATCATAACAATGAATTAGTCCATACAGTCATTTGTCCATACAGTTAGTGTGGAAAATCATCATTGCAATCATAGGGATTTAGCAAAATTCAGAGACCTGTTATGACATACAGCAACGTCGGAATGAAAACATAACAAACATCATAAATATTTTGGCATGTACAAACTTTAGTTTCTCATTTGTTGAGTTTTTTCTAATGTAAACTGTTAACTGTTTATTGTTGTTGTTATTAAATATTTGCCTTTGAGATCATAACAATGAATTAGTCCATACAGTCATAATTGTCCATACAGTTAGTGTGGAAAATCATGATTGAAATCATGGTAATTGTGAAGAAGAGCTCCCCTCAACCGACTGTCGGCCATCTGTCGGCCGACAGGCTACCGACAGGCCACCGACAGACGACCGACAGGTTACCGACAGTTTCCCAAAACAGACATTTCACTGTAAAATAGAGCAGAAAAAGCCGGAGTTGACCCGACATAGAAAGCAATAAGACCAGATAAACATTGTATTTCTACTTATTGATACAACAAAATTGACTGCTCGCCGAGATTTTCTTTTATACGAATTTGACATCATAACAATGAATTAAAGTCCATGCATGCAGTCATTTGTCCATACAGTTAGTGTGGAAAATTAAGATGGAAATCATAGGGCATTTAGCAAACTTCAAAGACTGGTTATGACAAAGCAACCTTGGCTCAGTTAGATTATCGGTAAATATTCCTCGATAAGCAATTCGCCTTCCGGGAATAATTGTTAAATAAAAAGCCTTAACCTTGCTTCAATCCCAGAAAGGGCTGTGTCCATTTATTTGTGTGCAATTTGTTGAGATTAAAAAAAAGTACTGTACATAAAGTGTACCGAATAATGAAATTAAACATGGCGGAGGCACTTGGCACTTGGCACCACTCTACAGCGGTAAAAAACAGTGCACGCAAATAACACAGAGGTATTGCAATGAAATCAAACGAAACTTCATAACATTAATAAAAGGTTTTCGTATTTCGTGTGCAATTTGTTGAGATTTAAAAAAAAAGAAAGAAAAAAAATACCAGAATCGGGATTCGAACCGACGACCTCAAAAGTTTATGCCTGTTCGCGCTCTAACTTAGCACGATCAGCCGAGACTACAGGAGAATTACAACACACTTATCATTTTCTTTGCGTAATATACCCATAGTAGGAGAATTAATGCAAAACAATATACGAAATTTAAGCAGCGTGAATTTAAAGCCTAAATCAAAGTATTTAGTATTAATTGTAATGGTGCAGCAAAGCAACAGCATCTGTCTCATACTCGACAAACATAAGAAATAACAGCACGTAAAATTCATTTCCTACTTCACAACTTCCCCTTTCCACCAGCATCGTCTACCGGTGAGTGCACGTTTCATTGAGCTCCGTAAATTAGCGTAGTTAGAAGCATAAGTAGTACCGGTTGAGTTGTGTTAACATAATGCGTCATCAAATAAGATCCCCAGGCATCCTTAGAAGTGATTTTACTTTGAGCACGGATCATTTTATGGAATAATAAGGCGCATAACTTTACCGCACGCTTCCCATGTGCGTGGCAAGACAATGGAACTTTTGTTATCGCATGAAATGGCTTTGTTAACGTGTTCTAATGTAATGTTAGCTACCGTAAGAAACTTAAAAGAGTGCACAGCTGCTACATGGTAACAAGGGAAATCATTTGCGACTAGGAACTCTTTCGTAAAATTTAAGAACAAGGAATTTCTATTCATATATTCAATGTGGCGAACGCACTTAGCTCTTCACCAGTCTACAGCGGCCCAAAAAAAATTACAAGCAGATAACTCGGACAAATTTCTATGAAATCAAACGAAACTTCATAACATTAATTATTGTCAGTAGTTGATAATAAAGATCATGCAAAACTACTAATAATAATTATTTATGATTTTAAAGATTAATTTTCTTTTGTTACTTTATTTCCTGAAAAAAATTAGTTTTTCCGGTTTTGTTTAAAGTTATTATTATTTCATCTGCAATTTGTTGACATTAAAAAAAAAAGAAAGAAAAAAAAATTAGTCCGCACCAGGATTCGAACCCACGACCATATAACATTAACAGAATGTAAAATTCAATGGGTACTACATAACGTCCCCTCTCCAACAGCGGCGTCTACCGCTGAGTACACTTTTCATTGCGCTTTGTAAACATAACATTCCATCAAATAAGATCCCCGGCCATCCTTAGAACTGTTTTACTTTGACCACCTATCAATTTATGGAATAATAATGCACATAACTTTACCGCACGCTTCCCACGTGCGTGGCAAGACAACGGAACTTATGTTATCGCACGGAATGGCTTTGTTAACGTGTTGTAATGTAATGTTAGTTACCGTAAGACACTTAAAAGTGCACAGCTGCTTGTTGGTAACTCGGGAAATAAATTGCGACTATAAAGTCTTTGTTAAAATTTAAGAACAAGGTATTTCTATTCATATATTTACAGTGGCGAACGCGCTTAGCTCTTCAACAGTCTACAGCGGTCAAAAACAGTGCACACAAATAACACAGACGGATTGCAATGAAATCAAACGAAACTTCATAACATTAATTATTATTAGTAGTTGATAATAAAGATCATGCAAAACTACTAATAAGAATTATTTATGATTTTAAAGATTAATTTTCTTTTGTTTTAAAAATATTTCTGCAACAAATTAAGTTCTTTCTTTCTATTTTTAACGTTTTTAGTATTTCGTGTACAATTTGTCAAGACTAAAAATAAAAAAAAAGGAAAAAAAAGTTTACCGCACCGGGATTCGAACCCACGACCTCTGCCAGTACATAAAGTGCAATGAATAATAAATCAAAGATGGCGGAAGCACTTGGCACTTCACCAGTCTACAGCGGTTAAAAACAGTGCAGGCAAATAACGCAGACGGATTGCAATGAAATCAAACGAAAATTCATAACATTAATTATTATTAGTAGTTGATAATAAATATCATGCAAAACTACTAATAATAATTATTTTTTTTTATTATTTTATTTTAAAAAAAAATTAGATTTTGCGTTCTTGTTTTAACGTTTTTAGTATTTCGTGTGCAGTTTCTTCAGATTACAAAGAAAAAAAGAAAGAAATTTAAACCCGCATCGGGATTTGAACCCACGACCTGAATAATTAATAACTGCTCGCGTTGTAGCTGAGCACCATCAGCCGCGACTGTAGAGTGAATTAGCACGTGTATCTGTTTTCCTTGCTTAATATCCCCGTAGTAGGAGAATTAATGCAAAACAATATATGAAACTTAAGCAGCGTAAATTTAAAGCCTAAATTAAAGTATTTAGTATTAATTGTAATGGTGCAGCAAAGCAACAGCATGTGTCTCATAGTTCCATGTTACGGTTACCATCTAGGAATTCTCTCTACTTGTGTCAGCAAAGTCGAATCGTCCAATTTTTTTAGTCAACAATGGCAAGCAACGACAACAACAGCAACCAAAGCGCCACCCAGCCCGGCGAAGAGTGGAGAAGGGCTACAATGAGCCATAAGACATCGCAGCAGCTGCATATAGCATTTAAAACAGCTGTGCTAATTTATAAGGCAGCGTATTCCCTTAACAACTTAGCGCTAATGCGCTCACAGTTAAATTATATGGCCGCGCTCAGGCAAATACATTACTTACAGTTTAAGACCAACATCGATGTGGAACATGTAGGGGAGATTGAAGAAGAGGACATCAACGAACAAGTGTCAATTATCCGGGGAGAGATGGAGCAGGAACAAACGGCCGACTCTTCCGATGGCCCTTCAGAAGTAGAGCAATCTACTTCTGACGCAGCAAAGCCTGCACCCTCCAAGAAACCGTCCAAGGAAGGAGAGCAGTGCACCATTTGTTCCAAGCGTTACGTAAATGTGAGGCGGCACATTTTGACCATGCACATCAGGAAGAACGAGAAGCTTCCACTGATCAGGTTGGAACCCCTAGTGCAAATGTCAAGGCATGGAGAAAAAAATTAGGGGAGAAAATTGATCGATCCGGCTAAAAGATGGGAAGAAGAAGGTGTATGCGGGAAGAAGAAAAGAAATCTGCCCCATGTGCGACCGTGTGCAGCAGTTTCTTACTACTCACCTGCAGCGGGTGCACAAGCTAGATAAGACATCGGAACAATACAAGAAAATAGTAGAAATGGCTAGGAGGTATGAGGGCAAGCGAAAAGAGTTGAAGTGGGACTCGGAGCTGCAAAAAAACAAGAAACGAAAGGTGGAAACCAGCGATTCAGAAATTGAGCCCACCGGGGCAAAAAACTCCAAGCAAGGCACTGCTGCTCCTTGGGGAGGATCTGCCCTCGGATTCCTCTGGCAGCGAATTTGAGGATGACGGGGACATCATCCCTCCAAGCCCACAACCGCTGAGATGGTCCCAGGAGGAAGAGGCGAGTCGCATATCATCAGAAGGAGAGGAGCTAGAAGAGGATGGCCAAGACGAAGAAGGCCAAGAAGAACAAGAAGGATCCTCATCACAAGATTCCCAGTGGGAAAGTAGTGATGAGGAAGAAGAGACGTGGAAGGAGCATTAGAGGAAGGGCAAGGCCAGTGGGGTGTTTGACACCATGCTTGTCTTTTTTTATAACCACCTCAAAAGCATTAGCGGGAGTGGTTGTAAGGAAAGACAAGCCATAAATTATTGTCAAAATGTCAGAACAATCAAGGGAAAGATCGACAAAGACAGTGACACCATCGACTGCTTCACGGAAAATGGTGTGTCTGATGTAATGCATAAGTGGGTTCAGCCCAACCTTGACGAAAATACCGTGAGGCCAGGGACCGTTAAGTCGTACTTAACATCCCTGGTCAAGTTCCTGCTATTCGTAAAAGACCACGCAAACATCGGCATTAAAGGGTTCCCCAAGGTTCCGAAGAAATCCGTGGACAATATACCAGATATTGTCCAAAGAATGAAACACTGGAGCACGGTCGTCAACAAAAAGTGCGAGCCAGAGCGGTGGGAGAAGATCCTGGAGGATCAGGAGAAAATGCTGACGAAGGAAGAAGCGGGGAAGATTTTGCAGACGGAGCCGGCCAAGGAAGCCGTGAATGCCTCCAGTCTTCCAAAGAAGAAAGTCTCACCCTCCAACAGTTCACCCTGGTAAGGGATTACTTGATCGTGCGCCTTGGGCTGGAAAATGCCCAACGGCCTGGGCCACTTGAGGCTGCCCGTCTTTGGGACTTTAATAGGGCCGAAGACAATGGCACTGGCTACATAATGTACGTAGCTCGCCATAAGACAGCCAAGGGTGGCCCTGCTCCGTTGGGTATGGACCGTACCCTGTACAAGAAGCTCAAGGCGTTCATCGAGCATGTAAGGTCCAACTTCGCCAACCAGGGTGAAGAGGCCCTCTTCACCACGCAAGAAGGGAAAGCCTTCGAACCTGGCACCATCGGCAAGCGAGTGACCGCCTTCTGGGAGAAAGCGCTGGGGAAGAGGGTCACAAGCACGGACATTAGGAAGATGGCTGCCTCCACCCTGCACGATGCTGCCCCCGAGTGAATCATTTTCAACAAAATATATTTTGCAGTCATTTTAAATGATTCGTTCATTTGCGTCTTTTGGAATATTGTTATTTGATTATTCTTCTTTGACAATTCGTTTTACTTGAGCTACAGTAATGTTTTAATCCTTCGCATGCTTTCCATGAAAGTGTTCCACCACCGCGTATCATTGGTGCGTGAGTAACATGTTGCACATTTCTTCAATTCGATTCCAAAAGGTCTTGGCTTATTTCCCGGCTAATTTATCGCTTCAACTCTTTGTGCCTGCAGGCTTTCGCTTTAGTGGTACAAAGTAAGCTTCTGAAACCATGGTGTGGCTTTTGTTACGCGTGCAACATAACTTCCTTTCACTATTTCCAAAAAAGACTGAATTGCATTCACAGAGCACTTTTATTGACCAAATAAGGGATCAGATGTCAACAAAACACCACGTGACTGTAAGCGCTCTTAAACACGGTCTAAAATCGTTGATTTTCCTGCACCAGAAAAATTAAATGCAAAATACAAAAGTGGTTTGCTTGCAAAGTAAAAGACCACTGTTTTTTTGGAATTTTTAAGCATCTGACATCGCAATACTAATAGAAAGCTTGCTTGATTTTACTCATGGGTCTCCTTGTCCTTGAGCGATGTACAGAATAAGCCTGCGTAGCATAGCGTTCCCGTACGAACAAAGGTCATTGCGTAGCGTTTAATTGTTGTTATGATTTATACGTAAAGAAATTCATTTTCCATGAAACTTTGGCAGTTAACTATTTCTTCCTTCGATGTAAATTTAAATACAAATTAAGGTCGTTTTCACGCTCGAGTAGGAGAACGATAGTGAGTTACTGCTCCTGCGCACTTGTAAGTTACGCTATTTTATGTTCAATTTAAAATTTGGTTTCCTTTTTTTGCGTATCAGTTTTATAAACAATTATGTTCATTAGATAATGTGAGTCGCTCCATGTTTTTGTTTTTTCGTTGTTTTAGTAAATGTTTCCATTTCTTCTTTTGCTGCTTCAGTCAATTACAACATGCATGTGGTTTGGGAAGTGATGCGAACGTGCATAGCTGATCCGATTCGATGCGACAACATTTTCATTGTCCATTTTTTTTTTTTTTACTTAGCACTGCCATGTCATATCGCACGGTTTTTACCGAGTTATATTGCACGCTTAGCGTGACATTGCGCACGCTAAGCGTGAACAAAAGGTTAGCGTGTTAAGTCCTGCCAAACAAAAGCTACCGTGACACCTATTATTCTGCTTATTAAATATGCGCATATGCGTGTCAAATGTCACGCTTTGCGTGCCGTGTCATCGCACGCGTGCCCGTGTCATCACCTTTTTACCTGTTTTCCTGTGGAGGGTCACATTTATAAGGCAGCGCATGCTATTAACCATCTAACCCTAATGCTCTCTCAGCTAAATTATATGGCCGCGCTTAGGCGAATCCATAAACTCCAGTTTAACAGTGACGTAGACGTGGAAAATCTTGGGGACATAGACGACGAGGATGTTCAGGAGCAAGTTCGAATCATCCGTGGAGAGGTACAGCACGAAGACAAGGAAGACACTTCCGATGACTCTGGCTCTTCAGAAGTAGAGCAATCTACTTCTGAAGCAGCAAAGCCTGGCCCCTCCAAGAAACCTTCCAAGGAGGGAGACCAGTGTAACAAGCGTTACATCAATGTTCGGCGTCACATCCTATCAATGCACATCAAGAAGAAGGAAAAGCTTCCTCTGTACAGGTTGGAACCTCTTGTGCAGATGTCGCGCCATGGCGAACAAATCAGGGGAGAGAAAAGAACGTACATGAAAGATGGAAAGAAGAAGGAGTATGCCGGAAGACGCAAGGAAATCTGCCCATTGTGCGACAGAGTGCAACAGTTCCTCAGCACCCACCTTCAGAGGGTCCACAAGCTAGAGAACACCTCCGAAAAATATCGCCAAGTTATAGAAATGGCTAGGACGTATGACGGCCGGAGGAAAGAGTTGAAGTGGGACGTCGACATGCACAAGAAACGAAAGGTTGTCGAAAGCGATTCAGACTTGGAGCCAAGCGGAAAACAAACCCCAAGCAACACAATGCTGCTCCTTGGGGAGGATCTCCCGTCGGATACCTCTGGGAGCGACTTCGGGGATGACGGGGACATCATCCCTCCGAGCCCACAACCGCAGGGATGGTGCCAGGACGAAGAGGCGAGTGGGCACTCGTCCCCAGAAGGAGAGGAACCAGAAGAGGAAGTCCAACAACCATTACAACACGAATCAGTAGAAGAAAGATCCTCATCACAGTGGGACAGCAGTGATGAGGAAGAAGACACCTGGAAGAGATTCTACAGAAAGGGCAAGGGCAGTGGGGTGTTTGACACCATGCTTGTCTTTTTTTATAACCACCTAAGAAGCATTCACGGGGGTGGTCATAAAGAAAGACAAGCAATAAACTATTGCCAAAATGTCCGCAAAGTGAAGACCGCCATAGACAAGGAGAGAGACACCATCGACTGCTTCACAGAAAATGGTGGACTGGACATCATGCACAAGTGGGTCCAAACAAACTTGGACGAGAAAACCGTGAGGCCAGGCACGGTTAAATCCTACTTAACATCCCTGGTCAAGTTCCTGCTCTTTGTCAAGGACCACTCCGACCTAGCCGTTAAAGGGTTCCCCAAGGTTCCCAGGAAATCCGTGGACAATATTCCGAATATTGTCCAACGCATCAAGCACTGGAGCACCACCGTAAACAAGGTCTACGAGCCGGAGCGGTGGGAAAAGACCTTGGAGGATCAAGACAAAATGCTCAGCAGGGAAGAGGCGGGTTCGATCCTAACAACTGACCGGGCTAAGGAAGCCGTCGGATGCCTCCAGAGATGCAGCGAGGAGAGGCTCAACCTCCAGGAATTCACCCTCGTAAGGGACTACCTGATTGTGCGCCTTGGGCTGGAAAATGCCCAACGGCCTGGGCCACTTGAGGCTGCCCGTCTTCGGGACTTTAATAGGGCCGAAGACAATGGCACTGGCTACGTAATGTACGTAGCTCGCCATAAGACAGCCAAGGGTGGCCCTGCTCCGTTGGTCATGGACCGTAAGCTCCACAAGAAGCTCAAGGCGTTCATCGACCACGTACGCCCCAACTTCGCTTACGAGGGTGAAGAGGCAATTTTCACGACGCAAGAGGGGAAAGCCTTCGAACCTGGGACCATCGGGAAAAGAGTCACAGCGTTCTGGGAAAAAGCAATGGGGAGGAGGGTTACGAGTACCGATATAAGGAAGATGGCTGCCTCTACCCTGCACGATGCTGCCCCCGTC
Source organism: Ricordea florida (assembly GCA_949710005.1). NCBI lineage: Eukaryota > Metazoa > Cnidaria > Anthozoa > Corallimorpharia > Ricordeidae > Ricordea > Ricordea florida. The sequence goes on along the minus strand of OX453276.1, from coordinate 13,262,882 downwards.
GAAAAACGCAAGGTGCACAGCCACATGTGCCACCGAGAGGACACCGCGGAGCGATACTACATGACGGGGGACAAAACGCGGGTGGCAGGGGAGAGCCACGCCATCCTCGTACGAAACATAGGCATACAAGACCCAGAAGGAGAGGACAAGGAGGCAGGAGAGGACAAGGAGGAGCACCAGGCTGTGGAGGATGAGCAAGAGAACGATTCCAGTGTCAGGAGCGCTAAAGCATCCCTGACGCTGGAGGAACTAGAGGATATTGAACTCTTGTTTTCAGAGCAGATCTCTGCAAACGCCCAGATCTCCATAGCACTGGTGCGAAGAGTGGCGTCGGAGTCGCTTCTACTGGCGGAGCTGTTGGGGAAAGATGGCGGTCCCAAGCAAATCTACGACCGCATCAAGTACCTACAGCGGCGGCAAGCGCCTCACACCGTTGCCGCCCTCCCAGTGGAAGCCGCCGCTGGTCGGACGATGGAATGGCTGGACACCATCTCACAGTCCGCGGTATCGACCTCTTCTCTTACGCATTCGCGTAGCAAGTGGGCAGAGGAAGATACCGATGCTGTGAGGGAAGTGTTCGGCCCGATGAATCGCTCGCCGGTCAAAGCGGAAATCCTCGCCCTCTTCGAGAAGAACCGGACCTTAAGAGAGATAATGAAGAGGAAGGGTTTCCAAGGATGTTACGAGAAGGTGAAGAACCTATTCAAGAAGGCGAAGACAAAGAAATAACTGTAAATAGTCTTAATTTAATGTAAATAGTTCCTGTTTTCCTTTTTGTTTTCAATAATTTTTCAAACAAAAAATGAAAAAAAAATTATAATATCAAAAACCAAAGAAAAAATTATAAAAACAAATATCCATCCAGTGGATCCAAAAAAAAAACATTTTCCTGTTGTGTTTTGTTTTCGAGCTGTATGGTAACCTTGTTGTATCTACATAATTTTAACTTCACCCAACTGCTGCAAAGGGCAACAAATACACACACCCCATAAACCTAATGAAAAAAACAAGGAAAAGCAAACCCAGCCAAAAACCTGCCTCATTAGGTCAAAAAATCACCCACGGTCAAAAAATCAACCACAGAAAAAAAAATTCGTAAAAGTTAGATTATCGGTCAATATTCCTCGATACGCACTTCGCCTTCGGGGAATAATTGTTAAATAAAAAGCCTTAACCTTGCTTCAATCCCATAAAGGGCTGTGTCCATTTATTCGTGTGCAATTTGTTCAGATTAAAAGGAAGTACATAAAGTGCACTGAATAATAAATTAAACATGGCGGAGGCACTTGGCACTTCACCAGTATACAGCGGTAAAAAAGAGTGCACGCAAATAACACAGAAGGATTGCAATGAAATCAAACGAAACTTCATAAAATTAATTAAAGGTTAAAAAAAAAGAAAGAAAAAAATACCGCAATCGGGATTCGAACTGACGACCTTAAAACTTGATGCCTGATCGCGTCAAAATTCGTAATTCCCTCTATAGTCTCGCCCGAGACTATCTAGGGAATTACAACACAATGACCTTTTCTTTGGTTACTATACCCGTAGTAGAAGAATACTACCAGTTAAGTTTTGCGTATTTCGTGTGCAATTAAAAGGAAAAGGAAAGCTCAATAAAAAAACGACGGCACCGGGATTCGAACCGAACAACATAACACAAAGAAATGTTCAAAAAAAGGAGGTCGGAAAAAAAATACCGCAACCGGGATTCGAACCGACGACCTTAAAACTTGATGCCTGATCGCGCCAAAAGTGTAATTCACTCTACAGTTTCGCCCGAGACTATCGAGGGAACTACAACACAATGACCTTTTTCTTGGCTTAATATACCCGTAGTAGGAGAATTAAAGCAAAACATTATACGAAACTTAAGCAGCGTGAATTTAAAGCCTAACTTAAATTACTTAGTATTAATTGTAATGGTGCAGCAAAGCAACAGCATCTGTCTCATACTCCCCTGTTACGGTTACTACTTCGGAATTCTCTCCAGTAGTGAGCTACGCTTTCTACGAATTAGCAAAGTGAAGTTCAACTGTTAGAGTTAAAATGGCCAGCAACAACAACCAAGAGCGCGTCACCAAGCATTGTGACGAAGAGTGGAAGAACGCCACCATGGGCCGCAAAACCTCGGAGCAGCTTCATGTCGCCTTCAAAATCCTACACCATTACACCTACACTATTCCGCTAGATTTGTTGTTAATATTTATTTTGTTGCCTTTCTTTTTCTTTCAGTCAAACTCGTAGTTGTTCACACTGCAATGAAGCTACTTGTATGAATGTTATGGTGTTACTTTTCTTTATTGATCGTTTCACCACTTATTTACCTTTGCAAATGTTTAACAGCATTTTTTCCCAAAAATAGCAGTTTTGCGTAGAATTTAGGATCCACCCTATCTTTTTTCCTTTATATTTAACCGTTTGCCATCAATTTTGCCTCACTTACTCATAGCAACATCACAACATAGGCTTCTCTGCTTGCCTGTTATTAACGTGGCGCACACGCGTACAACGCAATACGCTGGTCACTGGGACTCTCTTGCAATACGAACACCACAAGGATAAACACGCGTAATATAACTACTTCACTTGGCTTTGACTTAGCGTTTGCGTGAGTGCAGAAGCTATCCGAAGGGCAAGCTAAGTTGTTTGCCTCCCCTCAAAGGAACTTGTCAGTTTAACTGGCAAGACCTTGCCTAGTACAAGAAAAAAGCAGCAATACTACCCGTTAAGTTTTGCGTATTTCGTGTGCAATAAAAGAAAAAATAAGGCAAACACAAAAACGACGCCACCGGGATTATAACCCACGAACAGAAAACATAACAACACATCATAAATATTTTGACATTAGAACCTTCCGTTTCTCGTTCGTACAGTTTTTTTAATGTAAAATGTCAACTGTATATTGTGGTTGTTATTAAATATTTGCATTTGACATCATAACAATGAATAAGTCCATACAGTCATTTGTCCATGCAGTTAGTGTGGAAAATCATCATTGAAAGCATAGGGCATTTAGCAAAATTCAGAGACCTGTTATGACATACAGGAACGTCGGAATGAAAACATAACAAACATCAAAAATATTTTGGAATCTACAAACTGTAGTTTCTCCTTTGTTGAGTTTTTTCAAATGTAAAATGTCAACTGTATATTGTGGTTGTTATTAAATATTTGTATTTGACATCATAACAATGAATTAAAGTCCATGCATGCAGTCATTTGTCCATACAGTTAGTGTGGAAAATCATGATCGAAAGCACAAGGCATTGGGAAAATTTTCAAAGACTTGTTGTGACATAAAGCAACCGGGATTCGAACCCACGACCTTAAAACTTAATGCCTGTTCGCGCCAAAACTTAGCACGATAAGCAGAGACTCAAGAGGGAATTACAACACACCGACCTTTTTCTTTGCTTAATATCCCCGTAGTAGGAGAATTAATGCAACACATTATATGAAACTTAAGCAGCGTAAATTTAAAGCCTAAATTAAAGTATTTAGTATTAATTGTAATGGTGCGGCAAAGCAACAGCATGTGTCTCATAGTCCCATGTTACGGTTACCATATAGGAATTCTCTCTACTTGTGTGAAGAAAGTCGAAGAGTCAACTTTTTGCTATTTGCTACTGTTTTTGATAATAATGGCCAGCAACAACAACACCAGCCAGCAAACCGCCAGCCAGCTCCCAGGCGAAGAATGGAAAACCGCGGGAATGACAAAGAAGACGTCGCAGCAGCTGCATGTCGCGTATAAAACAGCTGTGCTAATTTATAAGGCAGCTTATGCTATTAATCATATAACCCTAATGCGCTCTCAGCTAAATTATATGGCCGCGCTTAGGCAAATCCATAAATTCCAATTTAACACTGACATAGACATGGGAAAAGTTGGGGACATCGACGAGGAGGATGTCCAGGAGCAAGTTAGGATCATCCGTGAAGAAGTGAAGCAGAAAGACAAGGAAGACAATTCCGATGTCTCTGGCTCTTCAGACGTAGAGCAATCTACTTCTGAAGCAGCACAGCCTGGCCCCTCCAAGAAACCTTCCAAGGAGGGAGACCAGTGCACCATATGTAGCAAGCGGTACGTCAATGTTCGCCGTCACATACTTTCAATGCACATCAAGAAGAAGGAAAGGCTTCCTCTGTGCCGGTTGGAACCCCTTGTACAGATGTCGCGCCATGGCGAAAAAGTCAGGGGAGACAAAAGAAGCTACATGAGAGATGGAAAGAAGAGGCCGTATGCCGGTAGACGCAAGGAGATCTGCCCATTGTGCGACAGAGTGCAGCTAACCCTCACCACCCACCTTCAGAGGGTCCACAAGCTGGACAAGACCTCCGAAAAATATCGCCGAGTTTTGGAAATGGCTAGGACCTATGACGGCCGGAGGAAAGAGTTGAAGTGGGACGTCCAGAGCCACAAGAGACGAAAGGTTGTCGACAGCGATTCCGACATGGAGCCAACCGGTAAGCAAACCCCAAGCAACACAATGCTGCTCCTTGGGGAGGATCTCCCGTCGGATACCTCCGGGAGCGACTTCGGGGATGACGGGGACATAATCCCTCCGAGCCCACAACCGCAGGGATGGTGTCAGGACGAGGAGGAGAGTGGGCACTCGTCCCCAGAAGGAGAGGAACAAGAAGAGGAAGTACAATCAGTAGAAGAAGGATCCTCATCACAGTGGGAGAGCAGTGATGAGGAAGAAGAAACCTGGAAGGCATTCTATAGAAGGGGGAAGGGCAGTGGGGTGTTTGACACCATGCTTGTCTTTTTTTATAACCACCTCAAAAGCATTCACGGGGGTTGTCTTAAAGAAAGACAAGCAATAAACTATTGCCAAAATGTGCGCAAAGTTAAGACCGCGATCGACAAGGAGGGAGACAACATCGACTGCTTGACAGAAAATGGTGGAATGGACATAATGCACAACTGGGTCCAGCCAAACTTGGACGAGAAAACCGTGAGGCCAGGCACGGTTAAATCCTACTTAACATCCCTGGTCAAGTTCCTGCTCTTTGTAAAGGAACACTCGGACCTAGCCATTAAAGGGTTCCCCAAGGTTCCCAGGAAATCCGTGGACAATGTTCCGAATATTGTCCAACGCATCAAACACTGGAGCACCACCGTAAACAAAAACTACGAGCCGGAGCGGTGGGAAAAGATCTTGGAGGACCAAGAGAAAATGCTCACCAGGGAAGAGGCGGGTTCCATACTAACAACGGACCGGGCTAAGGAAGCCGTCGGATGCCTCCAGAGATGTAGCGAGGAGAGACTCAACCTCCAGGAATTCACCCTCGTAAGGGACTACCTGGTTGTGCGCCTTGGGCTGGAAAATGCCCAACGGCCTGGGCCACTTGAGGCTGCCCGTCTTCGGGACTTTAATAGGGCCGAAGACAATGGCACTGGCTACGTAATGTACGTAGCTCGCCATAAGACAGCCAAGGGTGGCCCTGCTCCGTTGGTCATGGACCGTAAGCTCCACAAGAAGCTCAAGGCGTTCATCGACCACGTACGCCCCAACTTCGCTTACGAGGGTGAAGAGGCAATTTTCACGACGCAAGAGGGGAAAGAATATACTTCTGTAGAGGGGAAGAGAGAAGCTTGGTCTGTTAACTTTATTCAATAGGAGGTGTTATATGCGTCTACAGTTAGTTTATAGAATTGTGAACGATTATACATGTAACTGTCCCAGGCAACTACAAGGTTATCTTATATTACGATCCGACCTTTGTAGTAAGGTCTTGAGAGACAACAGAAAACTTCATCTTCGTAGAACTAAAACTGCTATGGGCCAGTCCAAATTCATGTAGGCTGCTCCCCAGGAATGGAATGACCTCCCAACAGACCATCGAAACTGCAGTAGCCTGAAAATTTTTAAGACTAAGATTTTTAAATTTTTTATTGAATTGGATAAGACTGATCATAAATGTAGTGTTTAGACTTTTTATTGTTTTTTTTTATCACGTAATTTATTGATACTGATCATCGGTTTGTACCAGCATCTTCCTCCCGGACTTTGCTGATCTGTCTTTCAGTTTTAAATAAAGCTATTATTATTATTGTTTTCAAAGGATGTCTTCTGTGCTTCAATAAGGGGTTCCAGATTTCAAGGATGTATCCACCCTTAACAGGGAATTAGCCAAGCAGTTGACAAAAGTTGATAATGTTGAAGTCACCATGTTTGTTCCTACTTGCAGTGAAGAGGATAAGAGAGCTTCTAAAGACCTTGGAATTACTATTGAGAAGGCAGAGGAATAATAATGTTGTCTGGAAAAGGTAACTGTGATGCTCTATACAGAAATGTTGGGATAGCAAAGGATCTTATGATTTGAATTCTTTCAAGAATGCTTAAATGTCTCCACTTCCACAGATTTAGAATCTTTTTCAGCAAAACCAGGATGATTCACAATTTAAGTTAACAGCTTCTTATCATATGAGAAGATGCCAAGTATCTTTCAAGGTTTAGCCATATTTAGATTCTGGCAATTCCATATACGTGAACCATTTCTCAGTTATGAAAAACAGTGAGAGCCCTCAGATTGTCTCTGAAAGATTTATTGACTAAGTAGGTGCAGGGATCAAACTGCAAGACGTTCGTGTCGTTCACGCACAATTGTTATGGGTTGCTAAGGTTACTGAACGAATCAAAGATGGCGGTGGATTGTGTCAACTCGCACGAGGGTTTACGCAGTGTTTGATGTTCTTGAACTATGTTTTCAATGGAAACCAAGCTAAGTTGTAATTAAATGTAATTATTGGATAGAAAAAAACCCATGTTGAATACAATCTCAAATCTATTTCTAAACATGTCGCACGCGAGACATGCAATCGCTACTTGTACACGTGTTCTGTTAGACTCTACATACGTGGATCATTTCTCGGTTATGAGAAATACTTAAAGCCTCCAGATTGAATGATGTATATCTCAGCGAGATGCAAGGATCGGACTGATGCTTTCAGGCTTCAAAATGTTTGTTTCAGCAGCGATTGACAGGAATATCAAAGCTCCATATCTGCCCAAGCCTATACACTTGTGTTGTACGAAGAATTACGTGAAAACTTTAAAGGGGCTTTCACTAAATCATATGAAGATTTTAGTTATACCGTGTATAGGCCGCACCCCCATTTTGCACAAAATTTATTTGGAAATAAAGTGCGGCCTATACACGTGTGAATATGGTAACTTGATTTCTTCGTTATTTGGACATTTAAAACCTTTAATATTTTTACTGCCTCTAATATTTATAGCAAGTATCTCAAGAGCAATAATGAAGAGATATGCCCTGCCTGACTCCTTGCTTAACATTAAAATGAATGGAAGAAAAACCGTTGCTTGTAACATAGCCTTTAATGTTACAATAAAATGCGCTTACCCACTTGACAAAAGATTCAGTAGAGCATTAACTCATTTCCGACGAACTCACAATCGTGGGGTCTTGTAAGACCCAGGATTTAGAAAACTCACCAAAATATTACGTTACTCCCTATTGCTTCCAAATTTGGGGCCAAAATAACCTTTTGAGCTTAAGCACATGCTTTTACATTGGTAAGTACTGTTTCTGTATTAGAGATTATTAGTATAACAATGTGGGAGACACCACTGTCCTGGCACATGAAATGTTCTGTCGCCTACGCCCCCTATAATGCCGGCTTTATATTATCAACATTCACAATGATAGCTAATAAAAAACAGGCTAGTGTGCAAGTAAAAACATTGGATAGATGTTTATTGAGGACCTTTTTTTCTGTAGATAAGTTGAGTCATACCAGCTGCGTTTCTGATTGCGTGATTGGCCACTGGGCAATCTCTTCTAGATTGTCACGAGCGCTAATGAATTTTCAGGATGGAGAATCCAGGGATAACCTAGTCATTTGCAAGCGCCGTAGCACTGTTCCCGGAGACAAGGCCACTTTAGCTTTCGAGTGGCTGATCAAGCATTTTTGAACAAAGAGGAATTTCGTTTCAGCCATAAACACAACAACAGCATGAAAGGCAGCCATCAAAAATGGCAGAAATTGTGTTAAAATTGTCAGTGATAGAGAAAACTTTGAATGCATAAAGTTTTCTGTAGCCGAAGAAACAAAGGAATGATAGAGCGCATCAGTTTCAAGCTGTTAAAGAGAGAGGACATTCAACTCTGTGTCAGTTGAAATCATTGTGGAATGCTGGAGTTAGATCGTCTTTATTTCAGCATTGAATCATTTGTATGCAGAATAAAACAATGAATTCATAATAAATGTAAGGGATTAAACTTCTTTCTGTACAGTTGTGTTGAAATTTGTCTGCGAGTATTAACCCATTTGCCCCTGAACCACCCGTAACTGCCCGTGTACGACAACCCACGAATTCCCTGAACCGCCCGTAAAAATGGCCGCTCGTCTTGACCCTCTCCCCACTCTTACTGAGGATTATTTGGTCTTTGTAACCGGATTTATCTGAAAGAAAACTTCAATAAACTTTAGCTAAACTAAGGAACAGTATTTAGAAATCGTCTTTTTTCCCATTTTGGCTTTGATCATTGTCTTCTCGTGTGTTTTGTGCGACCCGTGAAATATTTATTTTTGTGCCTTTTGTCGCGCGGTAAAGAAATTATTCGATTTCCATAGTCCTGTTGACCATTTGTATCAATTCCTTTGGTTAAACAGCATTTATTTTACATTTTCTAGTCGCTTATTTATTCCACTTCAAAAGGGAGTTTGTTTGAAAACTTGATCTTGTCTTTGGGTTTACTGCGCATATGGTTTACTTCATGCGTTCGTGAACGCAAATTTTTAGGCCAAAACTGCCAGGGAATTGGGGGGTTGTCGCGCTTTAAAGTCCCAGGAGTGAATGGGTTAATTAACCAAGCTTCAAGTTACCATTTTGCTTCACCTTTTTCATGGCATCAATTGCAATTTCATGTCATTGAAAACACTTACCGTAATTTCCAGCAGATTACCCTCGGGTAATGTGTTAATTTTTCTGCAAACAGTTCTTGGTGCAGGTTATGGGAAGGTGCGGGTAATGCAATAATTTGTAAAGGTACCGGTAAAGTTTAAAATCGTAAGCTAAGCAGGAAAAAACAGAAATGATAAGATTCATTAAAGATACTCCTCCTAAGACTCGTGTATTGCCTTATCTACTTCGCTTTCAAAAGGAAACTTATTTTATATGAGGAACTTTATCCTTGAGATGAGAAGCCACTGCCTTCCCCAATTGCTTCCATTGGTGGTGACGATGATGATGATGATTATAATGATTCAGATCATGAGGGATCAGTTTTGGGGAACTCTGATGATGAGCAGGAATTGGAAGCCCCCCATGAAAACACCCTGTGAGGAGCCAACATTTACTGTCTTTGAGTCCTGTTTAAAGAAACTCCTGAAAGTCTACCCTAAATGTGCTGGTGTTATCTCTGAATCAAAGATGACAACATGTGGCAGCATGCTTTCAGTGAAGATAAGGTGCATAAATAACCATGATGACTTCTGCTGGACCTCACAGCCAATGATTAAAAACATGCCAGCTGGTAATCTACTAACATCAGCTGCCATTTTGTTTAGTAGAAACATCTTTTCACGCATAGCCCAATCTGCATCCTTTCTAGTCACAGCACTTTTTACAATATACAAAACAAGTTCCTCTTTCCACAGGTTGACAAAGACTGGACTGAGGAGAGATCCTCTCTTTTAGAAGCTATAAAACGGGAAGGAGCAGTGAATTTAATTGGAGATGGATGTTGTGACAGTCCTGGCCATAGTGCCAAATACTGTACCTACACTATGATGAATGATGGAGGTTAAGTTGCCTATTTTAGTTTAGTACAGGTAACCGAAGTGACATCTTCTAATGCAATGGAGAAAGAAGGCTTTGAGCGCTGCCCCACAGGGCTTCAAGCTGAGGATGTCACAATTAGAATAATTGCCACAGATCGCCACATGTCAATTTCCAGTGCTATGATTAAAGAACACAAAGACATTAAATGCCAGTTTGATGTATGGCACTTATCTAAGTGGGTTGTAAAACAGCTTACCAAAAAAGCAAAAGTCAAAGGCTGTGAAAACTTATTTCCCTGGATACGGTCAGTATCAAATCATCTCTGGTGGTGCTCAGCAACATGTGATGGCAATGCAGATGTGCTTCACGAAAAGTGGAAGTCGGTTCTCCACCATGTCACCAACAAGCACAAGTGGACTGGGACAATCACTTTCACGATTGCTGTCACCCAAGGCTGACACCTGCTGCAGCTTGAAAGAAGAAATGGTTGAAGCCTGACACCCCTTCGTATATTGCTCAGGAAGAAGTGGTGTTGAACAAAAAGCTACTGAAGGATATTGAGAAGCCACACAGGAGAGGTTGAGGTGTACCACTCACAACAGGAAAATACTGCCCCAAGTGTGAGCACTTTTCCCACAAAGGGATGTTAGCACGCACACAACTCACAGACCACAATGCTAATGCAGGATGGAAGCAGCCAGTGGTGCAATCAGGAATACACAGTGGTGAAGCCAGATACAAAGTAAGCTTTCCCAAGACTCAAAAACAATGGGTGGTCAAGGAGAAGAAATCCTATGCCCACATTGAAAGTTTAATGGCTGATGTTGTAAATGCTTGTCACAGAGGAGGAGTGGACCATGAGCCAGAGGCAGTAATTTTCCCAAAGAACATTCCAGGGACTGTTGCACCAAGCAAACAAGATCTTATTGAGGCACATCGGTCTAGGTTTAACTGACGAGGACACACAAAGTGAGGCCAAGTGACCAGATTGTTGCCTGGTTTCTCAGCTTGAGAAGGTAATCTAGGATTTTAAGTTCAACAAGTATTAATTTCTTGTTATTCTAGGGAAATACTTCAAAAATCTACTTTTAGGGGCAAAAAGTGAATTGAACGCATAAAACCTATTGGAAAAGTCTTCATTGATTTGCTATTGATTTATTTTTTCTCATTCAAGGTCGATGATAATCCTGGATTACTTGACCATGCTTTGAACAACTCAAGTACAAGCATTTTGTGCAAAGAAAGCTTTCACTCCGTGGGTGGTCAATAAATAATATTGTGCAATCATTCATTAATTTATTTTTTCTCATTCAAGGTCGATGATAATCCTGGATTACCTGACCATGCTTTGAACAACTCAGGTACGAGCATTTTGTGCAAAGAAAGCTTTCACTCCGTGGGTGGTCAATAAATAATATTGTGCAATCATTCACTGCTTACATTTTAAAAAAAATATGGCATTTGTGGCTGTTACCCTCTCGCAGGCTCATATGGTGCTTACAGCCCACTGCATTCACAGAAGGGAAAACCATTACAGATGCAGTAAGGAGAGTTGAAAAGGTTTTTTTCTTCATAACATCTACATTTCATAGGGGGGACCCTTTATATGATGTGGGATAAAAGGCTTGACCTGTAATTAATACACTATATATATAAGTATATATATATTTTTAGTATATATAGTATATATATTAAGGTGTAAAAGTTGATTAATCGTAAAACAGTGCTCAATACGTGAACGTAGAGCGAAGTAGTTGTTGCGGGAGAAAAAACACACAAACAAACTACAGGTTTATCCCTACAAGCCTGTTTCGTGGTTGCCCACTCGTCAGGGGATTTACAAATCCTACAAATCCCCTGACGAGTGGGCAACCACGAAACAGGCTTGTAGGGAAAAACCTGTAGTTTGTTTGTGTGTTTTTTCTCCCGCAACAACTAGTATATATATTATATATACTATATATACCGTAATATATAGAAGTATATATAAATTTCTTGGGCTGAGACCAGCTGCCTAAACTTGAGATAGCTTGTGCTTTTGACTTCTGGTTAAAAAAAGCACTAAAGTTTTGCACATTCTGACAGAGACAAAGACTAGTTGTTTCTATTTTGCTTATCTAATAGAGGTGGTATATACTACAAGAACCCAGCCTTCACTACGCCACCTTCAGGTTAATTTTTCAACACTTGACAAACAATTTTAGAGAAACTGTTAACAATTAGTCAGCAGGAAAATGGAATCCCTCAAATAGAAATTCCTCCTCCAGCCCAGGAGGAGGAAAGTGGGCACGAATACAACAAACTGCACAGGAGGGCAATGGCAACCTAATTTCCTTGCCATTAATTCCCCAGCACCAGCATACAAGCTGATGGTATGCAATATGTCTGTTAAGTTTGTGATCTGGACCATCATACAACTGGTCATATTGTTGCTTATATTGATACCAGGCTGCCTGTAACACCCATCTATTAAGACATGAAGCTTGAAAACCCAGATGCTCAGTGATACAAGATAGTGGTTCCTCACAGGCACCCACTTCTACTGCCTGTAACTTCTTTGCCACAATCGGTGGAAACTAAGCAACACTGGCATTCTGCTGCAGTTGGCAATCGCTGACAATTTTCACATAAGCACCTGAGCAAACATTAAAGGGGCAGTATCACTATGGGAATTATCCCTGATATTTTGACCATAAATTTCGTAAATCAATTTTGAGTGACTTTTTCATTCATAAATTGCTTCTGGATCACCAGTGAGTCAAAATCGCGAACATTTAAATGTTTACCATTAAACAAATTTATAAAGGTGAGTATCTTGTTAGTTTGATCTATGTTGAGCTACATTTATATTTATCGTAATATACTGCCATTTGTTTGACCACACCAGCTGTTTGCAGCCAAGTTATGTTAAATTCAAAGGGAATAGTTAGAGAAAATAAACACAACCATACTTCACAAATAAACACAACCATATGCACCATGGATTTACAATGTTGTTTTATTGCCAAATACCTCAGGTTTTTGTGCCACATAGTCACGTCCTATTAAAGTATTAAATAAATAATGAGAACTGCCTTTGCCATTAATATAACACGGCTTGGAGTGTTCCATATCACGTTTCGTAGCTCTTACCTGTCCAAATTTGTAGTACGGGCTTCATCGTCGTCTGGTGGATGTACAATGTCTTCCACCTCTTCACCTGACGAAAACTCCGGCTCGAACTGGTACAGCCTGATTGAGCTTACATTTATGGGATCATTTTCCACGCTTTTGTCACAACTAGGAAGACTCAGTTCACTAGAAATTGACGCAGTTTCTTCATGAACAGAACACATCATATGGTCGTACTATTCCAAAATGAAAGTTAAATATTGGTCCAATATAATCTCTTCTGACTGCTTGCAAAGCAAAACAGTGAGTGTCGTGTCGCTTTTGCTTCGGCAATCACAATATGACGTCACATCGCAATCCACTGACAGTTTCCGCTACTGTGATAAAAAGCCAACATGGTGGACTGGGTCTGAAGTTTTGCCGTGTTTTTTTTTTTAAGCGTTTTCCGTGAACACTTTACATGCTTGGAGAAGTACTTACAATTATTGAAGGATTTATTTAAGTTCCCCTTTAACAAACTGTTAAGGCACTGTATTGCCTGGGTTTTGTTCTTTGGCATGCTGACATCTCTTCGGCAAAAAGGCACTGGCATCTCCCAGTTGCAAAGTTTATTCTTCATTATTCCTTCCTCCATAATTTTAAGAAAGTTCGGGTCTTCTACTGAGGGACCAATGTCATCATCGCTTGATTTGATGCAGAAAATGTCATTTTTTAGGTTGTTGGTGAACGTGTGCAAGAGGCTATCAGTGCGTTTAAACTTGTTTGAACATGGTGCAATTTTATGCTCCTCACCATCGAGGAATGTTCCTTTTCCTTCTTCTATTTGAATGCAGGGTGTGCTTGCTTCGATGTTGATGTTTCCAACAGCTGTTTTTCGGGACTGAGTATGCACTGGTCCGTTGACTAGATCCAAACAAGCTTGCCCTGACACAGTCCATCCCACAAGGAGCTTCTGAGCCAATGGACCATTCTTAACGGCACATACCTTGAATAGTTCTAGTGCATCCCGGCCAAGCAGAAGGTGTACACCAGCACTCTTGTCAAGGGGCAGAATTTCATCGGTGATGACCCTACATTGATCAAGTTTAGATCTCCAGTGGTTAGTATAGGTTGTCTCACTTCAGGTGATTTTGTTAGGGTGATTCGTTATCCTAGCTTGTTTCTATATGATTTGCTTAAGGGCGTAGAAACCAGGATATGCATTCCTGTACTTCTCTGCATATGTGGCAACCATTTTCCCATTTCCTTTGGAGTGATGGCAGCAATCTCTGGATTATCGGTCTGATTGCGCTGGGAAAGTTGAGACACTCTAGGCCAGGAAGGGATTCTATCCGGATGTCAACATCGGCGCAGACATCAGCAAACTCCTGGAGCTTTGTATTCTTGTGTTCGGTGACATTGCTGAATGAAGGTGCTCTAGCAGAGCATTTGTAATCACAGCTGGACTTGCAAAGCACATCTCCAACTCTGACCAGAGACTCTTCAATAGTTTCATGGGGTCGCGATGCTGATGCTAATGGAAGTTGTCCACCACAAGTTGAATTTTATTTGTGCTGGTAAATTTGCTCAAGTACTTTATCTCTTGCTCTGGGGATAAATTCATGTCACTTATCATAGCCTTGAATGCCTCTTCCCATGGATGGAAAAGCATATCATCACCACCAAAGGTATCCCGATGGCACTTGGGTAGCTTTTGCTTAGTAAGGCTCAAAACAATTTGCGGGTTAGTTAAGGTCAGCGTTTCTATAAGTTGGCTACCAGTTGTATCTTTTAATGGAGTTGATGTGCGATAGGGAAAGCCAATTGTCCCTTGTAGCCCGTAACTGCTATGTAAATTTGGCCCAGGTGCTATTAGGTTTGATAAAAGTGTAGTTGGGTGAGGAGGATCTCTTCAGGACTCACTCTCTACGTGTTGGGGGCCTGGTACCAAGTTTGAGTGGACGTACCCGTAGTACGATCCTTAACATGAGCCTTGAAAGTGCCAGGCAAAATCACTGATTTACCTTCGCTTTCTTCTTCAATCGCTTCTTCTGTGGCCCTGAGCCTTGCATTTGCTGCAGCAAGCTTCTTATTCGCTGCCAGAAGCTTTGTTCCTCTGCTTTGCGTTGTCTCCATTCATTCTTCTTTTCGACCATGATTTCTTTGAACTCGGCCTGTTCCTTTGCCGCTGCAGCTGCGGCAATTGCGGGAAGTCTCGCAAAACTGCCTGCAGATGATTTACTCTTGCGTGATGATGTCACTTCCAACAATCTCCCGGTTTCTTTGTTCTTTTTTAGATCAATACCATAGCCCGGCTATGTGTTTTGTATTCAAGAGAGAATACATTCTTCTGGGTTGTGCGGCCATGCTCTATACCTTGACCATAGAGGTCGACCAATTCATTTAGTAACGATTTCTGAGGAGTTTTGTTCCTTTTGATACGCAGCAAACTTTAAAGTGATTTGAAGGAAATCGCCTTTGGTTTTATCTCCAGTTTTCTTTGTTGCCAACATGAGTTCGCCTTCTGGGCCAGTGTCTTCGTCGACCAGTCTATCCAGAATTGTTTCCTGCTGTTTCTTGACCAGCCTGTACTTGGTTTCTACTAAACTGAATGCTGCTTCAAGTGTTTTTAGTTCTGGTTTTACGGAGAAAATTGTTTCAAATTTTTCCATTAATTCGTACAAGAGTTTGACTGCATTGTCCAGTTTTCCCGCGAGAGTTTTCACGTCTACCTTCGGCGGCATTGTGAGCGGAATTTAAATACGAAGCTTGGCGGTAGTTAGTAACTCGGCATAATCTTCTGCAATAAATTTTGACTGATTCGCTCCTGTGATTGAAGGCTACTTTATGTTGAAGATTTCACCACTAACTGATTTTCGCGTACATGACTGTACATGGAATTTATTTGCACTTGTAGTTGTAGTATAGTCAACTGAAAAATTAAATTAATATTACAAAAAAGGTTATTACACCTGTCGATTTCCGTTGAAGCGACAGGCAAATATTACTTACAATTTGTGTTCCATATGCGGCTAGTAAGCTTTGATGTGCGATCTGTGGTGACACTTTTGAAATGTAAGTTGCGTAACGAACTTCTAGCTTTTTAAATGATTAGTCACCTGACCTATTTTTGCCGCATTGATGACATTTCCATAGAATGATAGCTCGTCGTGCATGTTGAAATAGGTAAAGAGCCTCATCTCTATCTTCTGGTAAAGGAAATGCAGTACCCTGAACGGCTTTCTCTATTGAATCAATGAGCACATCGAAGGCCTCACACTGGCGGCAACAATAAGTATGGGCGTGGTTGCAAGTGTGCCTCATGGATTTGTCTTCAGGATCACTCAGAGCATATATACAGCAGTGATCAGGGACGCACGAGTCTTCACTTATGTGAACCTAGGAAGCAGCAGAAATTGCACATAAGATTAATGTGTATTTTGTATAAATGGAGCAAGACAATCCCTAGGTAACAAGAACTGTGATGAACTCAATTAGTGTACCTTGGAGAAAGTGAATACCACAAAAATATTAATAGGATAGCAGAATAGCAAACAATAATTCTATTATTTTAAGGAGAAAATTTAAAGATCAAAAGCTGTTTCCTCATCAAGAGGAGTCAGGTGCATGTGGAAACAGTTTACCTACAACACATGAAAACTTGTGCAGAACTGATCGATTACCTTGTAATCTCCTTGTAAGTACATTTTTCCCACCTTTAGAGAGTCCTCAGTGTTTTTTTTCCCACTCTTTGCCTGGCCCTATTGGGGAGACACTTTTTATGACCTGGACTAGGTCTTAAACCGCTTTTGAACAATCTGCTGCAAAATAATCCAGTCCCTGAAAGGACTTACAGACGGATGCAGTACAAGAAGAAAGAATGTGTAACATCGTGTTTTCACTAAATGGTACAAAATCTTTTTCCTCGCAGAAACCTTTGTACTGCTGAACAATTTGCTGTGGAATCATTGTTCATATCACATTTGGTACTACAACTGACTCACCAGTTGAGAGGACAAGTGTCTTTTCTCCAAGGGGAAGGTCTGGAACCAGGTGAGGGCTGGTTATAAACTCAAGAAAGTTGTCTAACTGATCTCTTGTAACACGAAGGCGGACGCTGTGCTCAACAGGGACAGGAACTCTAGGGCCATGCTGGAGAAGGTGTAAGCTTGCAATGGTGTATCGATATGAAGTGAGGCCTGGGATAAATTCAGAAGCCGCTTTGTAGCTTGCCACTCCTGCCATTAAAGATAAAATCTGTCTCCGTGTATCCCAACTGCTAGCGACCTTGTATGACTCCACAAGGGCTTCAAGTTATGCCCTCTTTGATGACAGGAAAGGTGACTCAAGGTTGAGTTTCTCATTCACTATTTTTGATGTTTGAAGAGCCTCCCAAAGATAGCTAGCATTCTCGGGAGAGTACATTCAGTAAACCTGCAACAGCATCAACTGTATGTTCGAGGTAGCGTCTTCTTGTGGATTTGCTTGCATTTGACCATTCTACCCAACTCTTGTTTCCTAGCGGCTTAACGTTACAGGATATTAGAAAGTCATTCAACTTTGACTTTTGCTGGTCTACGTGATCTGTTGCACTAACAGAAGAGGCTGTGCTACTGGGTTTTGAACTAGCCATGTAAGTGATATCGTGACTATCTATCATTAGATCTTGAAACGTTTCAGCAATATCATCCGAGGTGCTACTGCCATTAGGGACTTTAAAGTACGGTGACTACGGACTACGGACTACAGACGGGACGAAAA
Organism: Ricordea florida; assembly: GCA_949710005.1. Lineage (NCBI taxonomy): Eukaryota > Metazoa > Cnidaria > Anthozoa > Corallimorpharia > Ricordeidae > Ricordea > Ricordea florida. Next base: position 13,245,270 of record OX453276.1, on the reverse strand, counting down.
TTAGGACTGGGACGAGACACGTGTGCTCTCGCTTCCCACCGTCGCAAGCTGGCGACGGTGTGTAGTCGGCGAATTTCTCGTACTGTATTTAAGGTGAGCACAGAGTCATAAAATATTGTATGAAAAAGAAAGTTTTAAGTTAGAATATGGCCTGAGGATATGATGCTTTCTATCACGTACACGAAAAATACATCTGGGGCAATATCAAGCGCTTCTGAACTCCAGAAAGCGAACAGTTTATGGCGAAGTCATGTTTACTGATTTTGACTTTTATTTACACAGGCAACAAAACTTAATATTTAAACAATCTCTTTGCATTTTCTCGACGGAAATGACTTCTTTTCAAGTGGAAATGTAAGTAAATAGTTTTGTTATGTTTGTTTTGAAGCATTTGGCAAGGAAATTAATTCGAGTATTTTGAAAACAAGCCATTAGAATTTGATTGAAGCAGTAGTGTCTAACGTGTTTGTTTAAAATTTGGACTTACAGCGTCTACAGGGCTGCACAACCAAGAAGAAACAAGTATGTACTACTATTGCTATCGTATAACTATTCTGTGCATCAGTAATTGAGAATGGTCGTTCAGGTTAACTTTAACCAGGACGAGATTTTCACACTTAAAGCGAGAAAAATTTTGCTCACTCGCAGCAGTCAAAACATAGCAGAGAGATGTTTGTTTACTTAATTAAGCAGTATTTTTGTCGACAAAAGTTTAGTACAATAAAAAGCACAAGTGAAAGCTAAATTTGAGCCTGTGCAAAGATCAGTGTACTGTTTTTCCCGCTTTTATTCAGAACTGGTTAAATTATACCTTTTATTCTTATGCAAATGGTGCTGGGTGTTACCATAAAACTGAAGTTCTTAAAAATAGAGAAACGTAGAAATAGCAAGGCAGCGCAAAACTTAATTGTTTGGTAAAATTAGTCACAATTACTTTCTTGCAATGTTATCAATGCTATTTAAGGTACATTTGGTAAACCTTCCAGGAGAACTATATCATTTCCATGCATATTATGTATAACTGAAACTAAAATGAACTTTAGTTAATAATATTCTTCTTTGTTTTAGTGGAACATTTAGATGGGATGAGAAAAAAGACAGAATTCTGTTGAGAGAAGTAAGGCAAAAGGAACCTTATGTGCAAAGGATTGGTAGCAAGGAAGCAGGCCAAAAGTGGTCAGAGATTGCATCTGCAATAAATACCCATGCTGACTTCACTGCAATGCCAAGGGATCAACGATTCGCGAGAGAGCGGTTCAACAAGCTTCTCAGTGAGTTCAATACTAAAATGCAGAAGGAGGAGAAAGCGTCTGGTATTAGTCCTGATGATTTGAGTGAAGTAGACCAGATTCTGGAAGAAATTCAAGAAGTCATCACCTCCAATGCCATCAGTCCATATGCCTCCAGTGACAAAGGAAAATCAGAGAGTGAACTAGCAAAAGCATTGGCCGTTAGAAACAGAGCAATGACATCTTGGGGAAAAGAAACAGCCGAAGATGCTGATGAGGACGAAAACAACAAGCCTAGACGTAAAAGAAGCAGGAGAAGTGGGGCTGATCCATTAGAATACCTGAAAACCGAAAGGGAGGCACAGATGGAACTGAAGAAAGAAGAAATGGCACTCTGCAGAGAACAGCTAAATATGGAAGAAAAGAGATTGGAGGCCGAACAGAAGAGACAGGCACAAATGCAAGAGCAGTTGTTATCTCAACAGAGGCAGTTGCAGCAACAGATGCAAGCTCAGGCTCAGGCCCAGTCCCAAGCTCTCCTAATGGCCATGTTGACTAAGATGAACAAGTCTTGACTGTTTTAGCTGCTTTTTTAAAACTGGTGGCTGAAATTTTAATTTCAGCAATAAGTTATTATGCAGTTGTTGTTGACACTTGTTAATGTTTGCAATTAATTATTTTACTTGTTATTTATTTTTCTATTTTTAGCAAAGAGCTCAACCTGACAGTTCTTGTGTACACTTATGAGTATTTTAGTCTTTGACTTGAATCAGAACTGTATTAAAACATTTTTTGTTTACAATACATAACATGTCCTAGTGATCATTTCAAATGAGACATTTTACCTTTGTAAAAATACATATGAATAGTTTTCAGTCACTAATAACCACTTGCACACTTAAACCCTACTTTACTATTCCTTTTTCTGTCAAACTGGCCATTAGAATTTCATGATTTCTTACATGAAATTTTGGTTCATGGATTATAAGCACTCATCCCATTTACTGTAAAATGATCATACAAACAATGCATGTAACTGCCATAAAAGTCATTGCAAATGTCTATGCGAAGTAGCTTTGAATGGTAGGCGGATCTAGCTGAAAATATTCTGATGTATTGTTTCCATATAAGCACGTCGAAGCATTTCTTAAAAGCGCACAGACTATGTAACTGCACTCATGCCAATCTTTAAATTTTTTTTGAAGTCAATAAACTGGAAGTAAGTTGAAATATCTCCGAACAACCACTCCACTGAGATCCTTACGCTACTCATTGCTGCATTCAAAGCCCTCATTTGGGGAGTTAAAGGACCGGCGTAGTCACCCTGTCGGTATGGGCACATCAGCTGTGGGCGCAAAGGATAGGCCGGGTCTCCGTAGATGCAAAGGGTATGTCCAGCAGGGGTGTGTGCAGATGCCTGTAATGCATTCAGGAGGCCAGACTCATTAAGCATACCCGCATCATGTTGACGACCTTCCACGGGACCAAACATATTTGCAATCAATCCATTAGGTATGACCAAGGACTGAAATTTTAAAGAATGTACACGTTTGTGTCCATTGTATACCAGTTGCTGATCTTCTTCTGGTCTTGATATCGGACGAACCGTGCCGTCGACAAAACCAAAACAATTGTTCAAGGGACATCCCATTTGATATATAGCTTGAGCATATTGTTGTAACCAACCTGGAGTGAGGAACAGCTGATTCCATGATGTCAGTCTATGGCCATGATTAGTATAAATCCAGTCTAATACAACATTGTAGATCATGCAAAGCTCGGGAACAGGACGAGCAAAGCGATAGATCAGGTCGAAGTATCTGCACGGATATGCTAGGCGTTTTAGCAGAAGACACAGACCCTCTATTCCGCTACATACAGTTCCTTGGGAGCACCTGAACTGTGGAGGAACTCTTAGAACCTCGGCCAAACAAGGAAGATCTTCTTTGCTCACCTTGAACTCAGTTAAGCGTTCACTTGAATCGAAAGAGTTGAGACAAAAACTATCGTACTCCCAGTACGGATATGTTGGATTCACTGATTTGTAGGCATTAAACAAAAGTATGAACTCTTTTTCGTCGATTATTTCGTCCGCTAAAGCGTAAACAAGGGCATTTCAAACCTTTCCAAAAGACATTTTGGACGTGAAATGGCAAAAATGGAGTTTACTTCGCAGTTTGTTGTCAGTAGTCTGCGATCTTAACTTCGCATTTTCGTGCCACTCATTGTGTGCTCGGCCCAGTGCTCCAAAGTAAGAAACCTCGCTTCCAAACGTAGTCCATAGTCCGTAGTCGCCGTATCTTAAAGTCCCCATTGTGAAAGAACGAGGGAAAAAGACAGTTAGACAAGAGTACACTGAGTATTTTATCCAGTATCATTAATAACTGTCATGTACTTACTTTTGGACATTGAGAGAAAGAGGGGATCAGAAACTGCTTCCTGCTCAAGATAAATCTCCAAAAGATTTTCTTTTTAGCTAAGAAAGATGGGTGCGTCCTTTCCTCTCAACACTGTCACTTGCATCAGTCACAAATAGCAAACCAGAAATAGAAAAATAGAAAACCAGAAGTGTATGAAGACTAATTCTAATAATAGTAATATGGACAAAAAATCGATATGCCTGTTTTGATAATGCAAGAATTTCAGTTTGGCGTTGAGCCCTGCATAAAACTGCACTGTTTACCAGTAAAATTGCCAATCTACCTTACTGATGCTTTTTTCCTTTTTACAAACTATACTGTAGTTGTCTTTAAAGTCGCCTAAAAAAAGTTTCAGGAGGTTGCAGTTTGTTTAGATTAAGCACTTTAGATTTGTGCTTGAACGGACTTTCGTCACATTTCACAATGAACACATGCCCACTAAATGAGATAATTGGTCTGTCCTCGAGATCTCTCTTGCAATACTATCTCAGTATGGCGAACGGGCTTCCAACGGTGTTTCTGGACAATCCAACCATCTGAACTGCCAAGTTACCTCTGAAGTATTGATGTTAATATTCAATAGTGCGTGTTCCTGTGTAGAATCTTAAGAATGTCACAATGACATATCGACTACATGGAACCTCGATTCACCCATGTACAAATTATAACCTGCAAGAATAGCATGACTAACTATCAACCAAATCCAAGCGAATCACATTTGGGTGGCGTGGTGCACAGGATAGATCTCAAACTCGATCCAATTGAACATAGAGTTTATTGACCTAAGTAGTGTTACGTAAGTTACAGTTTATTCGACTAGAGAAGATTTCACGTTGCTTAGCTTGTAATGTTCATAGCTTGATTGCTAATTGTGGAATTTTTGCAGATAATTGCTTCTCTCATTCAGCAATTGTTGCACTACCTTGTCCTTGAATGTCGAGCGTCTTCCACGAAGAACTTTCCGATTTAAGTAATGAACAATCCTCCGAAGCGTCTGACGATAGTTTTGTTTTGGCAAACGAAGATTTGGCATTGATCGCTACTGAAGGAGAAGCGGCTGGTGAAGACTTTTTGCCATACGACGAACATTGGAGCCTATCGCCACTGAAGAAGAAGCAGCCAAATATGATAAGCAAATAGCTCAGGAAGAAGAAGAGGAAATTCTTTGCAGCAGGTTTTCCAGAGAAGAACTCGTTGAAAACTGGTTTGTTATTGTCATTTTGATGTTTAATCAATCAGTAAACAGACAAAATTTTCTAGTGGCTCGCATGTTGTCTGATTAAGCTTACTACTTGTGAAACCTTAAATGGGAGAATAAAATCTCTCCTACGTGCAAATGTTCTAACTGTTCCATACAATTCGTGGTAAGCACGAAGAATGCAGGTGCTGCCTGGAAGTAAACAGGTGCATCAAAAGAATGGAAGAGCTAGAGAAGGAAGGCAACTGTATGACTTTGGATCCCGATTTCGCTGACGTTTGCTTGAATTGATGGGTTCTTCACGCTGCCGGTCTAGGTCTAAAGACTAGACAGAAAAGATATACTGCAATGTTGACTCATGGGGAGACAGAAGAGAACGAGTAAGTCTATTTCATAAACTTCAGGTGCATATATGTTGCTATACTTGCCAAATCATACTTCGTTCATGTGTTACTTGGGCTGTTTCTATTCATTCGTGTATTTCAGACCAAGAGAATGACTATAGTTGATTCCCCCAGCAACAAGTCAAATAAGTGTTAAGACTGAACAATTTCTTAGGTGGATAATAAGTAACTTCATGATTAATAAGATAGTCTGCGGTTAATTTTAATAATCCTGTTTGCTATGCTGGTTTTGTCTGTTATTGAAGAGTCGTGTGAATATTTGTGACTATAGATGAGATTTGAATAAAAATCTTCTGGTTTGATTCTTTTTAAGTTTCCTCTGGGCTGTTGCTTACAGGCAATTTATCAGACTTGTGTGGGAATATGTAGGTGCATCCAACCGTCTTCCCCTGCCCTGTTGTGTTTACAACAGCATCAGGAAAATGTTTCCCACCGGGGAAGTAGGGGACCATCAGGGATATAAAGAGGACGATTGATTTAATAATGTAAATGCTTTTATCAAAGGGACAATCAGTTTATGTTTTCTTCATAGGTACATTGTAATTAGCCAGGAAGCTAAGTAGTATGTTATATCAGGAGCCCATTACCAGGAGCGTGATTCTACCATACTGGGTTTGGCCATCAGCACAGTCGCAAAAGTGTCTATTCTTGGATATTCTTTTCCCGTGAAACAAACAAAGGGTGTCGTTTCTGACCAATCACAATGTGAGATTTTGTTGCATCACTTTAGGAGATCTGTTAGCATTCTTTACTATTCACTGAAAAATGGCGGACGAGAGTGAGCACCATGAGTTGACAAGTGGTTCGGGAATTTCTAGTGAAAGCACGAGTGAAACTTCTTCCGAAGAAAGCTCAAGTAGTCCTTCAGGATATACGGAGGAAGAAACCGACTATGTTAGGAAAAGGAAGCAGAAACGAACGGAGAAAAACAGTACATCTGTCTCACAAACAGCCATGCAGAGACAACACATGCAGGAAGAAAGAGCAAGCGTCGAAGAAAGCCACCAAACCTTCTTTGGACGACAAGGACATTAAGAATCTGGCAGCCTGGGTTTTCAGTACAGAAGAAGCCTCGAGAGTTGAAGAGAAAGTTTGGGAAGAACTCCTTGAATCAGCAAGGATCAAGGCATTCCCAACTCGCCAAACGTTCGTGGAATGTTTGAACAGTGAGCTCCAACAGCACAACTTAACACTTCTGGTAATTGGCTTCTGTAGGAAATTTTCCACACACAGTTCACAACTGATGCTAACCTACAAAAATACCCGACCAAATTTTTGAAAATGTGCCAGTCATCTGTTTTGAACAATGAAAAACTAGAAATCGACTTTCACTTGGTTGTTGGTTCTTTAGTAACATCTGAAAGTGCAGGAGATGCCCCGATCGTGGACAGTGTATACAAAGATCTTGTTTCCAAACTTGCTAACACCAGAAGTAATGAACACCTGAACGCCAAAAGTGAAAGTGACTTGCAAGCAACAGACAAAGTTGTTGATGCAGACGAAATATTGAGGCCAAAACTCAAATCCTATGCGTTGGCATCCAGCCAAATAACCACCAAGTAATGTTTGAGTCGGCCTATATGAAATTCTCTGCAGGGACAGGGAGCTCATACTTTACCTGGTCATGTGCGGAGTTGCCTATGCATGCAGCAGCGGTCGACCGTGGTTTCCAACATCGTCGTCCTCACTGCCACCCTTTCCTGTCTCCTTCTCCATGTCTTCTTACTGCCTTTCTTCCTCCTCGGCGCTGCATGCCATCAAAGGCACCTTCATTTTCTTCAAGCCGGCAGCACTCGATTTTGTCCTGGACTGTAAAACTCAATTTAAGTGTTTGTTGCAGGTATTGTGTCCAGGAATCCCGGAGCAGCTGACGCTTGCAAAGGCCACGGTCAAAATTGACGAAAAGACCACCGCTCAATGCCTTCCCGCTCAATGCCTTCCCGCTCTCCTCTGCATGTTGCCAGTTGACATCCTTGGAAACACCGCAGCCTGGATAAAGAAAATCTGAAAGAGGGAGGCTTTACAAGATCATTTGGCGAGGCAACAAACAAGACGCAAGCTACAAGCTACAAGGAACTTTACATATGCTATTAAGACAGAACAGATACCTGAGACTACAAACTTGTGTCCTTTGATGTGAAATCACTGTTCACCAGTATTCCAGTTCAATTGGCCCTACAGTGCACCGACACTGCTATACAGCAATCTCCTGTTAAACTACCATTACTGACAGAACACATCATGGAGTTACTGAATCTTTGCCTTACGTCGACTTACTTTCAGTACAACGGTTAACGCTACAGTTGCATGGAACAGCCATGGGATCACCTGTTTCTGTTGTTGCAGAAATTGTTGTGCAACACATGGAGGAATGCGCGCATGCAACTTGCTGAAAAATAATACCGCTTTTGTTACGCTACGTTCACAACATCTTTACCGCCGTTCATAAAAATGAAATTGACGATTTTCATGACCACCTTAAGGAACAGACAATGGAAAACGTCCTTTTCTAGACCGTTTGGTAAGCCGCGACAATGAACTGCAAACGACAGTGTACAGAAAACCAATGCATACCAACAGATTAATTGAGAATCCTACAAAAAAGCCAGGAGTATAAAGACTTTGATGAGAAGAGTGACAATGACAATGCTGACTTTATTACACGAAACATTTACCGATCTACTGAAGCTGACACAACAAACAGGAACCCAACACCTGTTACTACAGTGACTATACATTACATTAAGGGCTTTTCTGAGACCATCTCACGAATCCTACAGCACTTCAACATCAGTTACTTACTGACTCTAACTCACCAACGTTAACCCATTGAAGTCCAGTGCGCCCGGAAATATAATCCCTCTGAAAAGCCAGTGTGCCCCAATGCGCCCTGTCAGATTTTGCCTACTTTGATTGGCTGTAGCTAAGAAACTATGCTCTCCCGAGAATTGAAATGCAGTGAAACGTGACATGCATAAATTTAGCTTTCACTTGAGACCAAACTCGCAAGAATACGTTCTATTTACGATTTTTCACAAATTTTTGAAAACAGCAGCTTGGTTCTCAACATCGCTTCTGGTGGAATTGATGAATTTTCAGGTTAATCTGATGAAAAAGAAGATTTCTTCGCCGATTTTACAATCGAAGAAATCAGTCAAACGAGGCAGAATCGCCGTAGACGGCGAGAGCAAGAATCACTTCAGCAGTGGATGAACAGATTAACGCTCTCATCGACCAACAACCTCAGGAAAGTGCAAGTAATTCCGATGTTAAGATTTTTGCTGATGAAGAAAGCCGCAAAAGCAGCAATGAAGATACTGTTAGCAACGCAGATTCCGAGGACGCACCGCCAGATCCACTTCAGTGGTCAAATACATTGAGCGGAATCAATTAGTTCTCTGTTTGCTACGGCCCATCCAGAAATCTTGACAGCCAACAATGAATTCCTTGATGAAATCGTCCGGCACAGCATTGCCTATGCTCAAAGGGCGATGCAGCGTGCGTAACCAATCGAGTGGAAATTTCAGCATATCTTAGCTTCAATACTTTAATTGGAATCCACGAACTTCCACAGCTGGAAATTTACTGGGATTCTGATGAATTTATTGGAGTTTTGGGCTTCAAAAAAACCATTCCTAATCAGCCTTTTAAAACTCTGGGAACGTACTTCCATCTTGCCGACCCAAATACCAAACAGATCTGCTTTGCAAAGTTCGGCTGCTTGTTACTGTATTAGAACAGAGCTTTTCCTAAGCCTACACACCCAGCAAAAACATCACTGTGGACGAGGGGCTTGTGAAGTTCAACAGTGGACTGTCTTTCAAGCATTATATGCACATGAAAGCGCAAGGAAGGCTAATGCCGAACCTTCGAAACATCGTACACATGTGAACAGTGTGGTGTTCCTTTGCGTCGCCAAATGCGGAGTGAAAAGTCTTGCTTTGCTGGATGGCACGGCTAAACTTTGTAGAAATTAAGAGACGTAACTTTTCCTTTGTTGTATACATTGTTGCACTTTTTATTACAATGCAGTCTTATCGTAAAAATGATTCCAGGCTCGCTGCGTAGGGCTTCGCTTGTTGACCATTGTTCGTAGATGAACACAACAGATTTACCTCATTGTTCAGTTACATTTATCGTTTATAATCAGAATTGATGTATTCTCCATTCTTTTTGGAACTAAAATTGAAGCATTATATCAAGTTTGTTGGTCTTGAGTCGCAAATAAATGTTAGTGGTTGCGTCTCGTGACGTATCGTGATGTCGCAGTGACGGGCAAATTCAAAATTGAATCACGCTCAAAAGCTGAAGATTTATTTCTTCCTTGCCCTGTTCCAAATTCAACTAGGATTTCATAACAGCCTTTTTACGCGACATACTGAATAAAATTAGGGTAAAAAGTGGGTTGTTCTATTTTAAATTTCTCTGAAAGCTGATGGGCACTGTACATAACTATGCAAATGATGCCCTGCTGAATGGATTTGCCAATTTTCATACTTTTTTTGAGAAAGCATCTTGCACCTCTGTAAGATAAAAGTTGATTTAGTAAATCTTTATTGTATAAATAGGATTTCTGTGAATTTTTACAGCAGAAGGACAAAGGGAACTCATTAAATTCTTGAAATGTTTTAACACTGGTGTGTGAGTTCACTCAAGTGGCCATTTTGTCTGGATTTTGAGAGGGTGGTCTGGGCTCAGGGTCTTGGATGTCAATGGGTTAAACTCAGGGAGCAGTTTACAAGATCAAATGCTCCGACTGCCAGGCTTCCTACATTGGTGAGACTAGCAGAAACCTTAACATGAGACTGCCTGAAGACCAACAAGCCACTAGAAATGGTGATACCAACAATCACACTGCTGTAAATCATCAACTGGCAAACCACAACATTGACTGGGACTCTGCTCATTGCTTAACCTACAGTAGAAACTATTTTCAACGACTGACTCTCGAAAGCTGGTACACCAACCTAGAACAAACACCTCTTAACAGAGGTCAACAACTACCGACTCCTTGCAAACGACTTATCCATGACGGAAACAAAACCGAGAAATGGACTTCTAACAGAGTGATATGAGTTGACTAATGATAGAGGGACCTAAGATCAGCCTATTTGACAAACTATAGATGGATCGAAGTTGACCAATGACTGGTGGCAAACTTTGCACAAGTCTTTCAACCAATATCATCATGGCTAAGCCGACCAATCACATTGACCAGACTTACAACATCATCGACTGACCAACACTATTCACTCAACCCTGAAGATGCTTCCATTCAGGTTGTCGAAACATCAGTCACCAACAACAGCTCTTTTCAGAGCTACAATCACCCAGGGGATCACACTATACAAACTTATAAACAGTATATATGATTTTTTTCAATATTGTTTATCATGTTGATATTTTATTGTCTGAAGATCCCTTACATTCTCATGGAGCCAGGAGGTCAATATCACCCACCACCTGCAATACAAGTTCCAAGCGTAAGAAACTGCCACAGCAAAGTAATAATCCAATTTGTCTTTCTTTCTATTCTTTTCTTTTTCCCTCGCTCCCTTTTGCCTTTGCTCCTCTTTCCTCTTCTGCATTCCTCTATTCTTTATTGTAATCTTTAATTTTGGTACAAAGCAGAGGCTAGTTTTCAAGTGGCTTGTTTAAAAAAAGTCAATTCTGCTTCTTTGCAAGACACCACGTAGAACTTAAGGTCATTTTCTTTTCTTTCTGCCCAAAATAAGAGGAAACAGATGAAGTTCTCTGTTAAGCAGGGCAATATTTACCAAAAAATATATCATTGACATTAATTTTGTACTAACCCCTAGGGGATGAACTACGGCCACAGCCGTAGAAAATTACATCACCTCTTTTTCACTGCTATTTCCAGTGTATCCAAAGAAATATCGTACCTATTTGTTGATAAACCGCTGGCTATTGTATTAAGGCTCATTTCTTTGAAAACAGCTTTTGAAAATTTAAAATACATGAGTTTCTATTGTTACTCGATAACTTCGCCTTGGCCTTTCAAATATGGTGTCGCCAAGTGGTCAAGAAGAAGTCTGCTAGCGAAATAATTCGAAATGGCGACTGCAGAGGTAACTGCTTTGACTTTTGTTGACGAAGAAGACATCCTAATAGCATTTCTCCGTGTTGCCCACGTGGATTCGGAGATTGAGCAGCTGTCCGATGTTGATAGTAGCAAAGACGAAGAATCTGCCAATGAAAGTGGCGAGGAAAATGGTGACAGCGATGGTGAAGAGGAGCGTGACTACTCGAATTTGAGGTGGTTGTCCGTTATAAGAATGCCACAGGACAGAAACTTCAATAAAGAGGTTGGTATGCGAGTAGAAATGAAAAACGATAGCAGTTGTGTCCAGTATTTTAAACTCTTGTTTACGGATAATGTTTATCAGCTGATTTTGAACAAGACAATCTGGTTTGAGCGCCAGAAACGTCATCTTGATCTCAATTTGTGGGGTCATCTCCACGATTTCTCTATCTCAGAACTGGAGGCATGGCTTGGTCTCACCTTAGCAATGGGTTTGGTGAGAAAAAAACAGCTTAAAGTCTTACTGGTCTAAGAATTCTGTCATGAAGACCCCTTTGTTTCCAAACACCATGTCTTCATTTCTTAAACAATGACAATGCTCCAGACCCTGCTGATCCTAACAGGGATAAACTGTGGAAGATCAAGCCATTTTTGGATGCTTTGCTGCCAAGATTTACAGCAGTTTATGCACCTTCCTGGAATTTGTCTTTGGACGAAACACTTATCAAATTCAAGGGACGAGTCCAGTTTAGGCAATTTTTGCCTTTGAAACGAAGTAGGTTTGGACTCTAAGGGTTTGTCATAGCAGATTCTTCAACTGGCTATGTGCTCAACACTTCTATTTATACTGGTAAAGAGGGCTCTGCTGCTAGCAAAGACATAACCATGCCTGTTGTGATGAATCTAACAGAGCCATATGCCAATAAAGGATACAGGTTGCTTGTTGAAAACTGGTATACTAGTGTACCCCTCTTTCTGGAATTGGAAAGAAGAGGTATACTAGCTTGTGGAACAGTGAGGAGCAACAGGAAGTTTTTACCAAAGGACATTGTTGATCAGCGCATTGAACAAGTCAAAAGGCTCAAGCGAGGAGATTCCCTGTTTCGACAAAGCAATAACTTGATCTGTGTCACATGGAAGGATAAGAAGACTGTTCACCTGTTGTCAACTCTACCTGAGGGTTTGGAAATTGGTCAAGTGAAAAGAAAGCTTAGGTCAGAAGGTCAGTGGCAGACAAAGAATTTCACCCAATCAAAGCTGATAAAGCTGTACAATTCCAACATGGGAGGAGTTGATTTGGGGATCAACGAATTGCCACCTGCTCCAGACTTATGAAAGGAAATATTTGGTACTACAAAATTTTCTTTCATATGCTTGAAGTAGCAGTGCTGAATGCACACATCATGTACATGACTTCAAAGAATTGTTAGTGGAGCAGCTTATTGGAGGAAATTCCTTCCCGTCGGGAGAACTTGTCGAGGAATGTTGCTCCACATGTACCAGATATCCGTTTTAAGCACCAGCAGTTCCACCATCCCGTAGAAACTGACTCTCACATAAACTGCAAGGTGCACATTCAGCACGTGGAAACAGTCTATGAGTGTTCAGTTTGTCAAGTGCGCATGTGTGAAGCACCTTGCTTTGAGCATTATCACACTTTGCAGGAATTTCTCTTTGATGATCCAGAAAGAAATGGAGTTAAAAGGCTGAAAGATGTTCATGGCAGACCAAGGGCTGGACCAGGCAGACCCAGACAAAGGAGATCAAGATAATTTATATTTCTTACAGACACCAGAGAATATATTGCAAAAGTATTTTTGGGAAGTTAAAATTACTGGTAGACTAAACTGAGCCTTGAATTGTGTTCAATTTTTTGAGAAAAATGAGGTCTACTTTCAACAACTAATCGAAAAGAATTATACATTTTGTTATTGTTCTGCAGTAAATGCATAAATATAGTGCACATATGAAGAAAATTCCATATGTGAAATACATATATGTGACCGGGCACGGGATTTCGTACACTAACACTTTACCGTTTAACGGAACAATCCGTTTAGTATCCGTTTAGCATCCGTTTAAAACGGATCATTAAAACATTTAAGCTCTTTGCTCATCTGTTTCACGTTTTGGACAAAATGTTTAACATTTTAACCTATCCAAAATTTGCATCCGTTTAACAATTTGGCCCAGCCGTTTAAACGGTTAGCGTATCCGTTTAACGATAACTTGCATCCGTTTAATGTTTTTGACAAGCAAGTGATTAAAGAAGAAAACAGTCCTGCGACACCATCGATCATGCTGTGATCGAGCGACTTTGTTGCTCTTCCCATGGACTTACACTTTTCAACTCCCTGGTATTCGATTAGAAGAATTCTCAATCAAGATATTGAAACACAAGAACTTGCATCAATAATAGCATTATTGATTGTGCTACTTCTAAAAGACTTGTAACGTGTCGCTCGATTCTTTTTTAACCCATTGAAGTCATTGAATACTTGCCGTTTTTACGTCTTCAGAGTGATTTTCCATCTATAAACATTCCATAGCATTTCGTGACTCTTTATTTGAAACTACCACAGAAAGTGGTGCTGTTCCCGGAAATGCAGAGTGCGTATCGTGAGCACCACTCTACTGAGACGGCGTTATTGGGTCATGTGACACTCTTAGTTCTTTTGGACCTCAGCGCCGCCTTTGAAACTGTGGACCATGACATTCTTACTCATAGACTCCAGTCACTGCTCGGCCAACGTGGGACAGCTCTTCAATGGTTTCGATCCTATCTGAGAGGTCGATCGCAACAAGTAACAATAAATGGTGCTCTATCCAAGAAGTTTGGCCTAGAATGTGGGGTGCCTCAGGGTTCATGCCTTGGTCCCCTACTTTTTACTATCTATGCTAGTAAACTTTTCAGTATTATTAAATCTCACCTGCTGTCTGCACAATCGTACGCAGATGATACTCAATTATACTTGTCGTTTCGCCCATTAGAGAGTACGTGTGAAGCTGAGGCGCTGGATGCTATGGAGAAATGCATCGCTGATGTTTGTTCATGGACGATTAATGTTAACTTGATGTTGAACGATGATAAGACTGAGTTTCTAGTGATCGGCACGAGCAAGCAGCTATCTAAAGTGTCTGTTAGCAGTATTAGGGTTGGCGATGTTAATGTAATTCCTGTATACTCGGCGAAAAATCTGGGCTCCTGGTTCGACTCGCACATGGATATGGCAACGCATATAACAAAGACCTGTGGTAGTGCATTCTTTTATCTGTATAATATCCGGGACATACAAAAATACCTTACTAGCAAATGTACTGAGAAACTGATTCATGCATTTATAACCAGTAGGTTAGACTATTGCAACAGTCTACTGTACGGAGTTCCAGACCATCAGGTGCAAAAACTCCAACGTGTTATGAACGCCAGTGCACATTTGATTTTCTGCGCACCTAAACACTGTCATATTACGCCGTTCCTTAAACAACGTCACTGGTTGCCTACCCGCCTACGCATCGAGTTTAAAATCCTTTTGATCACCTTTTAAGTACTCCAGGGCTCAGCTCCTAAATATCTCATTGATTTAATTTCTGTTTTACCGCCATCCTGCTATGATTTACGGCGAAATAACAAGGGAATTCTTTTGAGCACCCCACAGCGTTTTACAAAAGCTACCATGGGAGATCGATCCTTCATGACCGCAGCACCACGGCTTTGGAACAGTCTTCCCACTTTAACGATTATTTTGAATGTTGCAGAAGCAAAAGTACTAGAGCTAACCACCCGTTTAAGATCCAAACGAAATCAGCAAGAATTAATGCCTTCAAGTATTCCTTCTTTGTTAGAATTATTAAGGAATGGAATAATTTGCCAAACCACTTGTTCGGACACGACACCAATGTAAACAGGTTCAAGTCAAGCCTTAAAAAGTGGATGAATATATGCCACAGTACTTAATATTATAGATATCATAGATATTTTAGACCTTAAATTTTGTAATAGATATTTTAAAATTTTAGATTTTAGATTATAATTTTAGTTAGGGGACCTAAATAGGGCTAACCTCATGGTCCTCCTTTTCAAATACTCCCTTTGTATTCTGTATTTGAATAAAGTATTATTATTATTATTATTATAAAGCATTAGATCTGCTTGCGCCACAAATGATTTTAAAAGGAAATTTAAGGCATTTTTATTCAAGAAGGCATTTTGTTAATACAATTAGGTTATATTTAGATTTTTACATAGTTCTGTAAATTATTTTTCTTATCGTTAATTGTAAATAGTGTAAGTTCCGTTTTTGATTTCATAGAAATTGTAAATAGGTTATTTATTGTAATGCGCATTTGATTATTTTATAGAAAATGCGCAATATAAATATTAAATATTATTATTATTATTATTAAAACGTCATTATGTCGTCCATTCTGTCAACAGTGGAGCTACAAGAATGGCCCAAGTTCGGTTTGTTGGCGATTTGTGCTAAGTTTACAGCCATATTTCATATGTAATGGCTGCCTGATGAGCATTATTAAGCGTGACGGTAGCTAAGAGTCCACTTTCTCAAAGAAGCGAGCAACGTGATGTTCTTTGTTGTCGAATTTGGCTTGTTAGTCGAGTCTACTGTACTTCTCGTTTTTGAATTATTGATGAATAAAGTTGTCAAGACCTTACAATTTGATTTCAAGTTTTTGCTTTTCTTTGTTAATTACAGGAAAGTAATTTAATTTGTTTTCTATCGGTGTCCGTCGAAAAGTATTAGTATGAAACGTCGGTGTTCCGCCGGAACAAATCTTATAATTATTCGCAACGGTTTCTGATCGGTACGTGGCTTCCCACTGTTCTTTAGCCCGACTTCATCCATTTAACATTTTGATCTATCCGTTTAAGGATTCTGTTTAACCGTTTAAAGGGCAACTGACCCCCATTTTTGCCGTTTTTACATAAAACTTTGAAGTATGTAGATCAGAAAAATCCAACTTTGATACCATGTACGTACAGCTTCCCTGTAGCCGAAAACAAAATTTCAAATCGCGAAAAATTACTATTGAATGGCGCCATATCTGAGCCCGCGGTACATTACCGCATTAAGCCCGTGACGTCACAACGTGAAGAGCATTTCTTCACACATTGAGAATTTGTAGGTTTCACGTGCAAAATACAGCGTATAGAGATCTTTATAGTAGTTTTATTGTTCCTAATGGTTTACTGTTGTGTGCCCGAGTGCACCAACCATTCTGTTAAGACTGAGTCTGTCAGTTATCACAAGATCCCGACCGATCAAGCTCTTCAGAAAGCATGGCTTGCTCGAATAAAGAGGGAGAATTTGTGACCCTCCACGGGATTTCCAACATAATGGTGATAACACGGGCACGCGTGCGATGACACGGCACGCTAAGCGTGACATCTGACACGCATATGCGCATATTTAATAAGGAAACAAAGAGTGTCACGGTAGCTTTTGTTTTGCACGTCTTAACACGCTAAATCTTTTTATTGACTTTATTTTCTGCAGCGTGTTAAAAGACACGCTTCATAGCGTGTTAAAGTCGTGTGATATGGCACGGTAGCACTGAAGAGGTTAAGCAAGAAAGGCTCTTACTGCGCTGTGAAAGTTACTTAATTAATGAAAATTGAATCACGGTCGCGAAAAAAGGCGGCTGATGTAAAAAGTTCTTCCAAGCACAAGCGCTCACACCTTACGCTGAAAGATGAGAAATGAAATAACAGGACCGTAAATTATTGAAAAAAATCAAGAGCCATTATGTGGCTCTTGAAAAAATATAACTTGTTGTCGATACAATTCGTCTTGTGAACTAACATAACAAAGCCAAAACAGCATTGAAGATTTTTACTTTCCTTCTGTGCGTAAAATGTTCACATAATTACACTATACTAAACATCAAGCATTCGTACTATTTAAATACTACGTAAGGCTTGTAGTTGGCACCACGAAAGAGAGATAAATCGCTCACTTAAAACTCGTGCTTTTAACAGCCTGCGAGCTAGGTGTTTCGATTGCTGCAAACGTGTCTTATTATGGGGTATGATTTCTGTTCGTTACCATAGTTACTTGAAACTGACATCTTGTAACGCTAAAAAACAACAGTAAACATGGCATGCAAAGCAACGGAACGTTCTCACTGTTTAAATTTCACAACGGAAGATTTAGATCAAGTAGAAAGTGTCGAGGAAATGTACTTCAAAACGAGAGAGGTTGAGGAAGAGGATAAAGAGGATGATTATTCAGATCCCAACAGCAGTTCTGACGACGAAGGCATCGCTGATCAAGATGAGCCGGGAGATGATGCTGTCGAGCTCATGGAAATTTACCAAACCGAACGTGCTAAAGTGCAAGCATTTTACTGCGAAACCTGTAAATGTAAAATGGGCGTGGGAGAGATGGCATGCAGTGCAACGCTGAGCCTAGATGATGTCACAGAGTGTCGAAACAACTGCAATGAACTATCATCCGCTGAACTGGACCTGGTCATACTGGGAATCATTCACAGTTCCTTAAACTGTAACGAAACCAGCATCTCCGGCAGAGTGGAAAAAAATCGCCAAAGCACTAGAATGTGCTTCTTTTACCACGGAAAAAGAATTTGCAAGAAAACCTTCCTATTTCTGCACTGTCTTCAATCCTACCGGTTTCACAGTCTCGTTAAGGTATTCCTGGAGGCTAGATTGACCCTTCCAGATTGCTGTTATTTTTAAACATCTGGTAGATAAAGGTTTGAAAAACATGTATGCAAAATTTTAGATCAGTAGAAACAAAACTGTCTGATTTATTGGGCAGTAAAATCTCGTTTCTACGGCCATTTTCACGGTAAAAAAAGGAAAACGATACTTGTAGCGTCATGCTGTGGATATCCCACAGGATCGTCTTGTTGACAGCTCGATCAAATAAAACCTTGTAATCTGTAATGTAAGACCCTCCTTCAACATGGCAGGCCACGAGGGAACACGTCCGCTTGAAGAAGCCTTCAAGAATAACGGGTAAATAGTCATTTTATTAATCATATGTGTCGCTTGTTGAAGGCATTCTTTATGGCTTAACTTTGTTTTTTTGTCCCCTAGTTTCACGGGAACTCCTCCAGGACTCAGACGCCTCATTCGAGGATTTTCGCAGAAGGACGGAGAAACAGCTGAGAAAGCAAGGCTGCGCTTCTATCGCCGAATATATGGAATTTTTTGGGTAAGAACCTCAGAGATTTCTTTCTCTTGCCTCTTGTTGTGTGATTTTAGTTTTTTACTTACCTGTTCTGCATTTTTTCCGCGTACATATTGGTCATCTCCCGGCTTTGCGAATTATCGGACGTGGTAGATTGTCCATCATTACTTTGCGAACCAATATGCAATTTATAAACAAACTATATTTCTGCAGCAGTGCAGTATCCTATCTTCGTCTTATTGATGAAGTTCTAATGCTTATAACATCATCATTGCAATCGTCTCTGTTTGCCTTTTTAGTTTGGAAACAAAATCGGCACAGGGATGTTTCAAGGCAAGGTAAATCCAACATATGTGTATCCTGAGGCATTGAAAGTAGCCATAAGGGACCTGCTGGATGAAAATCTTCGAGAATACCCTGATCCTGAAACATCAGCGGTAAGATTTTGATTTTAACTCCATACTCTAGACGAAGGTAGAAATTCAAATGATATGTAATTACTCTTGCCTATGTCAAACTGTTGTGGCTAGGGGGTTTGGGGGAGGGGGTTCAGAACAACACTACTATCAGTGAGATGGGCTTGCTTTGTGAATTTGCTTTCTGCAATGGCTCTCACAGGTAATCAAAGTAAATATTTGTTCTCACTGATTTTATTTAAAATTCATTCTTCTGTAGGTTTACAAGGTCACCTTCAAGGACTTATACCATGCTAAATGGCCAGGAGATTGAGTCATTTGTAATTTTTTGATCTGCCCTCAAGTGTATTGCTTTTTTGTTACGGTTTCCGATGTGGAATTATTATTCACTCTAGTTAAATTTGTAATCTTTTTTTTGTTTTGTATTTTCCTTTTTTGTGACTGACAAATGACAAGAAACGTGTCTATTTTGCTTCTATGACAATACAGAATTTTTTGATAAAATTTTATAGAGCCCAATCTATACAAACTACCCATGCAAACTGAATCCAATGTAAGGATTTGGAGCAACACAAACAATTGTTTGCTACCTTTTCTTTTCAAAAATACAAGTGTACATTACTTTTGTTATGGAATGTTTTTGTCAAACTTACATGGAGTTTGCTAAATTTTTTGGGTTATGGGGGCAGTCTTTGTGATTTCTCCTCACATGGGTGCTACTGTGGCACCATTTGCACTTTTTGCCCCCGACAGTTACGATGGCCGATTCTGGTGCAGCAACTGCAGCACCTTCAGGAATCGTTGGCATGCCACCCAATCCATCACGAACAGCATTTTCTGCTAGACAAATAGCCTCCGCTTCCATTCGGTCTTCATCCTCATCCTCTCCGTAGGTGTGTCTTATCTGACAGTTTTTCACATACTTCTTCCTGTAAAAATAGATTGCTCACTATAAATCGCCACACAAAGCTAATAACAACACAGGCCAAAAATATAATGGCATTCAAAACAGCATGATATACGTTGACAAAGACAAACAGCTGGGGAATCAGAAAGAAACCCTGTGATGATACTTCAATGTAGTGTATAAAAAACACACCATTTTTCACTTGCAAATGGATATTTAAATTGTGAATATTTACCTTAATTCTTGTTCCTCTGATCGACTAATTTTTCTCTGTACCCTTTTCCCGCCTCTGTCTTGTAACGTTCAAGCCGTTTCATGCGGTCTTCATTATCCTTTTGGCACTGACAGAAAAGTAATACAGTGAATGATTCTATATGAAGTGCAGTTGTTCTCATAACCACAAGTTTTTTGGGTGTCTGCTGCATTTGTAATACATTCATGCATTCACGCCATAAATTGTCTCAGTTTCTGTGGCATAAAGTTACTGAAAGTAAATCCCCCCCTGGATAGGATACTTGTCCATTACAGAGTTACCCCCACGCATTATCTTTGCTGGTCCCCATCTCCTCTGTGCTTGTGGAGAAGGGTGCTATGAGAGCGAGGTGTTTTGCCAGAGATCTCAACTAGTGCACTGTGATATCTATATTTACTATTATGCTTATTGCAGCAGACACAAATATCCATTGGGTACCTATAAATCTGTAACACCTAGAAACCCCTTGGAAAAAAGGCATGCAATAACAATGTTTTGCACTCTTGAATTTGCTATTTACCATTTAGTAATTTTATTCTGGTATTCTTGGTCATCCGTGGTTGTGAGATTGAACTAAAGGAACTGACAGTTGGTAGTTTCTATGAATAATAAAACTGTTAAAAAAAAAGAAAAAACATACCATATTCTGGATTCCACTGAGAATTGGTAGTCCCAATCTTGAATATAAGTCCACAATCCAGTGGTACTGGGGACCCTTCTCTTTAAAGCACCAGGTCATATTGGCCTGAATGAGGCCCAAATTTGTAGAGGCCTGGTAGTGCTTCTGATGCAAATTTGTATCCTTGGCCCTGAATTTTGTTAAGACACTAAAGGTGGCCTCTGGGAGGTTTGAATGTCCCTTACCCATATCTTGGTGTATCACCTCCTCTGCTTTTTTGGCCCTGTCAGCACACTCTATCTCATACGCCAGTCCATGAAGTTCACATTTCAGGGGGTGAGTAGAGTGATATGGCTGACCTTGGCACTTCATGTCCGGGTAAAACCCATTTTCATCTGCCACACACTCTTTACATTTACACTTCACCAGTGGATGAAAAGAACATGATCCCCCCTCCCACTCATGAATGTCCCTGCCGTGGTATTTGCCAAGAGTCAGCATGGTATCTCTGTACTTTTGGGAGCTGTTGCCAGCCTGAACCAAAGCACAGTAGTGATTACGCTTGGCATTTTGAATGAATCCTGGACCAATGCAACCACAAGCAGGTTTGTTCTTTGTAGCAACAAATGTATGCTTTTTACCAGCACAACAGCATTTCACTGATTCAACTGCAGGAAATTCTGATTTGTGCAGGGCAATATATGCTGGGGAAAATGATGACATAGCTTTAATGTCCTCCAACTTTTTTCCATGAGCCCTTCCCACGTGCCCCCCACACAACATAATCTTTGACTCCTGCTCATTTGAAAATGAATACCTGACCCCTTTAGCAGATGAAGAGTCGGCATCCTGCCAATTTACTTCAACTTTCAGGTCTTCTTCTTTTGCCTTGGCCCAAAGCACTTGGCTCAAATGACCCTCAGCTGACTTAGCAGTGCCTTCCCATAATTCTTCATCGCAAATTCTGTCTGCACCTCGCATAGACAGATGCCCATAATAAAGAAGAGCACCTGTAATGTAATTTTTTATGACAAAGGTACAATTTTGACTGAAGTGACCCCGTATTAGCCAGCACCCATCACAGCATGTTACAGCTCTGGACCAGCTACCTATTTGCTCAGGTGAGAGTTGTTTCATATGATGCTTTGCATCATCACACATCTCATCCAGAATTTCTTTGATGTGTGGTAGGGCAAGGTCTATAACCTCCAAAAATGGTTTTTCTGATGTTACTCCCAGACCCAGACCCCTTCCCAATGTTTTCCTATAGGAGGCATAACCATGGCCACTAATAAAAAAGGCTAAGGAAAGGGCCAAGGACACAATCTGTCTCCTTGAATCCAATGCAAGCTGACTGCTCTTGTAGTCGATTGTTGTCAACCAGCATCCACAGCAGCTGAAGTTGAAGGTCATTGCCCCACCAAAGCCTTTCTTTCCATGTGCAGTGAGGACAAGCTTTCCTAAAATGCAATAAAAGGAAAATAGGAAGCGTGCAAGATATTTCCCCGGTGAAGTGATCAATATTTGTGCAAACAAATTGCAATAATTCACCACTGGTAAGTTAGGTCCATTTTATTATCATTTCAGAGAAAATGGCAAAAAAAAAATTGCATACAAACAAATAAATATTCTGTTCATTGGTGACATGCAGACCACAAGAAAGAGATTTTAGAGGAATAGAGTGCCACTAGCTCTGTTCTTTCTTTGAAATGTGCCAATCTAAACATACATGCATTTTCTGATCAAAACACTCTCCACAGTACATGAAATATGACTATTAGCAAATCTGACAACAGAAGGCGTCACAGTTGAACAAGACTAAGGCACTAAATTTTCGTACAGACAGTAAACTAAAGGTTACCTTTACATTTCCCTTGATTGGATGGACAATTGAAAAATTCATTGAAGTCTTGGATCAACTTCACAATGGACGACGTCGTCCCTACGAATAATCCTTCTGAAATACTAATGCTGCAAGAAACACAAAATACCAGTTGTAATTTACAAAGGCTCATACTAGCTGGTAGGACTCGTAGAACATGCCAGAAACTGTGTGTAGAACTCAAATGTAAATGCCTGAGATATATCTTACAGAAAGTTTATTCATCATTTTAGAGAGAGATGCCGATAACAATGAAAGTAAGGCTAAATTATTCACATCAACTTGTGAAATATTGTAAAGTCTCACTTTTGTTAGAGTGAATCGTCTCTTCTGACACGGTCGAGTATTTACACAGCGAACCAAAACTGAAAGTTGAAGAACACATGCAAAAAGAATATCATATAAAATATCTAATATCAAAAGAAAGCTGTATGACCCAATCAATTTTTGTATTCATAGCCTCTAGATGAAAATTACCTCAGAAAAGCAGAAAATAAGCTTATATGTCAATATATATATGACACGAAAGAATCACAAAATAATTCCTACTCACCCTGATTTGCAAATATCCTCATGAGCTTTTTGCTTAGACGGAGGCTCATACTCTTCATCTGAATCTTTCACCGCCTGTGCAGAGTTTTGTTGTACAGGGACAGCTTTATCGACCGCTTTACCTTTGTAAGCTTCATCGCCTTTCAGAAACTCATCCAAGGTGCCATCACTTTCTAGTTTCCGTTCCACGTCCTTGGCACTTTTGAATTTTCGGCCTTCAGGGTCGACGAAATCGGTATTTTTTTTTGTTCCTGATTGCCGAGAAAGAATTTGCCAACCAGCTTCTCCAAGTTTTGCAAAGTCCAAGCGGCTTCTAGAACCACTTCCCGAGCCTCGAGCAGAATGAAGAGCGTTCGACCACACTACCGGATCACCGTCCGCCATAAATAAATCTCTCTGTATATGATCTCTAATAAATAAATCTCTCTGTATAGTAAATAAATCTCTCTTTGAATAAATATATATATCTGTAGTCTCTCTTGAATCGTTTTCCGATGAATCTCAAAATATTGCGTGGCTATCAACACACGCTGACTCCCGCTGACTCAAGCAGGCCGAGGTGTCGTTGCTAGGTGAAGGGATTATCACGCGATCTGATTGGTTTCCCGGGAAAAAAGGACTAACAAATATGGACTCTCTCGCCATGTATGGGGGCAAATTTAGTGTTTTACCGCTGAATACGAGGACTGTGGACTCTGTAAACGTGGCTGCCATCAAAATATGGCAAAGAAGATCGAACCTGGCGATTTTTGTAAAATTTATGGCTGATTTAGAGGCAAAACTGGCTAGTAAAGTACATATGGTCACACTTAAAATATATTTACTTCAAGACGATTACTGGTAGAGATTTCAAACTTGGCTGGGCAAAACTGCATAGAATAAGGAAATTTTTCACCGCAGTCCGCACTCGGGAATGCAAGAGTGATCAAAATACAAAATCTCAAATTTCATGATGGTATTTTTTTTTTAATTTCTTCTGTAACAATACCTTAAATCAAAATTATAGTGCGGACTGCGGTGAAAAGTTGAGTTTTTATGCGTGTTAACTGTGTGCAAAACCTTGGGAGTAGATAATAAATTACTGTTTACATTTGATCAATTTTGTCCAATTTAGTGGATGCAATCACCCCCTTAAATTCCTTACATTCCAAACATTCCTTAGATTTTTATACAATTCAAAATATATTTTTGGGATCTATAAGAAATAGTGAATCTCAGGCATTAAAATGACTTCAGTCTCTTAAATATTGGCATAAAAAACAATGCTTGCAAATATATACAAAACTGAAAAAAATAGCCTCCAGGAATACCTTAAGCACTACAGGAAGAATGGATTGACCTTGCGGACCCATGGAAACTCGAAAAGGCTTCCGAGTAGTGCCTCGTCTACCGAAATAGTGGAACAAGTGGTCAAATTCATTAAAAATGTAGCTGAGGAACAAGCCCTCCTTCTCCCCGGACGTGTTCCGGGTTTCAAAAGGATTGATGTGAAGCTGTTACCGTCCAACCTCACAAAACACAATCTTTGGAAGACGTATTTCGACATCTGTACGAGCACGGGACAAACATCAGTGGGCTATTCGAAATTCTGCGACCTGTGGAATCAGCTATGTCCGTTTATTTTGATTATGCGGCCTGCAACTGACTTATGTTGGACATGCCAGAAAAACAACAGTCAGATTAACAAAAGTGCCAATTTACCAGAAGCAGAGAAAGTGAATGCGGTCAGAGGACAAGAAGAACATCTCCGTCTAACCTCAGGAGAACGAGAATATTACAAAATGGTATGTAAGGAAACGAAAGCGCACGTTCAAGCACATCTTGAAGAAGACGATTTTGCGTTTGGACAGATACCTTGCTCATACAAAGGAACAGTGCATTACCCTTACGACTACGCACAACAGCTGCACTATCCCGCAAATCCTAACCAGCCAGGTCCAATCTATTTTAGGATGCCAAGAAAATGTGGACTCTTCGGCGTATGCTGTGAAGCAATTCCACGCCAAGTCAATTTTCTTATTGACGAAAACGTTTTGACAGGGAAAGGAGCAAATAGTACAATTTCTTACGTCCATTACTTCTTTGAGCACCATGGATTAGGCGAGATTCACGCACGAATCCATGCAGACAACTGCGGGGCCCAAAACAAAAATTCTCCATTTTTGTGGTACTATTTGTGGCGTGTAAACAATGTACTGCACAGTAGTATAAACTATGACTTTCTGTTGCCCGGACACACAAAGTTTGCCCCTGACTGGTGTTTTGGTTTAGTCAAGCAAAAGACAAGGCGTACCTTTATTTCATCTCTGTTTGACATTGCCAGGGCGGTCAAAGAATCTGCATCAGTTAACGTTGCCGAGTTTGTCGGCTTACATAATGGAATAGTTCGTGTCCCTACATATGACTGGGCCACTTACCTAGGACAATTCTACAAGAAATTACCTAACATTAAATCATATTATCATTTTCGATTTGACAAGGAGTTCCCAGGAACTGTATTTTGCAAGCAATACTGGTTCTCGGAAGAAAAGGCCATTAACCTTCTCCGAAACAGAAATCAGCTCCCGCAACCTGGTCAGCTCCCCGAAATAGTCCGTCCCCAAGGCATCAGCCAGGAGCGTGCCGAATATCTTTATAAAGAAATCAGAGAGTTTTGTCGTGACGGAACCGAAAATTTGGTTGCTCCGCCTGTTTCAGATTGAGAACTTGTTAAATTTATTGCGAGTGACTGATAGCTAATTGAGAGTATTGTAAAATTATCTTCGTAAAGATGCAGTACCTATTTATTCGCTTTTTTACATCAATGTATGTGGTTGAAAACTTAGTGCAAGTAATTAAACAAAATGTTACCTTTCACGGGAAAACGTACACTAACGGCTTTCCGTTAAACGGGTGAAACGAACGGCTATCGAACGGGTTAGAAACGGGTCACCAAGCCGTTTGAAACGGGTAAGCAAACCGTTCGAACGGCTGATGAAAATTTCGAACGGGTTGCCAAGCCGTTCGAACGGCTAATGAAAAATTTCGAACAGGTTGTCAAGCCGTTCGAACGGCTGATGAAAAATTTCGAACGGGTTGCCAAGCCGTCCGAACGGCTGATGAAAAATTCCGAACGGGTTGCCAAGCCGTCCGAACGGCTGATGAAAAATTCCGAACGGGTTGCAAAGCCGTTCGAACGGCTGATGAAAAGTATCGAACGGGTTAGCAAACCGTTCGAACGGCTGATGAATTCCGAACGGGTGGCCAAGCCGCTCGAACGGCTGCGAAAAAATTATTCGAAAGGGTAAACAAACACTTCAAACAGTTGATTAAAAATAATTGTGAACGAGACGCCACCCACGATAACCTTGATAATTGCGTTCATTCCTTTTCAAACGAATGCCGTGGCGCAATGAACGGCTGAATAGCTCACTTGAATTTCGACGGAAACCTCTCTATCGTGGAAACTCCTGCTTTCACTACTTTATTATTTTCATCGCTAAAAGCCAAAGAAAGTAAAATTGAAACGCAGCGAACATAGGTTACGTATTATTTTGTTTCCAAAATCGTTCGAACGGCTAGGTTAATTGATGAAACTGGTACATAGGAAATGTTTAAACGGTTTCTTATTTATTGTAACAACACATAACAAAATAATTGTAGTGCAATAAATATTTATAGCGTACTTGACTTCTTTAGTGTCAATTTCTTCACTTCGGGACCTTTTATTTGTTCGTAAGGTCAACACCACACATTGCTCAAACAGACAAATAAAAGCATTTTACCAGTTAATTGAAGTTAATGCCTTTCAAGCAACCATCTGACAATAGTTTCCAATAAAACCGAAACCGTTATTTTTCTCTCAATTTGCCGTGACGCTTCAAAATACCAAAAATCACGCATCCTTCAGCCGAAACAAGCGCACCACACATGAATATACGTCGTTCTTTAATCCATGAGCCGCCCTACCCTAGCCAGCCCTTTTCAGTAACGGACTCGATGTGGCTGGGTATTCTGCAGTTACTCGGATTCTTTACCGTTGCAAATAATTTTGCATATTCGCCGATGCTTCTTCGCCGATGCTTTCTCGGCGAAAGCGAAAGAGTTTGTTGATTCAGCTTTCCGGTTGCCTTGGAAATGCATTCCAGAGCAACCAGAGCATGCTGGGAGAAAAAAATGGCCGCTTGAGATTCACACGTGGTTTCAAAAAAATATTAATGGTTGTGACAGCTTGTCCTTGTATTTGATTCACGAACAAGCTTGGATAACATCAATTTTATCAGACTTGCCAGCCGGGAAACTCAAAAAAACGGAAAACTCGAGTTACTGCAAGTTTCTGGGTTCTTAAAACAGCGCGAACGGGTGAATTTCTTTCAACGAACGAATGGCATAATCCCGCTCGTAAGGCCTAGCTAGATACTAGCTCAATGTTTTTCTTCCTGAACGGATGATCCAGTTCGTATGACGGATTATACACGTCGTTTAAATTTTCGTTTATCGTCGTTTTTTTTTTCGTTTTTCGTCGTTTACACGTCGTTTTATTCTCTGTTTCTGTATGTGCGGGAATCTCCCAAGTACGAGCTAGTCTGTGTATGTGCAATAACTTCGACCATGTGTTGTTGAAACCTTCGCGATTTGAATATCTTAACCACGTTTATACCGCGATCCTTCATGTTAGCACGTACCTTGTATATATATACACACACGTAAACATATACGTCGTTTTCTTTCGTTAAAATTTTCCTTGTGCGCCAGTGTTTTCCATCTAACAACATTGAAGTCATGTTGTTCGCGGTGTGCGATGGTGTGCGACAAACGCAGACTGCACTTGCAGACCGCAGACCTGCAGACTTGGAGACTCGATAAATTGGCACACTCGACCTACATTTTTTTGTGACGTTAACGGCTCATCCTTCAATCTCCCGCCAAAATGGACGAAGGTGAGCAGATTTCTACCTTGTGGATTACATAGAAGGAGTTGTCTTACGGTGACGAGTTCTTCGCGACAATAGAACATTACTAGAATATTAACCGAAAGATAGAAAAAGCTAAGTGTTTTTAAACCATCGAGAACGTTTTGCGTACTGTTACTAAGTGAGTACTTTGTAACCAAAGCCACGCGTCCACGGCTGACATGACAGACAACAAGATTTGAATATATTTCGCTTACATTGCGAATAATGGCCACCAACGATCGTGCATGGTTTATTAAGATGGATGCATATTTAGTGCGGAGGAACTGTGAGGAGGAAGTGGAATTCCGTCAGGCGAGTCAATGGCAACCGTATGTACATTACTTAAGATATTCGTTGCGTGTATTGGGTTGTTTACAGTAGGTTTTTGAAATCGTTGCTTGTATAGGTTGATGTACAATATACCAATACTGCACTGAGTAATAAATAAATGACCTTAAGTGTGCTTTTTTGAAGTTGTATTACTAGTAAAATGCCAAGCAATCGCAGAAAACGTTAAAGCAGACGTTTTGTGATAAACGTCACGGCCATACAAATGTCTCGCTCCATTCTCGTCCATATCCATTTCTAGGAAAAAGTCACGTTTTGTCTCGTTTATTGGCGTGATTTTTTTATTGCACAAATCTCGCCGGGTTATCGCTGAGAATTTCGCCCAAATGTCACGGCCATAAAAATGTCTCGTTCTTTTCTCGTCCATTTATCGTTCAATTTTTATCGCCCGCGTCGGGCCAATTATCGTCACGCTTTGTATCGCTCATTAGCGAAACTTTTTATGGCTTGAATCTCGCTCGTGTCTCGCTCAGAATTTTCGTACGGGAAGGACTTTCGTTGAAACGAACGCAGGGCTTTTCGACTCGGAAGTGGTTTCTGTTGGAAAGAAAAGAACCAACGAAGACGAGGATGCTAATGCGTCGAAAAAATGAAAAACTTCTAGTGACGAGGTAAGCTAGTAGTGTTGAGCAATTTTTCATCAAGATTCATCAAACGAGCGTTAAATTATTCGTTAAATTCAATTACGGTCACTTCGCCCCATGGTCATTTCACTCCCAGTCACTTTGCCCCAACCAAGAGTCAGTTCGCTCCATAGAGAAGTTACTTCGGTCCATGTAAGAAATTAGTGAAATTTGTCATGAACTGTTTGTTTTGATGTTGGAGTTGGACTGAGTTACATCGCACGCGACTTGTAATATTTTGTTAAAAATAATATTCGCCTCCTGAACTATAACTGTTAATGATTTTATTTAGTTCTCGAGATAGTTTTCTGACGATTGTGAATTACTACCGTAACGGTAATGTAAC
Source organism: Ricordea florida (assembly GCA_949710005.1). Lineage (NCBI taxonomy): Eukaryota > Metazoa > Cnidaria > Anthozoa > Corallimorpharia > Ricordeidae > Ricordea > Ricordea florida. The sequence goes on along the minus strand of OX453276.1, from coordinate 13,215,921 downwards.
GCTATCTTACCGTAACGCAAGTACCTGTGGTATAGAGGTGTTCTTCATGCCGAAAAGTAAACTTCAAAGTTGAATTTGTAGTTGCAGATGTTAAGTGAATTCATCAGAGAGCGAGATGAAAAACAGGCCCGGTTAAAACAGCAGCGTATTAATAGTGAGAAGGCTAAAACAACTAAAACGGCGTCCATTCAGTGTGACAGACGAGACGTCCTCGAAAGATCAGAAGTGGCTGTGCAGACCGAGTTCCCAGACGTAATGGATGATCTGAGGGAACAAATCAGACAGCTGACTAAGATGGTGGCCGATCTTACCGCCCTGAAGAACCAACACCAAAGCGAAGTGGGTAATAATCAGTTAAACGACGCAGACATCCTCTCTGACTCGCTAAGCGATGCCTTGCCATTCGACGCGGAACTTTCCAGCATAGTTAGTACTACTAACTATGTTTCCAGTAATCAGCCAATTCCAGAAACGCCACCAGCGCCACCACCGCTTTCACTCCAACCATTTCTGCGATCACCGCTATCCACCATTAATCAGAATGCCCCACTTGTGCAGCGCAGATACAGCAGTCACGGCCCCACAGATGATCAGCGGCAAAAGGTTGAATCGATGGTTTCCCTCGGAGGTAACATTATCACAACCGCTATGGCCTGCGTAGACGTTCTGTTCACAGACGACAAACTGGCTAACGGCAACATTTCTGGGTCCAATGGCTATCGGCAGCTGGATGAGTTAAAGCTCCGTTTTTTAGAATCAACGCTCCGTTGGAAATTTGAATCTCCAGTTTTCACTAGCCAGTGGGAGAGTGTTCGAACACGCATCAACACCAAATGTAGGGGAAAGAGACGAACTGTAATTAGAAGACTACAGAAAAATACAAATTTTTGATTTGACCTTCTTAAGAGACAACATTGCAACGTATGTAGTTACTGATAATTAGGCAAGTTTTCTTTTTCAGTTCCGTAGATATTAGTGTAAAAATAGGTTAGGTCATTCTGTTGCCCTTACATAAGTTTATGAAGTACTCGAGTGAAAATATTGCATGTTTTATGATAAGTTTGTGACATGCAAAATAAACTAACATTAGGAGGATCAGACTTGTATCTTGGCAATTCTGTGTTTTTAAAGAGTTCCTTTCAGAACAGGGATGTTTGAAATTTTTCTTTAGCGAATAGGTATCACAAGACTGTGTTCATAATTACCGTTTGCCGTGTTCGGAGGCACTGTTCGCCGCTTTTCGAAGCCTGTCTTTCGAACTTGATTTAAAACCATTGCGTAACTCCGAAAAACTAAGTAAAAGGAAGTTATTTCGAATAGCAATAACTGAAAATAGTGTTGTCATTGGTGCCGTGAAAAGGGACTGACTGCAGAGCTGGGAGTTACACTTCTTATGTTGTCACGGTTCTTTTCGGCTACCCTGGGTGCCAGTGGGGTTTGTTTTGTTTTCGTGGCGAAGCTGCAATTGCGAGCGCTCAAAAGCGCAGCTTCGCCTCGAAAGAAAACAACAAAACTTTCCAGGGAAATTTCAGTGCAGCATTTTTGATCATGAAATCAAAACAAAACAGGTTTCATGTTACAATTTGTGATTCATTCGAAGATAACAGGTGAAGTTTACAAAATAGATCACCGATCCGACGATAAAAATTAGTTTTGTGTGCGCGTGATTTTACTTTTTTACAACCTAAAAATATTGTCTTTCTCGCTGTGAAAAGCGACAAATAGGCTTGATTACGGCGGAAAGCTGGAAATATGAATTTACTAGTATGTTGTCCTGGCTGTGGCCTAATTTCAGCCGTCGGTTATCTCAAATTTTTTCGATTATGAAATCATTGATCTTGCTATAAATTTCCGTGTTTTGAGAAAAGAATGTGGCAAACAAAACAAGTTTCATGAGACAATTTGTGATTCATTGGAAGACAACAAATGAAATTTACAACATGAATCACCGATTCGATGATAAAAGTAATATTACGAATGCGTGCTCGTGATGAAGATAGGATAATTTTTCGCGCACGCAAGTTGACACCGTTGTGACAAAAACTTGGATCGGATCAACGTTAAGAAACTCTTACAGATGGTTGCCTTGATCTCTGTCTTACTATTATTTAATAACACAGCACAAACGTGATATTTCGCACACCAGAGTGCAATATGACACAGCATGACACGGCATGACACGGCTTTTGTTTTCGCATCCTTTGACACGCTGCTTTGTTTAACTGAACACGGTTCGTTGTTTATGTGTAACAAAAGAAAAAATTTAATTATGCGTGCATCGTGGCACACTGCTACCATGTTAACAAAAATTTCTTTTGTCTACCATGCTAAAATAGCGTGCCCGTGTCATCACCATTATGCTGGAAATCCCGTGGAGGGTCACATTTACCCAACCTGAAGAACTGCTATGTATGTAGCGAGCACTTTGAAAGTTCGTGCTTTGAAGTGGATTTAATGGAGCAGTTAACAGGAATGAAAAGGAAAAGAAAACTTAAAAAAGATGCTGTGCCATCAGTCTTCAGTTTTTCTAAGCCGCCAGCTAAAAGAAGAGCTACAACAGAGAATCGCCTCAAACGAAAACAAGACGAAGAGGTTAGTTGATACCACGTTTATACGGTTGTGTGTCAATGACTTGTTGGTGAATATATACCGAGTTACTGTTACTATTTATCCGTTGGATATTTGTGCTTTTAAATGCTATTTCAATTTGTAGCTGAACTTTCTAGTTTATTATCATTAATCTTACTCAAAATCGAACTCTTACTCCTTGGCGGTCATGTTATTTGCACGTGGCAAACGTGAAACTATCATCGCGCCAAACTCAAGAGATATTGGGTCGACTATGGATCGAATATACATGTAAAATCAATGTAGTAAACAAACTTCAAAGCAAAATATTGAGTTCTTTTTGCGTTTGAACGATATATAGTGCACTTTATGTTTCATATTGCTACAATTATAACAAACATTTTGTTTGTATGGTACAATAATAATAATAACAATAAACTTTATTTTACACAGAATGCAAAAAGGAAACCTTATTTTGTAGCTGTGTGTAAAGAAAAAAATTAAAAGAAATAAATATATAATAGATATATAACCCATTTTGTATATATGAATACATTATTAACAGAAATTGTAAGGTTTAAGTTTTTCCCTGCAACTACTTTCAAAATTAATGTTTGTTTCTGCATTTTCTAAGGTACTTGAGAGGCTATGCACAACTTCACGTGAGCCTGAAGCTCCTGCTGTAGAAACAGACATACCTGTAGACATGGAAATACCAGATTTCCCCTATGAGCCACAAACAAAGGACATTGGAGTTCAGTATTGTTTTGACTGTAAATATGTTGCAACATCAGCTGTATCAACCAAGACAGACTCCCCAATACTACCTACTACTACTACTACTACTACTACAAAAGCTGTTGATCTCTCCCCTCAATCTGGTTGCAGCACTCGGAATGATTTGAACTACCATAGCTACAGTAAAAACTATCATCCCTCACCAGTGAAGTCATTACCAGCAGTGTCCCCTCAAGAGTCTGACAAGTCATTATTTTCAGACGATGAAGTAAAGACCCCTGTCAGTGATGATGATGATGATGATGACTTTGTTTCATCACAAGAAACTTCAACAACAGACAATGAATTTGAACCAGAAAGCAGTTCAAGTAACCCACTTGGTCAATACATCAAAGAGCCCAAGTACATAGTCTTTGACTCATGTCTGAAACAGCTGTTTAGGTTTTGCAGTTTATATTTTTTCTCAGCCGTTTAACGGTTTACCGAATCCGTTTTTGGACTTTGCTCTACCGTTTAAACGGATAGGAGAACCGTTTGTACACTTTCATTACCCGTTTACTATCTGTTTACAAACCGTTTATTTTTACCCATTAAACGGAAAAGCGTTAGTGTACGAAAACCCGTGCCCGGTCACATATACAGTATCGTCCAAAAGTAATGCAAGCGATAATCGACGAATATCGCGAAAATCGCGATATATCGGCGATATTTAACGATAATTTATCTCAAACGATATATCGAGCGATATATCGTAACAGCTATTGTTTTATTTATCAGCGAGATATCGTTTACACTTTGCGATATATCGTTTCCCTTCAGCGATATATCGTTCTCGCTTAGCGATATATCGTTCTTGCTTAGCGATATATCGTTCCCGCTAAGCGATATATCTTACTTGTTTAGCGATATATCGTTCCCGCTAAGCGATGTATCTTACTCGTTCAGCGATATATCGTTCCCGCCAACTTTTTCTTGATTATGCGACTAGTCATCTCGTCATCTTTTCGCATCTGCCGATCGATGAAATGTTTTGCTTCATGAGATATCTTCGTTGGTTGTCCAGAGCGTGGTAGATTCGCCACAGAGCCGGTGGTTTTAAATTTGTTGATAATACGACCGATGCTAGCAAGACTGACAGCTAAGCCTTCGGTTTTTAATAACCTGAAGATTTCGGCCGGGCGAAGGTCTTGCTTGTGCAAGAGCTCGATTCGAGTTCTTGTATAATTCGTAACTTTAGCCATAACCTCGAGACTGTTTGAAAGTGAATGACAAATATACAACCGTTTGACTCAGTTGAGAAGACGCTTAGCTTCGATTAGAAAACCTCGCCAAACTTTGACTCAATTGAGAAGACGCTTCGATTTCAAAACCTCCCTAAAGTTTGACTCAATTGAGAAGACGCTTCGATTTCAAAACCTCGCTAAGGTTTGACTCAATTGAGAAGACGCTTTAGCTTCGATTAGAAAACCTCGCTAAAGTTTGACTCAATTGAGAAGACGCTTCGATTTCAAAACCTTCCTAGACTTTGACTCAATTGTGAAGACGCTTTAGCTTTGATTAGAAAACCTCGCTAAAGTTTGATTCAATTGAGAAGACGCTTAGCTTGGATTAGAAAACCTCGCTAAACTGACTCAATCGAGAAGACGCTTCGATTTCAAAACCTCCCTAAAGTTTGACTCAATTGAGAAGAAGCTTCGATTTCAAAACCTCGCTAAACTTTGACTCAATTGAGAAGATGCTTCGATTTCAAAACCTCCCTAAAGTTTGACTCAATTGAGAAGACGCTTCGATTTCAAAACCTCGCTAAACTTTGACTCAATTGAGAAGACGCTTCGATTTCAAAACCTCGCTAAAGTTTGACTCAATTGAGAAGACGCTTCGATTTCAAAACCTCGCTAAACTTTGACTCAATTGAGAAGACGCTTCGATTTCAAAACCTCCCTAAAGTTTGACTCAATTAAGAAGACGCTTCGATTTCAAAACCTCCCTAAAGTTTGACTCAATTGAGAAGACGCTTTGATTTCAATTTGAAAACCTCGCTCATTCTCGCTCATTCTGTGATGACGCTGGGTCGAATAATGTTACGTAGAAGCAGATAACTGGGTTCTGTTGTTTATACCTGTCGTCAAAATCAACGTATGAAAGTTGTCTTTTATTTGGTATTGTAATGTTTTATCACTATCTTTTAAAATATTAATCCTCATGATATGTTAGCGAAACGACCCTAAAGTCGTTAGCGAAACGACTTTAGACGTAGGTGAATCAACCTAACTCGTTAGCGAAATGGTCGTTAGCGAAACGACTCGTAGGCGAAACAACGGGTTACCGCAAGATCAATTTCCGCCGCTCTCTCGACTCCAACAACAAAACCAAAATTACGATGCTTGTGGGTTGTGGAACCATCTTTAAAGTCCATCGTAGCTTCAAGGGAAGAGAGAGAAGATTTGCACTTCGTCGAATCAGTTATTGCTCGACCGTGGCCGTGTTTCATGTAAATAAACTTCAACACTAATTCATTGCACACAATCGCTTTGCTACGATAATTCGTTGCAGGGAACTTGGCTTTACTACGATATATCGTTAAAGTGAACTTCGCTTCAACGATATATCGCTATGATATATCGTTTCCCTTTACGAGATATCGTTGCAGCGATTTCTCGCTAGAACGATATTACAGCGATATATCGCAAAAATCGCTCCGATTTATCACTGATTTATCGTTTCGACAGTCGCCAATTCCTGCGATATTTCGCAGATTTATCGGCGAGAAATCGCGAGAACAAAGCGCGATATTCGGCGATTATCGCTTGCATTACTTTTGGACGATACTGTATCTGAAACCCAATTACTATTTTTTTTTCTTTTTTAAATTTTTATTTCGCAACTACAAAGGTTCCTTTTACAAATACACATATAAGTAAAAAGGAAAGAATACAAAATGACAGTGACAAGAAAGAAAAAACAAAAACACACTGCGAATATACTTTACATTTCGCCAAATGCTACTTACCTGCAAATACATACAAGACTATCAGCTCAAAACATATATCTTACTAACACTACAGGGCACTACAGGAGTTTAACATTGCTTACTGATTGTACTTACAAAAGAGAAAAACAATAAAGTATTTAAAATCAAAAAAGTTAGGAACACTGTCATTGAAATATAAAGGAGAGAAAAAGTGGCAGGCTTAACTAGAGAGCTGTAGTTCAGAGTACACAACATTTTGGAAAGAAGTACTATATAAAAGCAGAGATAAAAAAACTCCATTTACTAAAGTGCTTCAAAAGAGCATCGTTTTTTCTTGCAATAAAGGTTTCTAATTTGTATATTGCTTTAAGTTTAACCTTAAATACCGCTAATGATGGATTAATTTTGTCCAATTTACACCTGTAAATAAAGAATTTTGCTAACAAAATTATGTGATTTAACACCATACCATCCTCCCTTCGATCAAAATTTCCAAACAAGACATCTACCAATGTTATCTCATTTATTTCAATACCATGAACAGACATCCAAGATAGTACTTCTTTCCAAAACACATCAATAACTTTACACGAGAAGAACAAATGCTCGGTGGATTCTACCTCTTTCTTACAAAACGTACAAAGAGGGGAATCTGTGATTTTAAACGCAAACAGTTTTTCATTTGTATAAACAATACGATTTAAACATTTATATTGGAAGGCTCTTAATTTCGTGTCTAAAGTAACATTAAAAGCTAAAGAGTAAACTTGTTTCCATTTATCTTCTGACAGAGTTGGGTACTGTTTCTCCAATTTGGCTCGAGCAGTAGGCGGGACTGCATTAAAAGAAAGAAATTCCTTATACACAATTACTATTAAAAAATCAAGTTCATTTGGCTTTATGTTTCGTTTTATGTTTTATGTTTCGTTTTGCACAATAAACCAAAGGTTTCACATTTGTTTTTTCAGTGCTTTTAACAGCCTTTATCTGGAAATAACCTTAGTTTGCACCAAACCTAGTGGACACATTATCTAGTATCACGTGGCAGATGTTAAAACAATACGTTTTTTATGTTCATTGCATAATGACACTTTGTTAACAGTTACCACAGAAGAAACATTACTTTTTAAAGGGAAATGAATGAGCCTGTGATGGTGATTCAGACAAGTCATTACAATTATTTGGCTTTGTATGTCTTAACAGTCTTTCTACAAACTTCCTTTCATATTTGCTGAAATTTGTTCTGTATTTTTGGTTACTTTGTGATTGTAAGCAACTGTCACTATGGCTGTTGCTATGTAAAACAAATTCTACCACAAGGTACTTGACTTGAATTTAACAGTCATCTAGAGGCAAATTTGGCAAGATTGTGTTTCAAAATGTCTTTGACAAGTATTCAAGGTTCTTAACTCTGGTATTTTCAAGAAAATAAATTTTTCATCATCATTGCCATATTTTAGGGAAGTATAACACCTTAAGAAATTTGATATTTGGTTGAAGTGTCATGCAGAGTGGTCTCACGGCCATCAAAACATAGAAGCGAAGTACCCAAATCATCAACAACTTATAAAATATACAAGTAATTAGTCAGTCACAAATGACTAACAGATGTTAATAAGTATAAGTATACCCAAGTGGACAAAATTATGCAACTTAATTTCAACAATATCGCCACAAGTCTTTGTTTACTTGCTTTTTTTACCAGTACGGCTTTTTCTACTTGAAAATGTTTTACATATAAAACAACTCTTATTTAAAAAAAAAACAGGTTTCCTTTGTGGGTCCTTGAGGAAAAACTACAAGCATTTAGATGGCTGGTGAAGAATGTATCTTATACCCTTAAGAGCTACATCCAGAGAGCTTTAAAGTGGGAGGAAGAGAAAGATCTGTTGACTTGTCCTCAAATGAACTGCAAGCATCTGGTCCAAGTTCAATTGTATTTACTTCAACTGACGTACAGAAGATTAACCCTTTAAGCCCCGAGGGGTCTCCTTGTGACGAGTAAAATCGTCTGGCGTTAGCCGGAGTAAAATCTGTAAAGACACTATTGGGGCTTAAAGGGTTAAGGAGATAGTTTTTAACCCTTTAAGCCCCGAGGGGTCTCCTTGTGACGAGTAAAATCGTCTGGCGTTAGCCGGAGTAAAATCGTCTGGCGTTAGCCGGAGTAAAATCTGTAAAGACACTATTGGGGCTTAAAGGGTTAAGGAGATAGTTTTTAACCCTTTAAGCCCCGAGGGGTCTCCTTGTGACGAGTAAAATCGTCTGGTGTTAGCCGGAGTAAAATCGTCTGGCGTTAGCCGGAGTAAAATCGTCTGGCGTTAGCCAGAGTAAAATCGTCTGGCGTTAGCCAGAGTAAAATCGTCTGGCGTTAGCCAGAGTAAAATCGTCTGGCGTTAGCCAGAGTAAAATCTGTAAAGACACTATTGGGGCTTAAAGGGTTAAGGAGATAGTTTTTAACCCTTTAAGCCCCGAGGGGTGTCCTTGTGACGAGTAAAATCGTCTGGCGTTAGCCAGAGTAAAATCGTCTGGCGTTAGCCAGAGTAAAATCTGTAAAGACACTATTGGGGCTTAAAGGGTTAACAACCTATCCCTGACCAGTGAAACTCTGTGCTTTTTGGGATCACCACTAATCTTCTTGGAGTTACCAAAGGTAAGTAACACTCAGTCAATATATTTAACTATTAAAACGACAGACTAGCTAAGTTACCAACTACGATACAGTGTAGAATACTTTTGATCAGTAAGTTTGTTGTAAATATGATTAAAAAACACAAGTTTAGTGCACCACAAGCACAGGGATTACGAAAGCTGTGCGCCATGCACGAAATGGTGAATTAAAAAATACTTACCTGGCCCGTGATGCACCCAGGCTACGAAAAACCTAGTAAAATATGCACCACTTTGTGAAAGGATTTTAATTCATAAAGTTTTCAGTGTAACAAAGAATAAAAAAGCGGAAAACCACGGTGCCTTCTCTCTTTGATTTGGGTTTGCTTCATTTTTGTCCCCAGATCCTCAACTTGGCTTTTACTTGCAAACAAGGCTCTTGCTCGGAGTTCCATGTGTTTTCAGTTTCGTCATGTGCGTTGAATATATTTGCATCTTTTATTAGCCTACATGATTTCAAGTTAACATGCCTCTAAAAAAATCCAAGGAATGAAGAATTATGCAACCTTTGTTGATATTATTCCTGGCCCATTTAATTACCCTAATGGCGCAAACATTTATAATTGCCCATAATTCTTCAATGACAGGGGCCATAGGGTCATTGTTTTCCTAACGCCTGCGAGCATCTGTTACCAGGATTCATCACAGCCAAACTGAACTGTCATGGCAAACCACAACTACTTCCTGCTTCCAAAAAAGTATAACATTTTATTAAACAAACATTAACTTTAGCTCTAAAGATTCTTTTAAACGTTTTTTATCTTGCCTCCATATTCATACTAAGTCACCTTGTTCTTCTGTTTCAAAACAAGTCCTCATGCAAAACCTTTCATATGAAAATCAATTTCATTAGCTTGAAAATGAACCTGTAAGGAAAACACATTTTCATTAAATGGTTTAGCACCAATACTTGTTTTGACACAGAGGCCAAAGGCCAGCTGGAAAACATGGACTGGACTCTGGACTGGACTATGATCTTTTTTTAATATATGATAACGTACGTGTATGCCTCAAACCTCGTAGCATTCACGCAATAGAAGCCAAACGTCCTGGATTTGCCTAAAATTACCGGGTATTGTTTCAAAGTGTTTTTTATGGTAAAATTGTTCAGGTTTTTGCAAGAATTTAGAGATTTCGTGACATTTTTGTGAAATTTCAAAATTCACGACATCCATCCTTTGTTATAACCTTTTAGTTAATTATTAACTTTTTTGTTAACCATATTAAAAAAAGGTCATAGTCCAGTCCAGAGTCCAGTCCATGTTTTCCAGCTGGCCGAGGCCAAAGGGTAAAGTTAATTCTGCATACGAGCCAAGTGGGCAATTAGGTTTGTGTTTATCTAGGTTTCTGCAGCATGAAGCGACTAATAGTATTTGTACTCCCCCCCCCCCTCCCTGGATGGGATGCTAGTCTATCGAAGGGGTAGCCGCAGCATTAAATTTGAAGATACCCATTTATACACCTGGGTATTTCTTTTGCTATTTTTCAGGAAAGGGACAAGGAAATACTACAAACATTTCTTTGGAGCCACAAGTCAATCACTATGAGACTAAACGTGGACATATATCATATCATCATGTTCCCTTGTCCAGATAAGATTATGGAAAGTATGGAATTTGTTCCCAGAACTCTACAAAATGGTGGCTTGACTTGTGAAATAGGCTATGTCCATTCACTGGGAGCCCCCAATAAGAAGGGCCAGGTAAGACTCATGGAAGTTCTTGCATTCTAGATATAGTCCGATATTGGATTTCTGGATGAAAACTTAATTCAAAGAGCTCTCTCTCCTTTGCTGATCTAATACTGTCTAAATTCACAACACAATAGATAAATTAGTACAAGTCTACTTGGTATACCAAACATACCTGTAGAGGCTAATATTTATTTGCTTGATTTACCTCAAATATTGACTAGTACTGTATCGGTCAGTTGTAACAGGTTCATCAATTATGCCAGGAGGAGGTAAAGGGGATGGAATGGAATAAAACCATGCTTTTAGTGTCTATCCAATTTCAGACCAAAATAACCGTTCTTAATGCATTTTTTTATACATTTGTTTTCTTTTTTAGACAGATAGCATCCATCTGAAGCGGGACATCATTCCATTCTTCAAATGCCACTGTAGTCCATGGGCCAGAGGGGGTGCTCAGGCTCACTTAGAGGGACAAAGGCTGAGTGATATAACATGAAAGATCATCCACAGGAGTTACCAAATTCACTTGATAGCAATCTCAAATGAGTAGCTTTAATGGTTTTTTTGCTAAATGAAAATTTAATAAAACGTACACTTACATTGAAAGAAGGCTTCAATTTACAAAGTAATTCAAACGTGCTTTCTATAATTCAAACCTGCGTGTGTCGAACATTTATAACTAATAAAGAAATAAACTTTATAATACAATCGAGAAATCTTCGAATTTAAGCTTTAAAGCATTCAAATTTCAAGGAAAATTAATATTGACATTGCGAAATGTATCATGGGTAAAATCCAAGATGGCGGCTGCTATACATGGTGAGTACTTCGGCATTGTCGTAAAGAAATGGTGATTTGAATCTTGTTCTTAAGTAAATAAGCAAAGAAATTCATCCAGAAAGGGTTATTCTTTAATATAGAACTAAAATAAGGTAAAATCCTTAATATTTGATCGATTTTTACCAAAATATTTTCAGCCGACTTACAGGTAAGTAATGATCGGCATCACATCTGCAAAACGTTCGAAAGAGTCAACTCCTTATTTTCACCGCCTTAAGAGATATTCCACCTATTTCTCCCTGCCTTTTTACTTAATTCTGAACTTTTTTTCAAATATTTCTTTAAAAAAAAACAGATTTAGAGGAAAAGCGCCCCCGACTTGACACTTACATAATCCATTGTTGTGATCAGTTTGATCAGAAACTCTGCTCGCCCAAGGATGAAGCATCTTGGAAATCCCTTCTTAACGCAGCAAAAATCCGCCAATTTAAGCCATTGCTGGATTTAGAGAATTCTTATGGCGAAGGAGAAATCCCTCCGATAAGCTACCATCAGCAATGCCGAAGTGTTTTTACCATGAAGCGTGATCTAGATAAACTTTAGTCGATAGAACAACCCCAGCGAGACAACCAAATCGACGGAAGTGAAAAATCGGTTCGGCAAAGCTCCGGCACAAAAAGTAGGGTATATGAAAAAGTATGCATTTTCTGCTGAAAGGATAAATACAAAAAAGGATCGAGAAATAGAGAGAATCTCACCCAATGCCGGGATCTGCGAGCTGATCAGTCAATAAGAGAAGCCGCCATTACGAAGCATGATACTAGGTTACTCACGCAAGAAAAGTTTAACACCTGCAGATACGATAACGAAGCCTTGCGCACGAATAATTGATGGAATGGCGGTTGTTCAAAAGCTCAAAGGAGATCAGAGAACATTCGCTGAAATTGCAGACACGATCATGTCTATGACCCTGAATGAAGGATATGACAGTGAGTGCATCAATGTCGTATTTGACGTCTATAGAGAAGAATCAATAAAGAATGCAGAGCGAGAGAAACGAGGCTCCTCCACAGGACACGAGTTCAGGAGTATTAAAGCTGACCATCGGATACATCAGTGGCGCACGTTTTTGACCAGCTCCAATAACAAAACGCAGCTAATCCAGTTTTTAAGTGAAGAGTGGCGGAAGGAAACGTACAGAGAGAAGCTTACTGGAAAGAAACTCTTCGTTACAGCAAATAACCTTCGTTTTGAGATCTTATCTGGTGGTTCAAGAATAAGGGAAGATCTTAAATCATCACAGGAAGAAGCCGACACCAGAATGTTGCTCCATGCCTCGCACGCTGCAAACGCAGGATATGCAGTTGTGATATCTTCTGAAGACACCGATGCTATTGTTATTTCTCTTGCATTTAAGACCTTTATTGCTACTCCTGTGTTTATCAAGACCACAAAGCAGTCAAGAACAACCTATGTTGATGCCTCAAAAGTTGTGCAAGTGGTCGTAGCCCAAGTGTGTAGAGCCATTCCTGGATTTCATGCCTTTACAGGCTGTGACAGCGTGAGAGCTTTCTTTGGACAAGTCAAAGTCAATGATTTTAGACTACTCAGCCAAAACAGATCGTTTGTTAATCTATTTCAAGAAATTGGCAAGCACTGGCAGCTGGAAGAGCTTTTTGAGAAGATCCAGGAATTTACGTGCACCATGTATAGTTCTGTGGCGGGAACTTCAGATGTGAACGAGATGTGTTATAGGTAATTAAAATGCACATTTTTTCTTTTCTTACCTTTTTAGAACCAGAGTTCTTTCTTTGAGTTGTTGCAAAAATTAATAATTATTTATTACATTCTAGGCTTTTCTGTGCAAGACAGGGGAAGATCAACTCGAATCAACTCCCCCCATGTGCAGACTGCCTCACGCTGCATGCGCAACGCGCTAACTACCAAGCCGCAATATGGAGAAGAAGCCTACAGCCTTGTCCTGAAGTTCCCAACCCAGTAGACCATGGATGGCTTCTCGATGGTGAAGGTGGCTTGTCAATCAAACGGATGACAGGGGATCCAGCTCCAACAGCCATTCTAGAATTTTTTTGTCCTGTACCTGCACTAAGACATGCAGCGCTCCCAACTGCACTTGCATCACCAACGAATTAAAGTGCACCGACATGTGGCGACTCCTTAACTGCGAGAACCGGTCACCGGAGGATGAGGAAGAGGATGAACAAGATCCTGCTGATAACCAAGAAGAAACTTCAGATGCGGAAGCAGAGGATTAGTGAATTGATGATATATTCAGGTAAACTATGAGAGATGATGATATTTGTTCAAGTTTTCGCTCACTATTGGACAGGAACTTTAAACCTGCTCGAGATCTTAATTGTCTTTTGCGTCCTTTTTTGACTCACAGATATGAAAATCTCATTTCCGTCAAGTTATTATCAAAAAGTGGCAACATGGAAAATCAAGATGGCGGATCCAAGATGGCGGATCCAAGATGGCGGCCATTTTGGGATGGCTCGTTAGTTTTATTTTTCATTGATCAATAAATCCCTTGGCACTATGTCAATTTAATTGCCAAATGTACAGAAATATTACATTTGGTGATGAAAAAAGGCCGAAGATGACTCAAATTTGCCAAAAACATAACATTTTGTTAATAATCACGCAACTCTAGGCTAGTTGTTATAGAAACCACCTTTAAAAATACTTAATTTGAGATTCCCATGCTATCAAGACTAAATTTATAATTCAGAAGTATCTTATCGATGAATTTATGTTTAAAGAAGTTTTTTCAAGAACGATTTCTCGAAAGGCGCAGTATTCTAATATGTAGTCTTACATTTTATAAGTCAAGCAATGACGTCAATTTGTCACGTGATATTGCTTATAAAGCTACTCATTTGGGATTGCTATCAATCATTTTCGTAAACTACAGGTTTCAAGGTTTCTAAAAATGTATGATAGCGCTTGTCCTTCCAAGTAAGCCTGATCACCCCATTTTTAAGGGTCTGGCCCATGGACTACTGGGGCAAATAATTTATACCCACAGCAGAAAAATAAGTAGCCTCTTCCACGTATCCCAAGGAAGAAATTCAAGTTACTCAGATGCCCACACGGGTAGAGCCTACAAGAGAGAAAAGCCAGTGGATCTGTACCAAAGGTTAATAGCCATGTACGATTGTCTACACAGCTGGATTCTTTATCTCTACAGTGGCGCCTTAAAAATACTGAAGAAACACAATATTTATTTCTCCCTAGTTTTGGATTTGATACTCTATTTCCATGCACCTTGCTAAATGTTTGCAAGGTACAAGGAAATTTCCATGTACTTTAACATCTGAAGTGCAGGAAGGTAGATGGAAATTTCCACGTAATTTTACATGTTTAGTGCAGGTTTTGCTTTTCACCTGAGTTACCTTTGGAAGGAATCATGCTCTTTGAGAACATTTTACCACACGAGGCTGGTAAAATTTTACTTCTCTTTTAGAAATCCTCTTTTAGAGGCACAAGGAAGGTCAAGACACTGGCAATACAGATGGTGATCAGCAGGAACAGTTTCCTTTATACACCACAATTGTTATACACCAGGGCAAGGACTGAGCATGCTCCTGATTATAACGTTTTCCATGCACCATCAACTCCCCAGAACTGCCTTGGTAGATTTGTGTACTCTTATAAATCTACATACCATTGCACCCAATTGTTTCACAAGGTCTATGGCAACTCTTCACAAGTTTTCCCAGCACCTGCAGAATCCTGTACAATGTCACTACTACTGCTCATGTTGCTATGAATACATGGGTATCCAGAAAATAATGTGCTGTACAAAGAAACATTGTGTACAAGACTTACCTGACTGTTAGTAATTTGTATCTTCCTGTCCTTACGGTGGGCACAAGTCCACTAAAAATCGCTTAAGTTTGCCATCTATTGTGTTGAGCGCTTTTCTGCGCTAAACCCACAAATTGTAAAACAATGGCAGCTTCAGTAAGTGCCAAGGAAGCTTATGAAAAAGTCCCAGAAGACGATGATGAAACGGAGAATAAAAATTTGGATATTGAGAGTGAAGAAATAGAAGATGCATTTGAGAAAAACAAATTCTTAGTAGGAATGGGACAAGGAAATACTACAAACATTTCTTTGGAGCCACAAGTTAATCACTACGAGACTAAACATGGACATATATCATATCATCATGTTCCCTTGTCCAGATAAGATTATGGAAAGTATGGAATTTGTTCCCAGAACTCTACAAAATGGTGGCTTGACTTGTGAAATAGGCTATGTCCATTCAATGGGAGCCCCCAATAAGAAGAGCCCCCAATAAGAAGAGCCAGGTAAGACTCATGGAAGTTCTTGCATTCTAGAAAAATAAATTCTTAGTAGAAACGCTCAAACAATTCCCACAACTGGATGAGAAATGGAAATGGAAGATGCATGTCAATAGCCTCTTACAAAAATTAGGACATCGCCTTTCAGTCTTCAATCGAATCTATCATATGCTTGATCAGAAAAGTCTCACAGCATATTTTAATGGCCTTGTCCTACCACACCTAGATTATGCAGATATTGTCTGGGGTGACCAGCCTGGTCTTACAACACAGATGAAACAATTACAATCTTTTCAAAATCGCTTTGCGAAGAAGATCGTGAAGTCGAAAGTGTCATCAGCAGAGGCCCTGACGTCGTTGCGGTGGGTGTCTTTACATGCGAGGCAGTTCGGACATCAGTGTTGTGTTGTACAAGATGCAATGAAAGGTAGCATCCCCGAGCATTTCGGTGTTTTCAGATCCACCATGAACCAACAACACGGTTATAATACCCGAAATGGCTACATGCCCAAAGTCAGTAGGCCAAGAACGGAATGGGGAAAAAGCAAAACGTATTATAAAGCCATTAACGACTGGGCCACACTACCAAGTGCTTTAAAGAAACTGATGCCGAAAACTGTTTTTTAATACAAACTGAAAGTTTTTATTAAACCATTTTTAACATTAGTTAGTAGTATTTTAATCTCTTGTTCTAGTTTTTAATCTTAGTTAGCTACAGTTTTAGATATTTTTAGTTTTTGACCACATAGGTTTTGTCCTTTTCATTGTATTCTTAGATTGTAATGTATTTTAAAGGTTTGACATTTATTTTCTCAGAGGACCCTCCTGAAAACCACCTCTAGGTGATTGGAGGCCTCCTTTTTTAAAATGTTATGTATTGTTATTATTTATTATTACAAAGATGTGAAAATGAACAGGTAAATGGCAAATATTTTGTCAATGCAAGTCTGGAAATGTTGGTTCCGCTTTACCACTTGATTTGAAACTACGTTCCAGAGATAACACAGGCTGCCAAAATTTTGAATAGCTACCCTGTATATGCTGGATCCATTTGCTACACTGAATCAAGTCTTTGACTGGAGTCGATTTATCCACAGTTAGCAGGAAGACGCCAGTTGTGAAACCCTTTTTACATCAAAATCTCTCCTGGCATTCCTTATGGGGTTTTTAGCATCCTGCTGAGGATGCTAAAAGGTATAGATGGATTTTGCAAATCGTTTTTAAACTGTGGGAGAAACAAGAAGCTAGAAGTTGTATGCTGTACACCCAGTCAAGCTGACTTTTTCCATACTTTCCAGGAAGTACTACGCAGATGGGGTGTCCTATTTCAGCAAACCTTGACTGGGAAGTGCGGCAGCAAAAGTTGTATTCCTCGCCTCTGAAGAAAAGGACATGGCCTTGATGTACAAGATGACTAAAGGCCAATTTGGGGAATGGAACACTCGTGGCTTCCCTCAGCACAATTGACATTGATTAATCCAGCTTTGCATATGTCAAGCTGCAGCGGGAGAGGGAGTAAGGCAAACATAGGTTGGGCATTGGACAAGACATATCAGCCCAGAGACTGTTCGAACAACATTTTGCTTAAGGTTACAGTCCGTTCCGACCATCCACAAATGCCCTGGGATAGGACATCTGATAAATCCCCCCACCCCCTATGCAATGCGCTTAAGAGCCAATGTCTAAAGATGGAGTGTTAGAATACGTGCTCCAACGGCATAACACGCACACCCTAACCGCACGCCTACCTGTAGTTAACCACAGTTTCCATACTTGGATACTTAGCAAGCTGCGCCCAGGAAATTTCTTTAAAACTGTGTAACCAACTTATTCAAAGAATGTACTTTTTACTATAACTTTATTTCCTTTGTATACGTAACCATCTGTATAAAAGTAAGTGCAGAACTTAATAAAATCAGTTGTTACTCCTACTTGTGTGATGTGTATGTTCGAAGCGCGAACATGACGACGTCAATAAACCTAACAGGTTATGGGCCCAGGAGGACGCTCATCTTCGATGGAAACGAGAATAAGTTTGAGCTATGGGAAGTGAAATTCCTGGGGTACATGCGTCTTCAAAAGCTTCATGCTGTCTTCGTACCGGTGGAAGGTGACGACCCTCCCGATGCCGCAACAAAGGCGCAAGCCTTTGCTGAACTGATCCAATGCTTGGACGACCATAGTTTGTCTCTTGTCATCCGAGAGGCAAAAGATGATGGCAAGAAGGCCCTGGACGTGTTGAGAGAACACTACCAAGGAAAAAGCAAGTCCCGTATGATGGCCCTTTACACAGAGTTGACTTCTCTTCACATGGGCGAAGCCGAAACCACCACGGACTACATCATAAGAGCAGAGACCGCGGCAACTTCACTCAAGACAGCCGGCGAAGTGATAAGTGACGGCCTACTCGTGGCGATGGCGCTGAAAGGCCTTCCTAGCAGATTCAAGACGTTCTCCACCATTGTCATGCAAAAGGACAAGCAAATGACGTTCTCGGAGTTCAAGGTGGCCCTCCAGAACCACGAGGAGAACGAGAGATGTTGTAAAAACAGTGATGGTGTTATGTTGGCAGCAACCGGCGCCCCAAGATCAAGTAAGTTCCTAGGAAAATGTTTTAAATGCGGCAAAAAGGAACATAAAAGTGTGGACTGCTACTCCACCAAAATCTCAGAAAAATGGTGCCAGCGCTGCAGGAACAATTCCCACAGCACCAAAGATTGCTGGAGAGGAAAATCTGACGCGGCAAAGACGGCATGCGCAGTGAACCCCAGAAAAGAACTGAACAATGACAATTATGAACATAATAATTACGCATTTACTGTTAAGGATCGTGAGGGCAGAGGTGAGGTCACGCCAAATTTACTTTTAGATACTGGCGCTACAAGCCATATTATTAATGACAAATCTAGATTTGTAGATTTTGACCCCCAGTTTAATTCTAGAGATCATTTCATTGAGTTAGCCGATGGCAGTAAGGCCAACGTAGTTTTGGGGAAGGGAAATGCCAAAGTTAAACTTTATGACATAAACGGCAATTTACAGGACGTGATGCTGAACAATGCTCTTTACATCCCTTCTTGCAACCAAAATATTTTCTCAGTTCCGGCCGCAATTGAAAAGGGTGTGCAGAAAGGCTAGGCAAAACTCCTTTCGAAGCCCTCACAGGGAAATATGCACATTTTTGAAAGCCCATGCTACGCATACGTACAGAATGCAAAGAAATTGGACCCCCGAAGCAGGGAAGGTGTTTTTGTAGGGTATGACAAAGGTAGTCCTGCATACCTCGTGTACCATCCAGAGACCAATAAGGTCGAAAAAGTGCGATGCGTTAAGTTTATGGAGGGCAATGAACCTAAATTCGAAGATGATGAAGAAATTATTATGCCTCCACGTGCCACTGTCCACACAGATGAGACAGACGATAACGAGGCTGGGCAAATCGAAAACAAACAAACTAACAAAGGCCAAGAAAGAGAAAACACGCATGGTAACGATAGGTACCCGACTAGAACCCATACCAAACCTAAACACTTGGACGAGTATGTGTTAGATAGCGACATAGACGACAACACTAACTATACTGTAGACTACTGTTACAGGGTGGCAAACATCCCAACAACATACAGCGAAGCGATAAACTCGAGCAAAGCGGGCAAGTGGGATAGGGCAATGAAGGACGAAATGACAGCCCTCACTGACATGAAACTTATGAACTAGTAATGCCCCCAGAAGGCAGACAAATAGTGGGGGGGAGATGGGTTTATGCTGTCAAAACAGGACCTCATGGTGTAGAAACCCATAAAGCATGCTACGTCGCAAAAGGGTACTCCCAAATCGCAGATGTAGACTATCAGGAAACTTTCGCACCCACGGCTCGGATGAGTTCAGTTCGCATGTTAATGCAACTCGCAGTACAAAACGACATGATCAGTCATCAGATGGATGTGGAAACGGCTTATTTGAACGCGCCAATAGATTGCGATATTTACATGCAACAACCAGAAGGTTTTGAAACATTAGGTAAAAACGGAGAGAAATTGGTCTGTAAATTGAAAAAGTCACTATACGGACTAAAACAAAGCGGAAGAAACTGGAGCAACATGTTGCATAAGCATTTGTGTGATGAAGGATTTTCTCAATCACTCGTTGACCCCTGCGTGTATATCAGAAAAACCAAAAGTGAAGGATGTGTTATCATCATTGTCTGGGTAGATGATATCATTATCTCCGCGACTGTCACGGAATCGCTAAAGAGAGTAAAAGACGGTCTAAGTAGAAAATTCAAAATGAAAGATCTTGGTGAGATCTCGTGGTTTTTAGGAACACAGTTTAAATGTAGCGAAGGTTGTAACGAAATGAATCAAACCCAGTACATCGATAAGATTCTTTCGAAATTCGAAATGACTGACTGCAAACCTAAATCAACCCCATGTTCTTCCGGAGTGGAGAAAGAATGCGGAATCGAATCACGCGAATTAAGCGATTTGAGTCTATATAGAGCAATTGTGGGCAGCTTAATCTATGTGATGACAGGTACTAGACTTGACTTGTGTTATGTTGTAACGAAGCTTTCACAGAATATGGCAGAACCCACCGAGGCAGATCTCAGCATGGCTAAACACGTGTTGAGATACCTTAAAGGGACTAGAGAACAAGGGTTAACATTTGTGAAATCAGAGACCCCACTGAAATTAACGGGATTTTGTGACTCCGATTGGGAAGCATCTGTAAAAGATAGAAGTATTACTGGGTACAACTTCCAACTTTCAGAAAGTGGTCCTCTTATTTCTTGGAAGAGCAAAAAGCAGCAAACAGTAGCTTTATCAACTTGCGAAGCAGAATACATTTCGTTAGCTAATGCTGTACAAGAATCAAATTTTCTGAAACAGCTTTGTAAAGACATGAACATCGCGGTAGATGATGTGCTATTACATGTCGACAATCAAGGGACAATTAACCTAGCAAAGAACCCAGTAAACCATCAAAGGTCAAAACACATTGACATAAAATACCATTTCATAAGATCAGAAATACAATCAGGAACTGTAAAGTTAGAGTATGTCCCGACAGAGGACAATGTAGCTGACATATTTACAAAACCAGCTACTAGAGCCAAACTAGAAAAATTCAAGCCTTTCATTATGGGAAAATAGCTTTTAAAGTGCTCATGACCGTGGAGCAAGTGGGGGTGTTAGAATACGTGCTCCAACGGCATGACACGCACCCTAACGGCACGCCTACCTGTAGTTAACCACAGTGTAAAACTGTGTAACCAACTTATTGAAAGAATGTACTTTTTACTATAACTTTATTTCCTTTGTATACGTAACCATCTGTATAAAAGTAAGTGCAGAACTTAATAAAATCAGTTGTTACTCCTACTTGTGTGATGCGTATGTTCTAAGCGCGAACATGACAACGTCAATAAACCTAACATGGAGAATCCGAAGTCAGTCGCAAAAATTTTGATTTCCTGATATGTTGCCCACAAAACCACACAAAGAAGTTACAAGGCTCTCCTCAAAATTTGTAGGCCATTTATGTCCAAAAATTATCCGCAAATTCAAGAGAAATCGATTAAGAGACCAAATACTGTGCTGTGTTCGATGGCAGCCATCTTGCCCAAGTCTTCAATAATTGTTTGTAGCGGTAAAATGCAAAATAGAGCCCCATGTTTGGCCTTTTATGCCCTTTTGCGTGCCCCTATGTTTCCCGCGAATTGACACAAGGTTCTACTTGAGTTCTCACTTTAAGCATACTTGGTATGCCAAACATACCTGTAGAGGCTAGAAACATTGACACCTCACCATAGCAAAGGCACCTCAAATTTCAGTGTTGACAGCCTGAAACCCCATGTAGTGACAAAAGTATTGTGCAAAGGAGTAGAACATATTACAAAGACTCCGCAGCGCCTAAAACGAAAGTGTCTATAAGCAGGACAAAGCATCGGAAAAGGCTCATGAAGCCGGAGTTTATGGCTCAAAAGCAAGAATCTGTTTAGATTTTGAAAAGTTGAGAAACAAAGGATGGAAAATTGAAGAATGGCAAACAACATCGAGCTCAACAGTTCACTTCACATACTGAAATCCTGACGGTAAAACTATCAAAAGTGCTAGAGAAGTTGAGCGTCAGTTAGAAGCTAAAGACCTCTCTGCAGCTTCATTATGGATGAATTTAAAGGGGGAAAAAATCGATGGAGACTCCTCAACAAGCAGATGAATCGTCATTGTCTGATGGCTCCCAGGACTCTGACTATGAGCCTCCTAAGAAACAAGCACCCAAAGAAATAAAGGCCATCCACCGCCATGGTCAAAGAGGGTCATTAGCATTGGATGACATGGTTCTATGTCAGCGATCTGTCAACAAGATCATCCTTCGGGAATTCCAAAGCAAGATGATAGTGTTTTGGGTGCAGTATCGTGTCCTACTTTTTCCTCAAAATCAGCCCTAGAAACAAAAATTAGCTCGCCTATATCTTGGTAGAGTTTGGTTGTATTGACCTGAAACTTTGCATGCGAGTTCTTGCTGACCTTGCCTATTAGCTGAAAAAAAATCACGACAATCCAAAAGAGTCACTTTAGCCTCTATAATACCTTCGTTTTCAACTTAGATTGGGATAACTTTCCAACATGGTATTAATTCATTTAACTCCTTTTTATGAACAGGAATAACCAAAACTTGACAAAAACCAAAAGTAGATTGGGCCCTGGTATGCTTGATTGATGCACCACTGTATGAAATATTCAACGGTCCACTTTACACTAACAGCCAGTAATGATATTGTTACAAAACCATGCATGCCAGCTGTTCCCATTTTATTCTCAGCATAATAAACAGTATGCATGCTTTCTTTCAATATTGTTCATCATACTGATATTTTATTTTCCGAAGATCCCTAAGATGCTGATGGAAGAGCCAATAGGTCAATATCACCCACCACTTGCAACACAAGTTCCAAGCGTAAGAAACTGCCACAGCAAATAATCCAATTTGCCGTTCTTTCTTTTCTTTTTGCTCCTCTTTCCTCTCCTACATTCCTGTATTCTTTATTCTAATCCTTAAATTTTGGCATAAGACAGAGGCTAGTTTTCATGTGGTTTGTTACAACAAAATAAATTCTGCTTCTTTGCAAGAAACCAGGTGGAACAATTAATTCATGCATTAAATCCGCATTAAGTGTGAATTTAACAGGTTCTCCCCTATCTCCCCTACTAGGTTCAGTTTTGTCCACAAAGGCGTGCAATTGTTTTATGTTCACATATGTGGAGGGAGGGGGTGAGACAAAGCAGCAGCACATGTTTACAAAATGGCGTCTGTTGTGATGAGCCCGATGCCAAGATTGTCAAGGCGGGTTTTCGTTCCTTCCGCTCCATCTTTGATCAAAATACACTTTTGAAGATCTCACGAACGAACAGGAAATATGTTCAAGAATGCTAGAGGGGAAAGAAATGGGTTTTTAAAGTTAAACACGAAGACGCGCTATAAAAGGGAAAGCTCCTCCCCCTGCTTCAGTTCGAAATCGCTATTCATCCAAGATGGCGGCCAACGGTCATGGCAAATGAGACGGACCATGTAAAGAAAGCGTAGTTTAGTTGTTTTTTATGACAAAAAATTAATGTTTATCGTTGACTTTTTTCTTATATTTCGTTTTTCTTTCACTATTCCAACCTAAAATGTCATTTATCCATGTTAATGTTGATCTATCTTCGTAGCGTCCATCGCGCTAGTGTGGAATTTCAAAATTCGCGCCGTACGACCCAAGTGTGTACTCCCAGCCCCGTTTTCTCCTCGGTTTTCTGAGCCTTCTCGTAGCTTGAATAGATGTAAGCGGATCTTTAATAAAATTTATGCGTAGGGTGTATAAATATTTGTGACAACACCACCAAAACACGAGTTGCTTCTTGAATGGCAACATTCAGGGATGTTGTTGAGCAATAACTGCGACAAGTCGTGTTGTAATGCGGCATTACTTGTCGCAGTCATTGCTCAAGAACTTTCCAAGTGCTTAGATATTATTTTAGTTGCGAACATTGCGTGCTATGGCCGAGAAAAAAGATGTCAGACGGGAGACCGGGGAGTTCAATATTCCATTAACATTGAATTGCCACGAGACCAAGAAAGCAGACTTCTGGGGATCAAGGATCGCGTCAAGATGGCAAAAAGTGCACTGAATCTGACGAAAGCTACCTCAAGCACTCAGAATGCGGATTTAATTGAAGCTCTTCTCCTTGCCTTTGAAGAGAAAATGCACAGAAGAAAGACGGAATCGGTAACAAGTTTGAGCTGCTTGAGGTCATCTATCTCAACTCCCAGTGCACGTACCAGCCAGATTCCAAGTCCCATTACAACTTCTACGCTTAAATCACGCACCTCTCTCCCTTTTTCCACTCCCGAGTCTCCTATTCAGCCACCCGAATCACCAACACTGCTCTCTTCATTTACGCCACAAAGGTTCCAAGTTTCCACCCCAGTGACAGAAGATGATCCGATATATCTATGTAGTGAAGTAGCCTTGCGCATTCTGTTTTCTTTTTTTTCCATTACACTGTCGGCTAAATGTTCGTTTTGTGGCAAACCTCTGGAGCCTGATTCCCTATCGTTCAATAGGCAGAGTCATGCTGTTTCAGTGGGGACTTGTTCAAGTGGCTTTCATCGCCAATAATGGGAGGATCCACTCCAAAATATTACGTTAACATGAGGTATGACGACTTGCACTAATTTTTTGGTTCCCATGTGCTCACCTTTATAAGGCATTGATTTTATAAAAGTCACAATGAAGCAGTACAAGTTCTCTAACATTAATTTATCGCCCTTTTATAGAATGATTCATGGGACATTATGCTGTGGGTTGACAGAGACACAGTATTCAAGTTTTTGTCAAGCAGCCAAAATTGGTTCAGAGGGTGAAAAAACATTCGACACAGGTTAGCTGCTTGTGTTTACTATTTGTTACCCTCCACGGGAAAACAGGTAAAAAGGTGATGACACGGGCATGCGTGCGATGACACGGCACGCAAAGCATGACATTTAACACGCATATGCGCATATTTGATAAGCAGAATAATAGGTGTCACGGTAGCTTTTGTTTGGCACGACTTAACAGGCTAACCTTTTGTTCACGCTTAGCATGCGCAATGTCACGCTAAGCGTGCAATATAACCCGGTAAAAATCGTGCGATATGACACGGCAGTGCTTAGTAAAAAAAAAAATAGACAATCAAAATGTCATCGCATCGAATCGGATCAGCTATGCACGTTCGCATCACTTCCCAAACCACATGCATGTTGTAATCGACTGAGGCAGCAAAAGAAGAAATGGAAACATTTAATAAAACAACGAAAAAACAAAAACATGGAGCGACTCACATTATCTAATGAACATAATCGTTTATAAAACTGATACGCAAAAAAAGGAAACCAAATTTTAAATTAAACATAAAATAGCGTAACTTACAAGTGCGGCGGAGCAGTAACTCACTATCGTTCTCCTACTCGAGCATGAAAACGACCTTAATTTGTATTTAAATTTACATCGAAGGAAGAAATAGTTAACTGCCAAAGTTTCATGGAAAATGATTTTCTTTACGTATAAATCATAACAGTTATATGCTACGCAATGACCTTTTTGCTATTCCAGTGCATGTTTCATGCTTCAGCTCTAGATGCCTTCTTATGGGATATGAATACCACTACCTTACTATAGTAACAAAGACATGCATATTTCATTCTTCAACGAAACAGTCAGAAACCACCATGGATTGTGCCACAGATGAATATCACTGTTTAAATTTGGAATCGGAAGAGCGCTTTCTGCGTAGTGTAATAAACTATTACATGTAATGAACTAGCTTGCGTAGCAAAGCGTTCAAATGAGGAGCTTTACCGCATTGTGGCCGAGCGAGTGCGAAAAAGCTTTTCGTTCGTACAGGAACGCTTGCTACGCAGGCTTATTCTGTATGTCGCTCAAGGACAAGGAGACCCATGAGAAAAAATCAAGCAAGCTTTCTATTAGTATTGCGATGTCAGATGCTTAAAAATTCAAAAAAAACAGTGGTCTTTTACTCTGCAAGCAAACCAGCGAAACAAGCTTAAATGAACAGAAACTCAGAACTTGCGAATCGAAACCCAGAACTTACAAACCGAATACTTCTGTATTTCGCATTTAATTTTTCTGGTGTAGGAAAATCAACGATTTTAGACCATGTTTAAGAGCGCTTACACTCACGTGGTGTTTTGTTGACATCTGATCCCTTATTTGGTCGATAAAAGTGCTCTGTGAAATGCAATTCGGTTTTTTTTGGAAATAGCGAAAGGAAGTTTACGCGGTGGTGGAAAACTTTCATGGAAAGCATGCGAAGGATTAAAACATTACTTTAGCTCAAGTAAAACGAATTTTCAAAGAAGAATAATCAAATAGCAATATTCCAAAAGATGCAAATGAACGAATCATTTAAAATGACTGCAAAATATATTTTGTTGAAAATGATTCACTCGATGATGAACACAAAGTTTTTGCCAACACGGCCAAAGACGAGCCGCTGGGTAAGTAAGTGAAAACATTCGGACAGCGTGTCAGTCTAGCGTGCATTTCGACATGGTTTGCATTTCACTCACTTAGCGTGCTATTTCGCTCACTTAGCGTGTCATTTTGCTCGCCGTTTTTGTTTTCCAAAACCTTGACACACTTCTTTGTTAGAATGAACATGCTCCTTTGTTTCTTCCGTGCCATATGAAACAAAAGAAAATTTTAATGAGCTGTGCATTGTGACACGCTGCTAGCGTGTTAGAAGAATTTTCTTTTGTTTAGCGTGTTAAAATAGCGTGCCCGTGTCATCACCTTTTTACCTGTTTTCCCGTGGAGGGTCACATTTACTGTCTCTTTTTGTTTTATGTTGATTGATTGTGAGATATGTTTCGCCAGTATATCCAGTGTTTTGCATTTTCCCTGACCTTTTTGAGAAAGGAACTTTTCTTATAATGTCTTGTGAACTTTTATTCAGTTGTCCTCTCCACTTATGAAACTACCTCATTTTGTAACAGTGATGAAGAATGAAGATGAAGTGATGAAGAAACTTCATTACATGGCTGTTGTAAATAGAGTATGCAGTCATTCAATGCTTGCTGCTCAAGAGGAAATCAAGAATAGCCCTGGATATCTTGTCAATGGCGAGGTAGCAATACTTTGTAACAACATTACTCATTATAGTAACACATGTACTTTTCCTCTCCACTGAGCCAGTTCCCAGCATTTCCATTATCCAAACCGGTAAGATTTCCACACAGGTCCCTACTTCATTATGCATGCTGTAGATATATACCTACTATTCCGTTCCTCGAAAATATGTAAAATTTGCACATACAATGCTCAAGACAATACAGCTACAGCATGCATAATGAAGTAGGGAACTGTGCGGATATCTTACCTCCCAACCTTTTGATAGTCACTTGTTTGCTTTCTCATTTAATTTTCCCTTGGAATTATCAGGTTGTCAAAAGTAATATAGTTGTAACAGTGTAAAAAAATACAAATTTTCTGTAAGTTTGATAATGCATTAGTGTCAGAGAAACATCTTCAGCAATTTTATTGGTGATTATAATCTATAAACTTTTTTGTTTGTAACTTTTGCCATGATACTAACCCTAGTGTTTTTCGTAGTGTGTCATAACAGATGCCAGGCATGATTCCAGTAGATCAGCAGCCCATACAACAGTATCAGCCCTTTCATTCTCGTAAGCTGCCTTCAGTGCACATTTATACATGTCATTTATTCCTGTTGTGTTACTTGTTCTTAATACTGTATGGTTGATTTTACTCAGAACAAAAAAGGTTGTAGGTGTCCTTAACTGGAGTAAGGCTATTGAAGTCTCATCGGTGAGCCGTGAGGTTCCTATGACCAAAGAACTGTTGACGTTCCTTACTGAGACACAAGGTATCTGCATTGATAGCTCAATGTGTTATTTCAATTATGTGATGGCTAAAGTCATGGTTACATTTCCAACATTATTTTCCCTTTCAGGTTTTAGAATAAGTTAAGTTGCACATGACTTTGTCTTGCAGCTGAAGACATGGATTTTATCCAAAGGAATGCTCAACTCATTCGATTCTTGGCATGGTACACGTCCATTCTTCTCTTATGGCCAATTTGTTATAGATTTGCTCTGTTTCCCAATACATATCATTAAACCTTGTTTAGGAAGTGTTACTTTTTACTATGTTCTTAGTGTCATCAATAATAATTATGCCAATGTTGTTGTCAGGTGCAAAATCAGTTACAAAGGCCATAAAGAAAGTTGCTTCTGGACCTCAGAGAGATGAAGGGAGCAAGTGGTTCTTTGAACTATCTGACAAAGGTGTGTCAATAATAGAAGTGTTAATGCTATTGAAAAGTAATAAAGGAATACAGTTTTAAATCAAAAGTGATTTACAATGTTTTCTTTCCCTCAGTAAAATGTACAAGGACACATGTTTACTTTTGCATGAAGAACAGCCCACTTACTGAAGATGACTTCCGTAGTGATTTGTTAAATGTTATTGACCACTATCAGGTTAGTGTCTAATTTCACAGTCGTACCAAGTTCATAAATCTAACTTGGTACAAATAATTTATGATAACTGTTGTTAGATTACTGTCACTGGCTTATTATAATAATTAAAAACTAAAACTAACAAATTACACAGGGTAATCATGCCAACTGCCATGCTGAATCACGCTGCCAACAAGATGGCTATGTCATGAGCAAGAAGTTGCTCACCAAACCCGAGGCCGAAGCAGCATCTCGCAAAGCAATAATGGGGACAACCATTTACAGACATGGCTCTGACTACATGAGGGTATTCATTTCTTGTTTTTGTTTTTTCTTCTTTATTGTTGTCATTGTTGGATGGTTTGTAGTATCAATTAGGGAAGGCACATTACAAATGTAGTGATGTAGCTTGTCAGTATTGAATATTTAATTAATCACTTTTCCCTTTCTCTATATGCAGTGCAGAGAAACATACTGGATAGAGTCTTTCCACACAGCCATGCTCATCTATGTTTCAAAGAGGATCCATTATGGGGATGACACCTACAACATGAGAGTACAGTTGGCTGTGCTTGATTGGGTAAAAAAAAATCAGCCTCTTATTTTACCAAACCAAACAGTAATGTACAATAGTGGCATTTGTTATGCAAAGAAGCACATTTGTATATTGTTGTGTTTTGTTGTGTATTCTTTATATGCTTATGATAATATTCTCTTTCAGAATGAAAATGTGAACAGAGAGGCTTCGTCTTTGCAGATGTATCAGCATGCAAGGCATCCTAATCGGTTGGCAGAGACTAGGGTCTTAGTTGAGAAGACATTCCAGTTTAGGGAGACCATCTGGTCTCGATTCTTCTCATTGAATATTTAGGTTTATTAGATTGGTGCTAAATCTCACTAATTATGAAAGCCCAGTATCTTGCTAAATAAAATCTTGGTAAATGAAATCTTGCAAGTAACCATTGATTATAAAAATGTTGTATTAGACATCTCTAACTCATTCAGCATGAACAGGAACATATTAAGATGAAAAAATATTTAATATTATGGTGGTTGTGAGGAAGAATTACATAAGGAAGTATTTTTTGCATGTTGTTTTGTTTGGTAACCCTTGTGATTATTACCATGTAAAGCGTGCTATATAACTTATTAGTTATCACTGTTCTTATGGTTATGGTAGTGCACTGCATTGCAATGCCCACCCAGAAGTTCCATATTATAGACGAAAGTACTCAACATGAAAAAACCCATAGTCAGACTTCTCAAAAAACAATACCTTTATCTTGGATTGTTCAATGTACGCTGTGAACAATACATATTTATATGCTGCATTGCAAACCTGACCTATGCAAATAGTTATGCATGGATTTTGACGCTCCGCTGTAATATATGCTATGATCTAACTAAAAGGGGTATGTTGCGTCTTGTCCTGGTTAGTTAAATGGACCATTTCAAGTCAAGGCATCGAAGAAAGGATGTAAATTCTCATTATTCACATTACTCCCGTTTATGCCCCATATAAGGGACACCGGGAGGGTTTGGAAACCTTGACCTGACATCTTTCACTACACACTTCGGCATTCTCTCCCGTACTGCGTCCACATGGTCCCCCAACTCAACTTTTCTTGCTAGATATACCGAGTCTTTCCAGAGACCACATTTTTTTAGGGCACCCCAGTATGTCTTGTAGTCCTTCCTTCTTCTCACATGATTCTGTATGTGGGCAGCACGAAACCCAAGGTACTCACGGCTGTCGGTCGTGATGCAAGGCGTTTGCCTGCAATAATTACACATTTGTGCTCGGCCTTCTTCAATAATATCAATGTCTGTTGACGAAACATATCAGAGGAATTATCAGAAGACAAGGCCAGTTCAGGTCTGTATACAGTAATAAATGACCTTCCCGCCAAATTTGCAGTATTTTCTCTCCACAGTCACTGGTAAGTAAAACCCCACGATATATTCGAAAATGAAAATGAATTTTAGGGTAAAAAGGTAAGCCTTTTAGAGGTTAATTAAGTAAGGAAGGGTATGTTATTGCCATCCTAGACATCAAAATTCCTTGCTTGTATCAACTTAGGCCAGTGGTCAAGTCACGCCATGAGTTTATTTTGGAAAATGGCATGGAAGTGCACTCGATGTATAATCCGTAATCCGTCGGCTTGTCTTGATTGTCAGCTATTTACAAGCTATTCTCTGCGATTGGCACATTGTTCTTATTACTTAGATTGAAAAAATGTTACAATTTCTTCTATTGTTTTGTCAAGAGCATAGTTTTAAAGGTCGAAGACTTGTGACTAGTTCATTCAAGCATAAAAAATTAGGTTTCGTTGGACTCGCAATAGGCGTCATACAATGGGCAGCTCACTGAAAGCGCGTTTATTCACATCGTATTCAAATTAGAAATTACGAGGTCATTAAAGTGAAGATGAAGTACCAAATAACCTTACCATTTGTCGAAACATTGGCGGCGGGAGCAACAGCCACAGCTTCTTGTGGTGCTACATCTGTAGAAGGCAGTTGTCTTCCCGCTCTCACATTTCTTCGTCGTTTTGTGGCTATTACCTGCCCTTCACACTGGTTGAGGAATGCCTTGAGCATTTCTACGTCACCTTTCTTAACTTTTATGGTCATCTGTGTGCGTTATTATTTGGAAAAGACAAGAAGGTTTTTACTGAAACCGGTTGGGCGATCGTACAAGAAAGCGGTTCATTTCGAAATTCAAAATTAGCGCCATAAACCTTCAAAAATGTTCGTCTGATACAAAGGCACAAACCTCCACATATTCTTTCATTGTAGCAGACAATATCGCCGATCTCAAATACAAAAAAACCAACCTCTGCAAATAAACTCTAACATGCGGATTCTGTGAAAGGTAGTTTTATTTCAGGAATATTTCATAGAGATCCGTATCATACGGCGGTTGATTGACAAATGATTCGGAGGTACCTAAGGTACCGCTCCTTTTATAGCGCGTCTTCGTGTTTAAGAGTGACAATGTCTCCAATTTGGATGACGAGTAATCAATCAGTCGTAGCAAGAGTGCACAAAACGAACTATTCGGAATGAACACTTCATGGTCTGGGGAAAGGACGTGTTATGGATGTTGTCACAGACTTATTGTCACGCATTATCACACTATTGTAACTATGAGAACGCAATGCCTCATGGTATGTGTAACAGGCATGCCTTAAAGATGGCAGTGAAGTGACCTGTTTACATTAAAGATGTATCGTTCGTAATCCATCTGAATCGAGTCACATCTTTATCGAACCAGCATTGAAGAATTCTCTTACAGGACGGCACTTCATGGAATAATTACCACATACCACAAGGTAGCTCGAAGGAGCCTTTGATCCTTTGTTTATGCCCAAAATAAAAGGAAACAGATGAAGTTCTTTGTTAAGCAGGGCAATAGTTACTAAAAAACATATCACTGACATTAATTTTGCATTAATTCTTAAGACTCTTGAGATTTTCTTCAAGAATGCATTGCAGGTAAAGCAGGGTTCAAAATTAATGAAATAAATGCTAAAAGAACCAAAAATAATCAACACAAAATGCAAGCTACAAACAAGGTTCATCTCATGGAGAGGCAATAATTGAGTGTAGCTAAATGTCATGGGTAAAAAAAAAGTAAAGAAAAAATAAAATGAAAATGAAATAAATAAATAAACAGAAAGAAAAATGATAAAATTCATTAAACAAAATCTCTGCGTATACACCAGTACCATTCCCCTTTCCCGCGGTCAGCAAAGCAAATAAGCGAATCCTCAAGTAGAATACAGCAAAAATGTTGTACACGAAACAAAACAAAAAAGAATCGAGAAAATTATATTTCCATACAGGCGTCATTTTCTCTCAAATATCTCGTATTTTTAAAC
Organism: Ricordea florida; assembly: GCA_949710005.1. Taxonomy (NCBI): domain Eukaryota; kingdom Metazoa; phylum Cnidaria; class Anthozoa; order Corallimorpharia; family Ricordeidae; genus Ricordea; species Ricordea florida. The sequence continues at coordinate 13,183,764 of OX453276.1, read as the reverse complement.
TGCCTTGTTTCAATTATAAAAAAAAATTGCAGAATTTATGAGCAAAGTCACTGATTTGCAAGTGTAGAAGTCATACGGCTATAAAACAGAAAATAAAAATAAAACTCTTTCGGTTTTGGGCAATCATATTCACAGCTTTGCCTTAACTTGAAAGGTTATTGAGCATGAAGTTGGTTTCTTCGTTTGCTAAGAGACCCAAAACTTCTTTAAGAAAGTATTCTGTCCAAAATTATGAAACAGCTCAAAATTGTCCTTTTTTCCCGTCATTGCGTTTTCCGATCTTCCCTTCCCCTTTCCCACGGTGATCGCATTCCATCGTGCTAACAAATCTCCACTGATCATTGGAATTGTAGATCGAATAAAGATTTAGTGAGCAATTTCCAGCAAGTCTGAGCTGTTTCCTGCAAACTGCGCTTTTCTACTATTTTACATGTGATTGGTTTACAATTCAGGGTGAATCAAGTCATCTCTCAGGTATGGATAAAACCCTGGAAAGGACGTTGTGGCAACAGGATGTTTTAAAAGGGAACCCAAGGCGTTATCAGGAGGAGGATGAAGAAGCCGTAAAAAGGGCGATCAAGGAGTCGGTGAAGGTAACTATCTCACAGAGTTTCATTATTCTGACTTATCAGTTAATAATAGGCCTTTATCTTTCCTCTTTCCGCCTAATAGTCAAGTCACAAAGACAGCTGCACAGACAGTTCTGACCGCGGGAAAGGGGAATGGTACTGGTGTATACGCAGAGATTTCGTTTAATGAATTTTATCATTTTTCTTTCTGTTTTTTTTATTTATTTCATTTTCATTTTATTTTTTCTTTACTTTTTTTACCCACAACATTTACCAACACCCACACCCACGACCCACGACATTTAGCTACACTCGCAATAATTTTTTCTCTTTTCCTTCACTGGCAATTTCTAAATCATTTTTCGGCTTCTCCTTTTGCCTGGCATGTCACCACAAATGGCCCTCATAGTAGATGGATACATGACTGCAGTACAGTTTTCATCAAATGTGAACATCATGTCATCTATATCGTCACGGGTCCAGCCTGGGATACGCATAAACTTTTCTCCAATGATGAACTAGAGGTCCGTATGTTGCGAGACTTAAAGATCGCCCACTTGAACGTAAATTGCAACCTAAACAAACTTGATCATGGTATGGAAATATTTGTTTGATATTCTTACTCTATCTGAAACATGGTTGACTTCGGATATCGCAGACAATGAACTCTCAGTACCGGGGTACGTTCTTGTGAGGAAGGATAGAGTTTATCTGAAACCTGTGGTGGGGAAGTCATGATCTATATACAGACGGAATACCCTTTCTTGAAAATTCTGATCTTGTGAACAACAACCTAAATGTAAATGAATGATACTGTGCTGCTGCCAGAGACCCAGGGATAATATTGACGACTTTAATCATATCTACATGTTACTTTGAGTAATATTGATACCGAAAATTATGATTTTGTTTTTATGGGTGACATCAATGTTGATTACTTCGGCCAAAAAATATCCATTGCGCCTAAACTCAACAAATTTGGATCTAAGCACAGCCTTTCTCAGCTTGTTTCAAAGCCGACTCACATAACTGAGAATTCTAGCACCATGATCGACTTGATTTTCACTAACAATAGTCATAGAACTGTACAATGCAATGTTCTACAGTCAACCATCAGTGACCATAGCATGGTTTTCTGCACATTTAAAGGAGGCATCAAAACACTTCCACCGAAAGTAATATAAGCATTCCTGCATGACCTCAGCGAGGTACCGTGGAGTATAATAGAAAGTGTATAGGATACAAATGATGCGGTGTTCCTCTGGGAGAATCTTAACAAAGATGTTGCTCCAATGAAGACCAAGAAATTAAAGGGTAAACAGACATCTTGGGTTACCGGTAGTAGGTGTTACATGTATTCTTAGGAGGTCCCTTTCTGAACAACACTTTATTGTGATGTCGGTCACCTCAATAAAGATTTTTTAATACAAGAAATGCAGTTTTAAGTAGAGCCTGCAGACAATTTTGCCTTATTCTATGCGTTATGAAAACTGTCTCTGTATTGTACTTTCTTATTGTAAAGAATTTCTAGTTAAAATCATCAACTCAAACATGGAAGGTATAATATTTCAACATTGCCCAACATGTTGTAAGATTATTTGATCAGCTGTGCACATGCGTGCGTATGGATCGGACGCAACTTCGAAAGCTCTTCAATTCAACACAAAAATTTATAAACTTCGAGTAAAGAAATTTTGAAATGTCAAAGGCAACTGTTTAAACATTGAAAACTGATAATGACAAGTTGAAAGAGAAGCTTCAAGAGATTTCAAACGAGTTAAAAAAATGCAAGAGGAGATGATGGAACAACGTGATGGCGGTCATATTGAAAGTGCTGATGATGCCAATCTGCAAACTTTCCGTGCATGAAGAGGTCAACACAACGAGTTTAAACAGCAAATTGCTCAAATGCTTATCTACTAGTGTAGAAAACTTGTCTTCCTCGATTGAGCAAGCTTTGGAATACAGCTATTCTTTTACTATCAAGCTTGCTGGTATCCCTGAAATTAAATCGAAAGTGCCACAGAATCCTCAGAGCTTTGCCTCAAGATTTTCAATGCTATTGGAGCTGATGTTCAGCCGCATGATATTGACATTACACATTGAGTCAAGCCTTGCAATGCTTCTGGCGGACAACCAAAACCTATTATTTGCATGTTTACGAGACGTCTTGCTCAGGAGCACATGATGGCATTAAGAAAGGAAGTGAATAAAATCAGTCATACTAGAGCCGAACATTTAGGAAACATGGAACGTGCAGCAATTTATGATCATCTCAGTCCATGTCTTCAGGACCTGCTGTCACCTGCCAAAAGATTCAAGGAAAGGTATCATTTTATATTCTGTTGGGCTAAAAACTCAGTCGTATGTTTGAGGGAAACTCAACAGTCTCGACCAATCGCAGTTTAATGTGCCAGTGATTTAGACAATCTGGAAGCTTGCTACCAATCAACAGGTGAAGAACATACTAGCTGAGAAACAATGCGCAAATTAAAGTAAACAAGACCCTTCTATGTGAGCTTCCTTACTATTCTTGTGATTTAGTTTTATCTCATGGTCAATTCGATAATATTTTAAATACTGCCCTTCCAACTAAGAAATACCTCAATCATTTACCTATTTACTATGACTTAGATATCTTCACCTTGAATTCTTTTGTTGAAAAGAAATCCAACTCCAAAAATGAGAGGTAAATATTATTCTCCATATGGCTTTTCTGAGCTAAAAAAAAAATAGGCTTCAAAACGTATCTTCAAATAGAGGATTATCTTTATTTCACACAAATATCCGCAGTCTCAGATGTAATATAGAAGACTTTAAAACACATCTACTGGACAAATTAGATTGCCAATTCGACATTGTAGGTGTTACGGAAACTAGAATAACTAAGGCGCATAAAAATTTGGATTTCAACCCATCAATACTGAATTATAATTTTGAATATGTACCAACACCTCTTTCAGCTGGAGGTGTTGGTATGTACTCTATTCTGCTCTGGGGACACCACTGCTTAGAAAGTTTATCGTAACAAAATTTAAGTTTCTTCTGCAAGAAAATCGACGAAAACAAAGGAAATCCAAAAGGAGTTTGGCAAGCACTCAAAACATTAACTAGTAAACCTCGAGTTCGCATCGATGAATTAAACACAGGAAACAACATCATTAGTGACGAAGCTTCCATTGCAAATGAGCTTAATCAGTACTTCGTTAACATCCTAGGCCTGGAGTTTGATGACACCATAGTTAGTAGAGGAGACTGGTTAGGAAACTTGGCGAACTTCAAAGAGATATGTCTTTGTTTACGATTTTCAACGTCACGTGACATTGACCCTGCACACAATATTTCAAGATGTCGTCCGGTTTCGAAAGTTATATAGCGTGTCTTTGGCTTAGTGTGTTTTAAATCGTTTTCGGACTTGCTGAGTTACCAGATTCGCAAGAAAAAACTTGCTTATGAGTAGTTCTACGAGATGCCTAGCGAAAATTGTGCGGTTTGGGGCTGTGGATCATGTCAGAGAACGAAAGGTCTGGGCATATTCAAGCTACCAGCAACGAAAGATCCAAAGCACAAGACGTGGAGGGAAGCATGGCTTGGCGAGATTATGAAGACCCGCGAGAAGAACGCTGAGTTTCAGAGGTTGTTAGACAACGACGCAGTATTTACTTGCGAGAAACACTTCAAATCTGAAGGGCAGGAAAAATATTTTGAAATCTAGTTGCCCAGTGGGCCAGTACATTTCAGTTTCCAGTTGCTGTCACTAAAATATTACTTGCCCAATAGGTCTACAATGTTCATTACTTATCAACTAACAAGTCTACTGAGGCTAATTTCACTTGCCCACCAGACCAATAAACTTCCATTTTCACTTGCCCAATTGCAAAATTTACAGTCCCAGTAGTGTTATGTAATAAGGCAGATGACAAAATGAAATAGTCTGAAAGTTAACATAATGGGATTTTAAATTTAGCAATACTTTAGGTTTGGTTTTGAAGTCATATAGTCTGAGGCATAAAATTGCAAAAAAACAGGCTGCTGTCTGTGATGCATGATCAATGTTTTATAGCCTACAGTGCATTCATGCTTCTTAAATCATAAGGTTGCTTAGAATACTAAGAATTTATGTCTGTGTTCTGAAAACTAAGGTAAGCAATGTGATTTTGCAAGTTTGAAAATATAATGATGAAAATAACATTTCATTAATTTTGAAAATATAACATCACAGAACAACTTTTGTTAAAATTATTATCAATGTCTTATTTAGACCCATAAGTTCTGGAATCAGTGCAATTCTTTACAACCTGGCAACCTGTTCTTAACCCAATCCTTCTTTCAAACTCAGAGTTTTCTAATTCTGACATAAGATTTGACACATTTACTATTTGGGTGATGTAGTTTTGATGTGGGGTACTCTTGTCACAGTAGCACTGGGTTCAAGAGTCAAGATTTTAATATCAACTATAACTATCAAATACATGTGCCCAACTACTTACAGACTCTAAATCGGGCTAAGAAAACTCAACCATTTGAGTGTCAAATATTATTACTTCAGTGTATACTATTAATAAATAATGTGTATAAAAATCAGAAATATCATCCTTATAATTTAACAGTAAACAACCCTAATATACTACACTAGTTATGCCTCTCTTGAGCTTGCTTGTCGCAACTTCTTTGGATTTCTTTACGTAGAGCCTTGCCTTTAGATTGCTTTGCTTTAATTTTAAAGTCTTGTATGAAGTCCTTGGCTAAAAAGAAAGAGGGAACCCTAAGGTACAAATTTATAATACTGTGCAGGACATCTTTGCTAACATTCTTAGTGGGAACCAGTTCAGCATCTGAAACCATAGTTTGGTAGTTCGATACCACATCACTATCAGTGACTGACATCTGAGCTATTCCAGCAATGTCCACTCGTTGCAAAGATTGTGTCATACATACCCACCCAAATACTGCAGCCCAGCCTTCTCTTTCTCTGATAAGACAGTTTTGATGGAACAACACTGTTGTCAGGAGATGACTTCATATGCTTGCAATGTGTGAGCATACTATCAGTCACTTTAATT
>OX453276.1:13038132-13173132 GCA_949710005.1 Ricordea florida | reverse complement strand
ACGAGATGAAGAAGCTCGTGCTTGACTTTTCCAACTCCCGCTTTCAGTTTTGATGTTTTACAAATCTGGACGCTTTCGATTTTCGCGATCTGTATTGCTTCATGTCCAAACAAAAGTTTCATCTGTGGCAACTGTGTGGCAATGCAAACCAGTCACGAAAGTGTCTGCTGTTGTGAGAATGTTAAGGTTTGCGACAAAATACCGCAAGCTATGGCCTGCATAACTGACAATGAAAACTTTTCAGCTTTCTGATGTGGAGATGTCATAGAAACGGCTTTTAACCAATACTTGGGGAATGAGGGTCCAATTGATGACAAGCCTTTGAGTGAGTAAGAGGTTTTCCTTGTTTTCTCTTGTATTGCTAAGAAAACACTATTATTTGATTTCTAATTACAACACAAACATTTCACACATCATTTCGTGCCTACATCTGCACGTTTCACACCCCCTTGTTTCATAACCAGCACACCGACATTCATGGTTCCAGCTTAAAATCATTTATAGATGACGTGAGTTATGTTTCTTAGCATCCTTAATAAAGTTCCAGAGTTTTGTAAAGTTAATGTGTTTGTGCATATTTGTTATAACTCCATATGTAACGAGATACATGCATTATTCTCTCTTAGCACATATAAATATGTTGCCTACCGCCAATGGACATATTGGATCCATACGAAGCTTGGAATTCCTGTGCCGTCTTGTGTGGTACAAAGAATAAGGGAAGCATTCCCAAGTGAAAGCGGTAATTATTAAGGTTTTGAATATGCCCAGTGAAAAATGATATGGTAAAATAGATACTTGCTACGAGACCACCTTAATATGAATAATTTCCTAGGCTAACTGCTTATGATTCCATGCATAGGTACTTAATAGACCTTTCTTACTTTTAATGACAGGTGTTTGTGTTTGAAAGGAAAGATACTCTCTTCTTCTAGTTTGAGTGGGCCTGTTTCTCTTGTTGGTCTGGAAAGCAAAATGTGGAACTTCACTGACAAATTGATAGACATGACAATGAATTCAAAACATTTCTATACCCCATAAGACCCAGGAACGAAGAAAGAATATTGTATAAATTTGATGCGGACTTATACTTATTTTTACAATACTAATGGCAATGCAAGTTTCATGGTCCATGTGTGATCATGATGCATTTTATGAATATGTACTGTGCATGAACATAACGTAATGTGAAAAATAATAACCAAGCTGCTTTGTGAAACAGTACATGGGCTTTCTGATGGGGTGATCCCTATATCCTTTTCATCCGATTCATTTGGCTCGTTGGGTTGTAAGCGACCATACACGGTGAATACGCATCTGTTCTGCCTGTGCATTCACCTTTTTACCTAAACTCCTGTGGAGGGTCACATATGTGATCTCAAGTATACTTGAGGTCTTTGTGTACTAAAGGTCTACTTACTAAGCTAGTATGAACCCACCTACTATACTAAACTAAGCTAACTATACGCATTCATAACCATCTTCTCTGGTTTGAAAACGGGAGTCAGAAGTGGTGGAACAAACCATTTGCTGGCTAACTTACAAAGCAGATCCTCATAAATGAATGGTATCGAAAGAATCGCGTACTTTATTGATAGAGTTCTTTAAAAAAAACCCTCTTATTTCAAGATACAAAACTCACCTGTTCCTTCATTTGCAGCAGTGTTCCGCGATTCATTGTTTTTTCCTCTTTGGAGTTTTTTGCAATGAAGGACAGTTTCTGTATATTTTTGGTAGTACCTTTGCGTGGCCTCACGGACTTTAAGCTTTCGTTTTTCCCGCCATTCCTTCATCTTTTCAGCATTTGTCTTGGCCTTTGTGATAGTACCTTGCTTTTTTCAACTTAACTGTAGTAAGGAGAACTAGATTTACCAATCACTTATTCAAAGTTTATATAACCTGTCGTTCAGCATTGACACGCAACGCGACAGAAAAGGCGTCGTACATAGTATCACTAAATATGCCATTTTTCGAGTTCTGCCAGAAATGGCCATGTTCATTACTTAGAAGACTAAAATTACAAAGTCCGGTCACGAATGAACTTGTTCATTTGTCGAGATAAAGACTCAAGGAAACACGGAAACCTGTTTCCATCCCACAGCTTAAATGAAAATTAGCGGTGATGTAACTAGATAACAATCACGCCTTTGAGGAACACCTGCGAGAACCCCGACTTCGTAAATCCCAAAACATGGACCTGGCAGCAAAAGAGAGATGGCATGACTCTTCCTCGGAGGAAGAACAACGACCCATGGACGACGCATTGGACACCTTAAAGAGTTTCAGAAAAGGAATAAAAAGTTTGGAGGGTGCAATATGTAAATACACAAAGTTCCAACTGGCTGACCCATACGATACAAGGATGCACCCATTCAGACATCAGTTTGAAAACATGGTCGAAGGTAGGTTAACATTATTTTTCAGTCTCAGATTGTTGATCATGCCAAAACGCGTATGCAGTTGAAGCATACTTTTGATTAATACTCTCGGTGAAGTTTGCCTGCGAAATTTACTACAATTCAGGTAATGCTGCAACATTTGTATTTACCCTTATTTTTTTTATTTATTTTTGTTTCAGTAGTGAAGATATCCGTTGATGCCATAGAGAAAATGCTATTGGGCAACAAGGTTCTGGACCACAGATTCTTCAAAGAAACCTAAACCACTGTTACTTTCACTGTATACAGCTCTATTTTAGCACCTGGTTGGAACCAGTCAGAAGTTAGCCTGAGTCTGTCGTAAAATCGCACCCTGTACTACTGAACGTCTGTGTCATTTATATAAAAATGTCATCACAACAAAATGATTTTTAACCTCTGTGATAATAAAGACTCCACTTATAAGCAAGAGCTTGTTTACCCGCACACTATGCCGTAAGAAAAAAATAGGCAGTCAAAAACTGCATGTGGCTACTGCTGAAAAAGGTCAAGCAGTGAATAAAGTTGATTATTTGTATCAAAGCAGTTTGTCTAAACTGGATTGAAGTGCATTTTTCGAGAAACTTAGGGACCCACAATGAAAGAAAAGTGAAATTCACTGAGATCAAACTTAACCCTTTACTCCCTGAGAGTGACCAACATGCATCTTCTCTTAAAAATAATACTACAAAGGCAACCATAGAGCTCATGAGAATATGCAATCTGAAAACTTGTATAGGTTTTTGTTGATATAACATCAAAATCTCCACACTGTTGTAATGTAAGATGTATTGAGATCAGTTAGAAGAATTCAGATTTTGATCTCAGGGGTTAAAGAGTTAACTCAGCCTATTTCTATTCTTTAATGTAATCATATTATATTCAATAGCATGTTTAACCCTCAGCCTTCAAAATGCAGACGTTCTTTGGGCTCCTCATGTATTCTTTAAGAATGCGTGGGGAAGAATGCGTAAGGAGCCCAAAGAATGTCTGTGATTAGAGGCTACAATATGCTCCGCGGATGAGCTGCGAAGGTATTTTCGTCGGTTTTTTCTTTGATTATTATTCCTATCGCCTGGCACTGGCAAATTGGCAACTTTTTTGGGGTCTCATCCTCTGGTCGACGTTTTAGTAAACTCGAGTTAAGTAGACAAGAGACATGCGGTACAGATATAGCACGCAAGCAGCAGATCGATACCATACAAACTGCTACCACTCTTGGATCACGCGAACCCTCAGTGACACAAGGAAGCCTTCGCAAGACTCCTCACGAAACACGTCCACCAGTTTAACCATAACAACCCTATACATGACAACCAGCTTTTACTACTGTAACAAAATTCAGGATCCGTTTCTTGTAAAACATCGCTTAACAAAGCTTCACTGAAAGCAGTTACAGTCCTTACACATGTCTAAACAATTTACCTAATGAGAAATATGGTGGGCTGCTGGAAATGTATGTGATACTTTTCTCTCCTTGAAACCCATTGCCATGCCATTCAAACCACTTAAATTGTAGCCATTCTACAACTTTCGTGATTGTTTAAAACTGTGTTCGTGATCACTCAAATGTCTTCGTTCTTGACTTGACGCTCGTGACTGACAAGCGACCACAAGAAAAATAAAATATTTTCTTTTCCTGTTAGAATTATCTAGCGTGTGCTATCTTTGAACTTGCACTTGTTTGACGATATGAACTGTTCTGGTCGCTCTTGCACGCATTTTTTCTTATAAAAGTACGGTTTGCTACAGGCTCAAACTATTTTTAGTAATAACTCTACATCGAAGAGACTGACTTCATCCTTTCTTGCCATCAAACACTTCTTTTTAGTATGTCTTACCGTAAGCAAACAAAAATTCCATCAAAGGTTCTCATACAGTGGCTAGATGGAGGAGTAAGCCGCATTCCAGTGGCAAGAATAGGCACCCACGAACCAGTTTGGGCAGTTGGCTCCCAAGTTCAAGCCTGGTGGTTCAAGCCTGGTGATCCAAGCCAAATGATATTCATGATTGCCAAATTCTATACTTACATGGTAATGTTCTTCATTGTAATTATATCAATTATCCTTACATGTTGCTTCTCATTCTGCTTTTATTTTTTAATGTGTTGACTACAATTTTCAGAACTACAGTAATATAATGATATATATATACATATTTTTTTGTTTTTACATGATGAAACGGTTCTTCTACAAAAAGAAACAGAGTTTCTAAACAATCCAGGAGCATTCAAAGAGAAACTTGCCGTGGAAAATATTGACCACAAAAACTCCCGTTACTTTAAAAAATATTTCCAAGCCCACTGTTAAAGTGCATATGAAACGAAATTATATCATTCCTCCAAATTATGATTTTGTGTACTTCATGTTCTCTGTTTACCCTTATCAAAATCCGTTTGCCTTGATCGACAATAAAACTGATAATTTTCGACTCTGAAAGTTGGTCTCCCGAGTTTAAATTTTGCGACATTTCCCGCGCGGCCAGAAAGGTGTGAGTGACGTCATTAGTTGTGTAGGAAGCGGTGAGGAAACATGGCGGAGAGTGGGAAAAAGAGAGTATGTGGAAAGTTTTGCGTGGCTGGGGGCCCTGGAAGAATTAGTTGTACAAATAGTAGCTTGAAACCAGGGATTTCGATGCACCTCTTTCCATCCCAAGATGTTTTAAGGAAGCAATGGACAAAATTCGTCCAAAAACACAGGCCTGATTTTAAGCCATCGAAAACTTCAGTGTTGTGTTCGGTGCATTTTGCACCAGAGTGTTTTTCGCGAAGGCTCGATATTGCTGGTAACAGCTCAGATGTCTCTACTAGTAGACAACTGGAAAAGGGATCAGTACCGACCATTGATGTAGCTATCAGCGAGCCAAACACACCATCTTTAACAAGTCGGGAGCGAAGGAAGGTGAGTGGTTTGGTTTGCACTACTAAGCGTCCTAGTCGACTTAAAGAGCTTAAATTCCATCTTGTTTTTCATGCAGTAATGAGAACTGAAATGATTTACCATAACTCTTGGCCACATACTTTCTAAAACCTTTTTTTACGGCAGCTTGCGCTATAAATTTTATTTGTTTACGATGATTAGGCTTGTACTTTCTTCACCTTAGTGCCATAGATGTCCTTGCGTTACTGTTTTGAGGAGTTCATTTGCATTAGTAAAAATAATACAAAAAATTATTAGGATCTGTAGTTGTTTTCACAATAAAGTAATGAATTTTATTTTTTTCTGGGGATTTATACAGCTGAAGAGCAGGATGCCTTGTTGTCAACCATCAGCAGCCAAGTAGCTGTCGAAGGTGAACCCCCCGCCAAGAAGAAGGCTCCTACTTGTCGGAAATGCCAACAGCCAATGAGGGGGCATCCTCGCAATAAATGCCCTTCTGCACAAGACAATGGGAACACATTAGTTGAGCAGTCCCCAACTGAGTAATTCAGATGGTAAGGGGGGGGGGGGGGGGGGGTGGAAAACTCCCTTACCAAAAAGGGTAGGGATGCCTCTCAAATATTTAACAAATGACCTCTAACAGGGACCAGAGTTCTGACTGAATGGGCATGGCAGCAATGACATTTTGACCCCTAAGAGGGACCACTTTTAATAGTACTTGTTTTTGTTAGTATTTAACATACTGACATCAAACACCTTCTACTTGTAGAAGACAAAATGGAATTGATAAATTTGAAGAAAGCATTGTTACTGAAATACCCTAGAAGGAACCAGAACTCTGTAGGTGGGCCGAAACACTGATTTCAACCCCTATAAGGGACAATGAGCATAGCATCCCTGCCACTTTGAAATTGGAGGATCCCCCCACCCCCCCACAAATGAACACAGTTTACAATCTGCAGAAATTTAAGAAATTTAAGCTTGCCAAAATATGGCAGTTGTGTTATGACATTTGGCAATATAAGCAATCAGGTTGATTGTGAGCCAGTGATCTGATATTAGCATCAAGTCTTTTATTATGCAGCTCATTGCTCTATGCTGAGTTTGATAATATTTAGATGAACTGTAACAAGTGGGTATTCCTTGAAAATTAAATCGTTTGTATGAGTTGGGTACATAAAAATATTTTTTATATTGCACTTTCAAAGCCTGCTGAAATAGAGCCCTTTTTTATCCAAAAACTTTCAGACATGATGAAGTCAGGCATAATAATAATTATTTATGAGAGGGCTGTCACTAAGCGCTGGGGCCGGGGACTGAGGATGTTTCCCGTCGGCTGCAATAAGCATGACCCCTGACTAGTTTCACAGGAAAGAGAAGGAAAATAGAACCAAAAGAAATTTACTTCTTAGCTGTTCAATTCCCTGCTTACACTGTACTAATTGCATATAACCGGCAACATGAGATCTTAGTGCCAGCCCTGAATATACCATTTATAAAGAGATTGTTTTCAGCATTCATATTATAAACAATACTGATGCATTTAACTGGAACATGTAATGTTATTCAATAAATAATAATATAATCCAACTTCTTCAATTAATTTATCTTTGTAAGTACTGTTTTGCTAACATATTGTCCTAAGTGCAGAGCAAAATAGCTTTGCCAGGGTAGGTTTGCTTAGCTCCTGTCCTCAGCTGAAGTATACCCTGTAGTATGGTGACTAGTAAATCTGGATCTGACATTGTGATAAATGAAAGCTGGTAATGGTCTACAGTTGTCCCAGCCTAGATAACCAAAGATCCAGCGAATAAGCCATCGGTAAGCGGTAGCTATGAGAAACCTGAAATGCACAGAAGAGAAAAAAAGAGTGATTCTATATGTATTTAACAGTCATGATTACACGAAAATAAAACATTCCTTGAAGTGAGTATAAATTTAGAAAGCCTGCGAGCAGAGTCACTTTGATCTTACTGACCTCAGCTCATATCTAAGAATAATTGACGCATGCTAGTAGGTAAAATGAAAGAGCCAAATCCTACAACTCGATCCACGTCAAAAACACAACATTTATATCCTTACTCGTTTTCTGAAGTGTTGCCCCTACGTCGGTACGTTCTTCCATCTTTCCCTTTAAGAAGAGGTGCCACTTGTGTAAGAACTGCTCTGTTCGTAAGTGCAATGAAGTCCGGGTGCTGGGTAATACACGTGAACTGTTCAATAGTGCCATCAAACACAAGCTTTCCAGTGGCGCAACCGACTTCCTTGCAGCATCTAAACTCCCGTGCGGACTCCAATGCAGCGTCATTGCAATGGTTACAGGAACACCTAAAGTAGTCATTTCAGACACGGAATCCATAAGATGAATAACAACCATTTACGCCGAGTGCTTCACACACAGACATGGGCCGTGCATGCTTCATACATGCAGTTCGTCGAACAGTCCTCTGTCGAGCTCAGTCGAGGCAAAAAAAGAAGGAAACGGAGGATGACTTAAATCTAGCTGTTCGATTTACAATAAAAACAAAACTTTCAGACACACCAGTTGCCGACTGGGATCGTTTTCTTGAATCGCTGTTCCAAAGTTGCTGGAATTAGTCCATCTTCGTCAGTAGTATAAGTGGGCGCTCAATAGGGTGATTTATGCAAATGAGTAAGTGAGGTAGGGTGTGTCATAGGTATTGTTAGAGGGGTATTTTATGGTAATGAGACAAGGAAAAGAATGTAAAAAATGAGAAGAATTTTTAAAAAATTAAGAAGAAAAAAATGAGAGAGAGGTACCGTCTATATATAGAGCGATTTTGTTATTATTTGAGCGGATTTGTTTTGTTTTTTTCGTTTTTCTGGAGTTTTTTTGAAGGTTTGAAAATGGCTCGGTTGTTGAGTTCGCGTTCTCTACGAAACGAGTTTTTGGCGGCCATGGATTTTCCCGAGTTGCAAAACGCCATCAAGGTATATGAAGATCAAAGAATTGTCTTATCTCGCGCTACTTGGGATCATATGGATGAGCCGGTAGAAGAGCAACGATGCGAGAAGATTTATTTTTTCTCTACTTTGTTTCGAGATACGCAAGAGTTTTATTTTAGAGGCAAGTGGCATTCCCAGTTTCATCCGAAACGAGAGATGATTTTCGATATTTTTGTACCGCAAGAGCATTTCTTTAAAAGAGAGGAAAATCAAGTGGCCGATTGTTTTGGTTTTGGTTATTTGGATCAGCAGCTTCGAAACAAGCCTTTTCTTATTCGTTTGATCACCATTATACACGACAGTTCTTTGGCTGGAGAAGAACGTAAAGTGTTGGTAGAAGAGGGTTTATTGCCTGCAAAGAAAGAAGAAGAGCGTTGGGATGTTTAGAAATTGAAATAGTTGAAGAAGCGTAGCTTTTTGAGCATTTTGTGAAAAATGTAGATGACGTGTGAGATCATGTGATAAGGAAAAACGCTTTAAATAATGATGTTTACTTAGTTGTTTCTTTCATTTTGCGAAATCATGTCTTGCCTCGATATACACAATTTTGAACAGGCTTTGAAGGATTGGGATCTTAAGAAAGGTTGGCTAAAAGTAACGCTGAGCGATGGTCACGAATACGAATTCGAAAGGTTGGCATACTGGACCGTGTTGAAGTGTTTTTCAAAGAGTCTTGAAGTTTTATTTTTGCTGCACGACACGAAAGCGGGCAATTCTTTGTATAAGGCAAAATTGCTTGTGCATCAAGAAGAGATGAGAGCAGAATTGGAGAAAAAGGAGTTTGGTCGATCGAGGTTGTTTCGTAAGGCTATAAAAGACGGTACGCAAGAAGAAGAAAAAGAAGAATATTCGGTTGCTTGCGAGTGGAAACCTGACGATACCGTGACGTTTGTTTTGCTGAATATGGAGAAATGTGTATAATTACTCGAGTCAAGAAATGTAGATTTTTGACTAGAATGTAAAAAAATGTTAAAAATTAGATGACGTATAAGAACATGTGATAAAAATGTATTGAAAAATGACGCTACTTGTTTGTTTTCTTCACTTTGTGCAATACCGTTGAAGTATGGCTGTAGCTTTGGACCGTCCAGAAGATATTATTTGTCGTGATGTGCATCACTTTCAGTTGGCTTTGGAAGAATGGAAGGATAGAGAAACGCGTTTAAGAGTGACATTGACGGATGGTTACGAGTACGAATACGAAATGAGTATCTATTGGAGCATGTATGAGTTATTTTCGAACAGTTCTGCAGTTCGAATTGTTTTACATTATGGGGGTGACCCTGGCAATGACGTTTTGTACAGAGCGGATTTGATTGTCTGTGGAGATGAAGAGACGAGAGAGGCAGTGAAGAAGGCGCAGTGGGCCAGCATGCGGCTGTTTTCTAAACGAGAGAACGATGGGACGAAAGAGAAGGGCTTTTCCGTGGGTTGTCAATGTAGAAGAGACGATAAAGTGACGTATGTCATGAAGAATCTGAGGAAAGAATAGAACTGTCCACGAACATTGTAGTTTGATGTTAATTGACTTTTTAATCTTTTTTCAAAAACTCTTGCATGAGAAGAGTAAAAATATTTGTAATTTTTTAGCGCTCGTAAAACTTTTTGTGTTTTTATGAATAAAATTGTGTTTGACAAAAACAGGCTGTTTATTTATAACGGAGAGTAGACAAGAAGAGTGTTCAAAATATTTTGAGAATGAAAGGTAGAAGAAGAAGACAAAGAGGAGGTTCAAAAAGACCGGCCGCTTTGAATCCCGTGTTTAAACTCATGCAGGACATGCAACACAAGTATGCTTCTAAAACAACACCTAGTATAGCTCCCGTATTGAAAACAATGCACGGTATGTTTCAAAAAGGTCAACGCGGTGGTCAGCGAAAGCGACGACAAAAGAAAAATACTTCTTATTTATTCTATTGAGTGTTAAAGATGGCGATGGTTGCTCGTGCAGAAAAAATGGTTAATGTACAATTGAGCGAAAAGTGTTTCGTTCACGAAGTGTCAAAAGCTTTGCAGCACACAAATTTTCTGCAAAAAGAACCTTTACTTTTTTTTAGTAGCGAATACGATTGGTACGGAGTGCATAAGTTTTATCTGGAAGAAATAAACGAGAATTGGTGTTATTTCACATTGGGCGAGGATCGCGCCACGGTCTACAAATCATTGTGGTACGTGAAATATCCTCAAGAGCTGAATGAATCGTTTTTGAAGCAATTTCAAGACGCTGAAATTTGGTTGTTCCGAGCACGAGAGAAACACGACGAATATTTGGCTTGCCATTCTTTGAATGGCTTTCTTCGCTACGTGTTACCGTCTCTGTTCATCGCGAAAACCAAACCTGTGGACAAGGTGGAAGATTTGGATATTCGTTTACGCAGTTTGAGTCTGACAAGCAAATGGAACGTTCTTTAAAATACTCTCATTTGGAAATTTTGGAAATGTGTTCCTTGGCTCGTTGGTTTCAAAAGCATTATCCGAAAGCAAACTTTGCAAAATTTTCTTATCGACCAGAAAAAAATGGCGGTTTTATTATTTGGCAAACAACCGGCGTTAAAGTTTTATCGTATAAGGAGAAATCTATTATTTTTGATGGAGATTTAGCTAGAGACTTAGGTATAGATAGCGCATAACTTTATATTTTTGCTAGTTGTCGAGAAAAGATGTATCCCGTAGGAGAGTGTTTGAATTATCGCGTGAATATGGAAGCGACCGATTTATTTGTGAATCATCCAAAAGAACCTTTACGGGTGATGATACCCGAGTATTACAAAAAGAAGATAGCTTCTTTTGCCGCTTCGGAAAAAATGGGGCGTCTTTTTATGTTTATGCGTCAGAACCTATCGCAAGAGGACGTTTTACGGCTTTGGGAGAAAAGAGAAAAGACTTTACAGGAACTTTTAGAGAAAACGAAACAAGTGCTTTGTCATCGATACGTGAAGATTGAAACAGACGGGACTTTTTGTTCTTATCATCAAGCGATTACCAAACCGTTGCACACGTTGCGTCTTTATAAAACAAAAGAACAAAAGAGACGGGAAGATAAAAGAAGAGTATTAGAAGAACGACTTTGGAAAACGCTTGCAGAAGAGGACAAAGTGAAGTTGAGGGAAGAGTTGGATTCCGAAAATTTGGATAGTTTTCTGGATGTGCCCGATTTAACACCGGAAATTAGTGCAGCAGCTATAATTAAGACCGACGTGGATATCTTTTGTTATCTTGATGATGATGACAATGCAGTTTTGATTTATTAACATGAGAAAAGAAAAAAGCTTTTAAAAGAGAACCGTTTCAATATTTTTTAGCTCATTACTTTCGAAGATGGCTTCCTGTAATATTTTGGACGAAAAATTGGTCGGCGATGTTGTCAACCAATTCGTTTATAGCACATTAACGCCTCAAGAACACGTTTCTTTATTCAAGAAAGTTGCTGAAGGTTACAATTGTCTTTTTTTGAGAAAACGAGAATTGTCGCTGCAGCAAAGAGCTTTGCCGATGGAATTCAGGAATTTTCAATGGTCTGCCGATCGATTTCAAGTCTACGATACGGTGACTTTGCAAAAACCGACTTTGTTCGTTTGGACCAATTTGCAAGGAGAGAAGCATGCAGTGCATAAAACCAGCTGGTATTGTCCTTATTTTTGCACGCAGAACAAGACTTATCGTGTGAATGTCTTTCGCGATGTGCCTGAGTTTCCGGGTGACAAAGTTCGCTTTCACGCCTTGGGGGTGATTGAATTACCCGGTTGGAAGCATTATCCGTTTTTGCTGACAAACATCGAAGAGACTCCCGTGTTTGGACGCACAGGCCTGGAATTAGATGCAAACGGTGCACCGCTTGAGCGCACAGTCTTATTACCATTTAGACGGTTTGCTTGGCCTTTGCCTGAGTTCTTTGGCACTGATTGACGTTCATCATGACTTCTTGTAAATTGTTGGAGGATGATTTGGTTTCTGAGGTTCTTAATCACTTTGAAATGCCTGATCGTTTCACTCCTCAAGAAGAAACGGCTTTATTTAAAAAAGTTTTGGCTGGCTACGAGTGTAAGGGCTTCGAGGAAGAGTGTGATTTCATGTTAAGTAGAAGCTTTGTCTCTATAGAATTTCGTTCGTGGACGTGGTACAAAGAGGGGTTTGAACCCGAGCTAACCTGTTCTTTTGGGAATAAATCACGTGTCTTAATTTGGGGTTCTTTGCAGGAAGAGTATTTTGCTATTTACAACGGTAGGTTTATTTGCCCTTACTTTGCTACTCCTCAAAAAATTTATTTTGTGAAAACATTTCACGATAACGTTGGCTTTCCTGGGGGTCTTTTTCGTTTTCACGCTCTCGGCTTGATGGATCTGCCTCAAGGGCAAAAATATCCTTTTGTTCTGACGCATTTATGTGAAGCGCCTTTATTGAGTTCTGCTTTTCCCGGTACACTGTGTTCTTGTCGTTGGGTTTTTAAGTGATGCTGCCTCTGCTCGTGCATTTCCTTGAGGCTTTATTTTTGCTTGCTTTTATGATATTTTGTTTTACTCGTTTTTTCAAAATGGTAGTGGCTTATCACGATATTTTTGAAGGCGATGATTCTCTTGTGGTTTCAAATTTGCCTGAACGCATTAGATATAGACTTTATCGTTTTTTGGGTGTTGTTCATTTCGATTTGAGACGCACGGAAGATGCAAAAATAGTTTTTCATGATACTGACTCTGCAGAACCTTTGTGGTTTGAAGTTTCTGGCGGAGAAGAGGCTTTGGGTTCTCGTTCTTTTTATTCTTTTGCTGCTCAAGAATATGCAAACGAAGATGATCACACGCTGATAGTGGGTCTCGGGAAGATTGACGATTTTGATGTGATGTTTATTCTGTACGATTTTATAATATACGGTCACGAAAACGACATTCATTTTGTAGACTGAAAGCGCGATGGCAACACGCGAGTTGTTGTTTCGGTTTTTTAAGAGATAATTTTTTGCTCGTAAATTTTACCAAAGAGAAGCTTTAAATTTTTTAGATCGTACTTATCGTTTTTCAAAAATTAGTCGTTGGTTTCCTTCGTATGTAGACAAAGATGAAGTCACGTTTGAGGTTTCTGGTGAATGGTATTGGTCTCGTTGGGCTTCCGAAAAATCTGGTTCTTTGCTGAGCGAAACTCAAATGCTTTGGATTTTTACGGATGAAGAAACAGACGAGGAATGTTTGGCCTGTGGTTTTGCTAAAGGGCGTTTGGCTTTTGTTCTTTTAAATATGACCAAATTAGGCTAGATAAGAAACTCTTTTTATCGTTTTGCTGTCGCTGTTTGGCGTTATACTTTACCATGATGTCGCAACGAGCAGTTGAAGGCCCTATCGAGGGAGGAGGTGCGACTTTTCCTTTTATGCTGAAAGCAGATTTAAAGACAATTTTAGACAAGTTCCAGATGAAAGAAGCGGCTCGAGAATATTTGCATGTGGGCAGAGCAGACGTTTTGGTGCTCAAGAGAGAACCGCCGAAGCAGTTGATTTGTCGCTTGACGAATTCTGATTTGGTCTGGCGTTGTACTGGTGTGGGCATTCGCTTTTCAAGGCGTCAAAAGCTTACGTGTGACATTTTTGAAGATACCATGTCAGAAGAACAGATCATGTACGGTTTTTTGGACGGGAATCATGACTTTCCGTTTGTTTTGAAGGAATTGCGTGATTTAAAAGAAACTGTTCCAGCCGACAAGTGGTCAGAGGAACTGTTAGAACTGCGTAGAAAAATGGCTTTATTTTTTCCGCAAGATGAATCTCGTGTAGATCGCAGTTATATTATGCGAAAGAAAGCAGAAAAAGCTCAGGCGACTATTTTTGAGGCTTCTTATTCTGAAGTATCTCATCACGTTGTTGCAATGTATTTTAAAGCTGAAATGAGCCATTTAGTCGGTCCAAGTTTGTATAGAGCTTTGTGGCATGGAACTGTTTATCCGCGCGAGCAAGAATTTACTATTAACGTGTACGAAGACAAGACAGGAGAAACGGTAGCCGATGGGGTTTTGTCTTGCCCTGTAGTTGTGGATCATTTTATTTCTTGCACTTCTCCTGTCAGAGTGCCTTTTGTTATGACTAATATCGAAAATGTAGATGATGCATTTTAAATGTAAAGAAAGAAAGAACAGACACCGCACGATTTACATGGTAATCAATTTGTTTTATTTGCACATTAAAAAATTTTTCACTTTCTGACACAAAGTTTGTTTTTCAATTATCGTTTCAAATGGCCAATATTTTGACAAATCATCGTCATCCAAAGCATCCATATACCTATCGTACTCATTTCGGGTAATAGCGAGACCCTTCTCAATCCTATCTATGATGTCTTCCATCGTTTTGTTTTCGTCGACTACTCTTGCAACATTCGAGTGTTTGTTTATTTTGGATATAATAGACGCTAACACACTTGACTGCTCTCTTCGAAGGTTCTCTGCTTCGTTGATTTCTTTGTCGTAGCATTGGACAGTCATTAACAGATGCTTTTGAGCCATTTCTCGATTCGTTTGATGTTTAATTCTAAATTTGTTTCTTCTTCTACCTTCTCTGCGTAGTTCTTTTCCAATTGTGTTTCTTCTTTCGATAATTTCAGAAAACGTTCAAGGCTGTGTTCGGGTAGAGCCAGGAGATACAAATGATAATCTTTGCGGCAAAGCGGCGGGTCGACTTCTTGTTTGCTCAAAATCTCTTTCAGTTTTTCACCACCAGTGTGAATATCTTCTTGGAGAAATTCATTTAAGAAAGTCCAATAACGGTCTTGATAATCGTAGGAGATGGGAATCCCTTGGTTAACTTTCTTGATGATATTTCGCATGCGTTTGTTAGCAGAACAAGTTCTAGAATAAATCAAGAAAGTTCTGGCAGGATAAGCTGAGAAACATCCAGTGTAGGAGCCAAAAAAACAAGGAGAGTTGCAGAGAGAAAACATTGAAGATTCTTTTCTTCTGCACAATCTGCCCACGATTTTGCAGTTCCCAAAGATCTGTTCGCAAGATTCCACACAGCTTATCATCACGTAAACTCCCAGAAAACGCTTTTCTGGAAGAATGCATGACAATAAGCTGTGCAGAGTCCCAGCGTCAGATCTACGGGTGCTGCAAATCGTGGACAAACTTACGCAAAAGAAAAAACCCGCATCGTCCAGAAGAAACAGTAGCACAGGAAAAGGTGAAACAAAACAAGAACAGAAGAATTTCGTATTTTCTTTGTCTCCTTTACCGTTTGCAAACACATTTTTTTCTAGGCTCCTAATTCGTTTCGTAATCTTCTATGACATTGACTGGTAGATTCGCAAGGAGAAACTATTTTTCGTCCTCTAAAAACTTCAAAACATTTGTCGCAAACAAAATCTTCAAAATATCGTTCTCGCGGTACGTGTTCTTGACAACCGACTTTGAAACTCCACAATCTAGTACAGAAGTAACAGTGTTCAAATGTCAAGTCTCTATTGATAATTTTGATAATGTGAATATCCATCGTTGAAAAAACTATTCGCTATCTTCAAGTAAAAAATCAAAAACTTTTTCTCTTTGAGTCTTTTCGACTAAACTTTCTTGACAAACCAAACGTTTGTGTTTGTCCAACTCTCTTTCGTATTCTTCGCTGTCACTCAACCAAGTTAAGCTATCTTCTTTTGGTTGGGTATCGTATTCTTCTTCTCGCGTCCGTTTTAAAGGCGGTTCGTGATCGATGTAAGGAAAATTGGCTACGAGTAATTTTTTAATACCCCAACCCAAACGGAGACCCAACGAACGGGAACAAACGACGCTGATTTCTTTAAAAGGTAAAACGAGTTCTTTGGTGGGTAAGAAACGATCTTGTTTCCGGTTGAAGTCGTACCAACACTGGGTCTTGTTATCATACGCTTTGATTTCGATTCTTTTTTCTTTGGCGAATTCGGTGGCTGCTCCGGCGTGACCAAAGAGACGTCTAGGGTACGGATACATGGGAGTTTCGTCTTGAAATTTACCGAGAACGACCAATTGTTTACTTTCTTCCATGCACTGGAGGGCTCTGTAATACAATTCTTGTTCGTTGAAAGTCAAGGCTTGCCAGCGTAGATCGGCAGAGACTCCGAGAGCGTTGTAAATGTGATCGAGACAAGAACTGTTTCTTTTTTGGAAGGAAAGTGTACTTTTGCGAGCAAGACGGTTCTTGTTTTCCTCTGGATCTTGTTTGTTTTCGTTTCCAAAATGATAATACGGCTGCCCGGCTAACGTCAAGTAATCGATAAAGCGGCGACACCAACCGTGTTGACTTTCGAGAAAAAAACTTTGGTTATTTTCTGCGAGAAAATCTTTCGATTTGAGACCTGTGTTTGTAAATTGAGGATCTTGCTCTTTGTAGATCTCTTCGGAAAGATGTTCATCGTCGCGATACCAACTCATTTTTGCATTTTTAAAAAGAGGGTAATGTCACGTTATTTATACTCGATCAGTTCCTTTTTTATGCTAATTAACTCATGAAATTAAAAACGGCTCTACGGGCATGAGACAGCATTTTTTAGCAAAACAAAAATAGGACGTGAAAGAATTTGAAGTATGTTTTTCCGCTATGAGACAGCACTTTCATAAAACCTAATAAGGACATAAAAAGTGTGCATAAGAAATTTTGTTTTTTCTAGAAACTGTCAATCAGTCAGGTATTTTGGAACAAATCACTTTGGTATTGCCTTCTGTCTCTTCGTGTTGAGTTCTTCTCAAGAAGAAAAAGAGATGACAGAGGAACAAAAAAAAGAGAAGCAAAACTTTGAAGAGGAAAGACGAATTCACTATTTGCAGGATCTCCATTTACAGCATTTGTGTGACGCAAAATCAAAGAGAACAATGTGCATTCACGTGAATAACAAGACTTGGATGATGATTGACGCAAATGGCATCGACCATGTGTATTACGAAGCTTTTCTAGACGGCGCTTTGGAACCTACAACGTTTCGTGCTGCGTGGGATTCCGATATCTTACCGCAAGATTACATGATGGTGAAGCAATTTGAAACAACGAAAGAAAAGGAAATTTATTTGTATGCCGTGCTGTTGCATGTGGACAAGGAAGAATATCCTGCTGTGATGAGTCAAATTGAACGTTTTCATCTGTCGGAAACTTTTTATCCTTAGAAGGAAATATGAGAATGTTGAAAGAATGCGATCAATAAAAATATTGTCATTTCTGATTCACGATGCGTGTTCACTCGGATCAGCTTCGTATTTTTGCCCACCATTTTTCTTTTCCTGCTTACGATACTTTCACCGTGAGCGATTTTGAGAAACAAACAACGGTTTTTCGCCACGTACAGAGAGTATTCTTTTACTTAAAATCTGATTTGAACGATGAGGGATTTGTGCCTTTGTCTTGTCGTTACAGTGCTTTGGGGGTAGATGTGCCTTGCAGAACGCAAGTTCACGAGGCTTTTGTGCACAGAGATAGCCAAAACAAAGTTTGTATGGTTCGAGAAAAAAATAATTTTTTTTTTTTCTGGGGTGTGGAATCAAACGAACAAGGACGCATACACCCAAACTGGTTGAAGACAATAAAGACCAAACAGCCGCGTTCAGGTAAAAAAATATTTTTTATAATTACTCGTTTGGTACATAACTGACAATCATGACAGAATTATCGGGAGTTTGTAGACGGTACTTGATTCCTTGTTCTTCGTATTTGCAAAAAACATCGACGAAAACAATGTCTTGTGGTAGAGGCAGTTGAGAAATCCAAAAACTCCAAGGTTTAACGTGACGGTAAGGGAGGGCGACAATTTCTGTAGTTACGACGGGAATCTTATTAATGTTGCATTCGTCGCAGCTGTCGACTCTGATGCGTATGGGGCTTCTCGTAATTTTTTGAAAACCTTTATGTTGTCTTTCACCCGGTTTTCTTTCCAACAGCTTTTGAAACCGTTGTGTTTCTTCTTCTTGCCAAGGCAGACGAAGAATTTCGTCCAAGCGCCATTGACCTTGTTTTTTGGTATTGAAATAACTGATGAGAAAAAACAATTTGATATTTTTTTTACAAACAGTGAACGTGAGCGTTTTGGCACCTGAAGAAAAAGGTGCTTGTTCTCAAGACGAAGAAGAAGAAGATTTGGATTGGTGGGATTGTATTAACGATGCAGAAAAAGAAGATTTGGATTGGGATGAAGCGATCCTTGAACAAGCAAAAGAGGTTCACGAGAAATTTGCAATTGCAACGGATGTAGTTGTCAGTGCAACGGATGCTTCGGATGTTTGGTAACGTACCTGACAAATTTGTCTTCTTCACTGCTCTCCAAGATGTGCATGATTAAAATTTTTCTTTGGTTTTTTCTCTATTTATATCTTACAGGTTGAGCAAGTTACGACACGTTCTGGACCAAAAAAAAAGTCGAGAGAGGAAAAGAGATGTATCGGAAGGCGAAGAGTCAGAAGAAAACGCGTAGACAACTTGACTTTTTAATCAAGGTTTAATAGAGATTCCAAAAACTTTCCAAGCGTTTGAATGGAAAAAACGAATTTTTCTTTGTTAAGTGCCACGATATCGTCGTGTTCTGTAACATCGCAAGCTGGCATTTGTAATAAAAATTGAGAACAAATCGAACAGCGTTCATCTTCATCTAATATTATGCAAATTTTACACAAACAATGACGGAGACAACTGACAGTTTCTTTTAACAAATGTCCGTACAAATCTTTCTGTTTGCATATGAGTTGATACAAAACATTGATTTTTCGATCTACTAAATGTTCGTTAATGGTCTCTTGCTTGTTGAGGTTTCGTAACACCCCTTTGTGCATCCCTTGTACGCCACGAAAGTTTTGTCTTCGGTTGAGAGTTCTCAAATCGAGCGTTTGTATGACATGAAATTGACAAGCAGGGCAGAATAATTTAAAACCATCCAACCCGTCAAAATTGCTTTGTCGACAAGGAGGGCATAAAAAACATTTAAAGTAAAGCTGAAAAACTTCGTATTGACGGAGACAGACTTTTTTCCAATAACTCTACAGTTGAGTGCAATCCTTTAAGTATTGAAATTTAAGCATCCAGGCAGGTACGGTTTTGGTTTTGCCGATTTGGTCTTGCATATTTTGGAGGCGTTCCATCTCTTGGGTAATGTCTTCATCGTTTTCTGTCAGGGTGGTAGTTCGGAGACGCCCTTTCCACTCGCCGATTAATATTTCTCTTCTCTTTACCTCTTGCTCCCAAATTTCGGGTTTCGAACACGCCATGTTTGGTAATTGAAAATGTTTTTCCAAATAAGGATTTCTTGGATCGTTCAAATGTTCGTTATCGAGAAAAAACAAGCAGACAGCAAAAAGTATGACGGCAAGCACAGAAGCTCTGTACGCGGAGGCACCCGACACGTTTGATGGGGAAGCGCTTTTCAGGAGTTTTTAAAGAATTTAAAAACAACAGAAATACCTGCGTCATCGACGTCAACTGCTACAATTACCGTCTTGGAAACCAATCAACCGATGGAAGAAGAAAACAAAGAAGAGTTATTGGCGTCAAACAAGTCCGTGCCTGTTTTTCAATCGCATGCTACGTATTTGGAATGTTTACAAGAAACGTTGAGGATTTTTTTAGACAATTTTACTAAAAATTCGGACTGTTTGGAAAACGGTTTAATCTTACCCTTTGGTGTGGGTAAAAAAAATTTTTTTCTGAACGTTGAGAAAAACAGAATTCAGACGCAGATGTCTCGTTTGCGCTCTACGGTAACGCAGCTGTTGTCTCAAACAGCCTGCGTTGTTTTTCGTTCGATTGTGTCTAAAAAATTTTTTTCACACGTCCTGACATTTATCCTTTAGGTACTAAAGCGTGTGACAAACCTTCGTCTTTAAACACATTCGTGCGAATAGCCAGAGCGCGTTGCGTGCTGAAAGGATGTGCGTCGACAATCATATAACCGTTTTTTCGACCCAAAACGTGTTTTGTATAAAATTGCATGACTTCTTCTATGGCGTTGCGCTGTGTTAAAAAAGAATTGAAACGTGTTTTCAAACGCGGAATTTCGCTTAAATATTTAAAAAAAACTTGAATATCGAATTGTTCTCGAAAAATGCGCGATTTCTTATCGACAGGATACAACGCTTGAAAAATAAAAATTGTCGACATATTTTCGTGATGGCCTTTTTTGAAACACAATTCGAACAACCATTTTCCCTTTTCCTCTAATTGATCCATGACATCGTCTAAAACAAACAAAATTTGTTCGCCTTTAACGTATTGTTGAAAAGGAGCAAAAGAGGCCGGTAAATCTTTATAGAACACGATGTTATTCAATTGCGTTTGTAATTCTGTAAACGCTTCTTGCCAAACCGATCCGTGAATGTAAACGATTTTTTGAAACGGTTTTTCAAATTGTCTTTCTTGTTCCAACAACAATTTTTTGACAAAAGTGGTTTTGCCAGATTTGCTGGGTCCGTAAAGAGCCATATTAAACGGACAAGAAAAACGAACGGGAGAAGTGGTGATAAAATGCCCTTCAGGCCAAAATTTAGAATTCAGCGACGACATTTTTACGAGCGTGACAAATTTGACACCAAGAAAAATTACGAGGCGAAATCGAAGAACTTACTTGTCTGTTTGAAGATGACAACGAAGGAAATTTTCGTCCCGTTCTTAAAAAATCGGTATCGATCGCTTGATGAATAACGTGTCCTGTTTCGTTCAAAATCTTGGGAAATTTACTGTGCATGAGCTCAAAAACTTTAATATCGTTAAAACGGTCTCTATCAGCATCAAATTTTTTTAAAAACTCGCTAAAACTGTTCGATGTTTTGCTCAAATAATAAAGAAGAAATAAACAATAATCACCGCACACATCGCTCGTATCTTGCTGTAAATCTTCAAGATTTTGACGAAAACGAGAAAATTTCGACCAAGAAGGAAAATAAACGGCAGGCGTTTGTCCGTAACTGTCAAAAAAATAACGTTTATCTTTTTGGCAAATACTTATCCAATGCTGCCCAGGTTGTCCTTGCGGATCTGTATTCAAAATGAAAGACCAATTATGGCACAAACCCCCTTGCATTAAAGTGTCTACACGCGTTTCGTCCGCCGGAAAAGTACCTTGGAAAAAACGAGCCACATCCGCGTCACTTCGACAAACTTGATTCAATTGGACCGTATCGTGCATTTTTTTTAAATGTTACCCAAACGAAAACGAGAAAGTTTTGGTAAGTTGATGGAATTCGGAGGAAATTTAATCTCGTCGGACCATAAATTTCTTTCGGGATCTGCCAGCATGTGTTGCACAGGATTTAACCAACAAAAAACAACAACCCAATCGTGATCCTCCTCCTCGTCATTTCCGGTAAACCACAAACGTAAATTGACTCTTTTTTCTGCTAATTGCGTCAATTTTTCACGACCCATATTGGCATTGGCTGTACAATCGTAATAGTAGAGAATAAAACCGTTATTGATATCGTAACTTCTCACAAAAAAAGGATTTCTTCTTTTACTGGAAGACACAGGAGCCACGGCATCGCATTGCAGTTCGTACAAATAATCTTCTACGTGAACGTTTTTGACGTTACTTTGCAAACCGTTTACCCAGACCGGTTCGCCATTCAGACGCAAATCGATTCGATCGATATATCGACAATCGAATTGATACATTTCTCGAGAAAGATCACCTTCCAACAAATCCGATTCCCGGAGAACTTCAAAAAAACCGTTTGTGGGAAATTGTCCGTTTAAAGCGTACAAACCTTGTACTTCCAGACCGTCCGCGTTTTGTTTGATTTTAAACGAATTACTCATGTGAACATAAGGGAAAAAAGGGGTGGTGTAAATGTGTTCCACGTTTTCGTAAAAACGTTTTTCGGCTGCTTTTTGCTCTTCTTTCATTTTGCTGTAATACAAAACGCTTAAATGCGTTTTTTCACGATCTACTTTATAAGCGACGGGAAAATTACCTGGTAAGTTACCATCCAAGGAACCAAAATGCGTCATCAATAACTGTTCTGGTGCTTGCAGGGTAATTTCGATGGTAAATGACGTCAAACCGTGAATAATCGAATCGATGTGGCAAAAAGCGACAGGAAGAGGATTAATGATAAAATGCTGCCAGCCCCCGGACATATCCATGATATCTGCTTGTTCGATGGTCATGTTGAATATTTCGTTCCCTCGATTGGTGATCGAGGGCGGGTATTCTTCCACGTCGCCCCCTTCCTCATCTTTTGTCCAATAGCTTTCTCTGTCCGTAGAAAAACCGCCACGATGTTTTTCGGAATAACCACAGACATGCGGAAAAAACATGTAATTTTTCTGCAAATTTGTATTAAAATGCTTGTAATTTTCATCAAACAAGAGATGACTGGCAAAAAATTCTCTCAAGGCCGTGTAATTATCGGTATTGGCAATATTTTCTTGCCCGTTTGGTTTCAGCACTATTTTTTTAATAACGAAAAAACCTGCACCGTTCACCCAACGAACATGTCTTGTTGGCGCTCTGGGTAGTTGATCGTGATTTTCCACTTCTTGTAAGGCGTGTCTGCCATCTCTGGGATCGGTAGCTTGATGCGCAATCTCATCGCCATCAGCATCCACAAGAATGGGTTTGAGAAATAAATGAGCTTCTATTTCAGACGGATTAAAAAATTTATCTCCCAATCCCTGCAATTCAAAAGTTAATTGATAACGATTTTCGTCAAGAGAAGAACACGGTCGTATTCTTTCGCGATGACATTCTTCGAACGAAGTCGGTAAAAGAATCACCGGATCGTTATTCGTTTTTCGTTTGACGGGCCGAACGATTTCGTGATGTCGCAAGGAAAAATTTTTTTTTCCTTCTTCAGAATACGCTCTTTTTAAAAGATTAGGAGGAGGTACTCCTGCTACGGCAGACGGAGAAGAAAAATTCATGGTTCTTACCTTTTCTTTCTCGTCGCAGACTGAATTTCTGAATTAAACCTGTCCGTTTTTATTGATGGACAAATTATTTCGATCAACCAATTCGAAAATTGTGGGTTTTTCCACACTGCGCGACCAAACATTATCGACAGGATTTTCTAATTCTTGTTCTCGAGGATTCACCCACATGATCACGAACAAAAGATCTTTTGTGTTATCCGTTTGGGAAAACCATAAACGAATGCTGACGGAAGCGTCCACTTTTTTAGTAATTCTTTTAAAAGATTGATCGCTGTTGGGAGTCAAATCCACGTAACCCCAACATTCTCCGTACTGGATGTTGTCTGGCAACAAATTCAGGGGATGCGTTCTGTCTTCTCCTTTTCCGGTAGCATCGCATTGCATTTCCCACAAATAACGTCGTGCTGCCACAGTGCCACAACTCATATCCAAAGGTTTTTCTGTAAAAATGACTTTGTCGTTGAGACTGATTTGAATTTTCATCCAGTGAGTTTTTGCAGGGGAAAAAGCAAAAGGTTCGTCTTGTGGATGACAATTTTCAATATCCCTTCTTTGCATAATCGTAAAGAAAAAATGATCGGGAAAAGCACCTTCCAAACCGGCATATTGCGTGAGTAAAAGCCCATCCTGATTGTCAAGAGCTTGCAGGGGTGCGCTCAACCAAAAGTGAGGATAATAAAAAGTGTGTAAAATTTGACTTTTGGCAAACGATTCTCTTTCCACGCTGGCTTCTGCTTTCGAGTTGAGACGCTTGTACGTAGCTTTGAGATAGGTTTTGGTTTTACTGACTTCATAATCGAAATTCGGTAAGTCGGTGAAATCGTGCCCACCTGTACTGTATTTACCAATCTTCATCAGAAAATCTTTGGGTTGTAAAATGAATTTCACGAGAAAATTGGTGTTTGCGTTTAAATGACCGTGTAACGAAAAAAATCAGAACCCAACGGGGTGACTACCAAATGAATCCAACCGTTTTCTTCTTGTGTCTTGTATTGCAATTCTTGAAATCTCAGCATCTATTCTTCATGCACCGTTAATGACGGTACCACTACTCTTGCACCATGGATATCAAAATAATCCTTGCGATTTTTCATTTGTGCCACTCCTTCGGAGGCTGCATTTCCCACACAAAAAGGATTCGAAAATCGTTCTATTTTGTGAAGCACATTTTCTTTTTCTTCTTTGGTGTAAAAAAGTCGCTGGATCCATTGCTCTCTTAAGGCATGTAATTTATCGGAAGGGAGTAACGGTTCGTTGCCGTTCGCGTACACCTGTATTTCTTGAAAAAGTTTATGACCGGCATCACGAATCAAACGAGCACCGTAATTCTGCCATACTTCCTCTTGGTCTTCTTCCTCCACTTTGTGCTCGAATCGCTGTCCATTCGCGGGCGCAACAAAAAAATCAGGCGCCAAATCAGGCCCACCCAGAAATCTCAGATAAATATGCATTTCGAATTCGTTCAAAGCAAACAATCGTTTTTGTTCGTTTTTCAATTCAAAATACAATTCTTTCTCACCTTGATGAATTTCCAAAAAGGGGTGAATGGCTTTCGTTTCCACCAAATCAAATTCTTCTGTCGGTTGCGGCAAAACTATGTTTTGTCTTAATTTTTTGGCAGCTTGCACCAGGGAAATGGTTTTTCGTTTCGTGGGTAACATGTTCAAACGGAATATTCGTCGTACTCGCCTTCTTCCTCGTCCTCGTCGTCGTAATCTTCTTCGTATTCTCCGCTGTCGTTTTGTGCCGCTCCTCCTCGCTGTAACAGACTGTTATAAGCCAAAGGATCGTAATATTGCGTGTACGGCTGTAAATAATTTTGATGCGAATTCACGCCAGACGCACTCAAAGAATTTTTGATATTGTCTTTTTTCCTTTTTTTGCTTCCTTCTTTTCCGCCTCCTTTTTGAGATTCTTTTCTTTTTCTACTTTCTTGCAAAAAAGGAGATAAATCTTCTGCAAATCGACGTAAATCTTCTTTTTTCTTTTCTTCAAAAAAATCTTTTTGTTTTTCGGCCAAATGACTAAACAATTCCTGATTTAATTGGGCTCGTTTCACAGCAGATTGACCGTGAATTAAATCCTGTACCGGATCTTGTTTTTTCTTTTGGTTTTTTGATACAAAAGGATTTTTTTGATTTGCCAATGCCGCAAAAGTCTTAAAACCTTGTAAAAAAGATTTTTGATTTTTTTGTTCTCTTTCCAAACGTTGCACCACGCTTTTTAAATCTTGTCGAGTTTTTGTTCTTTTTTTCGCAGCTACTTGATCTAATTCTTCTTCTTCTTTTTCTTCTTTTTCTTCTTCTCCTTCGCTTTTTTCTTCGTCTTCGCTTTCGGAAGAGGAGGATGAGGAGGAAGACGAGGATGACTTTTCTTCTTCCGCTTCTTTTAAAAGATTCAAAAGTTTGGAAAGTTCTTGTAATTCTTTGATCTGTTTTCCTCCTTTTTGTTTTTTTTGTTTACTTTTGTGTCGTCTTCGAGAAACAAAACCTTCCCTTTTTTCTTTTTTTCGACTCGTTTCCTCCGGAACCAAATCTTCTAAAATATTTTCACGAGATGCTTGTCCTTTTGCAGCAGCACCGCCAACAGCCCCAGAAAGAGCTTGTTGAATTAATAACACGTCTTTAGCACTTCCACGTCCCATGGTGGCGTCAAAGTTTTGAAAAATTCTCGAAATAAGTTCCTTATTTTATAAAAAACGAATCTTGTTTTTTTATCTTTTTGGAGCAAAAATACTGGATAATTGCGTTCCGGTTTGCAGCAACATGGGCGCCAACAATCCCAAGGCCATCCCGGCACCCATTCCTCTACCTCTTTGTCTACGCCTTCCACCTTTCTGTTTGTGTGCTGCCTGCTGTTTTTTAACCCGATCTACCGCAAATAAATTCTTCCAGATATCTGCCTGCGTTTTCCTATAATTTTTTTTCCATTGTTTTTCAGTACCTTCTGGTATTTTACCTGCTTTCCAAGCTCTACTGAAAGCTTTGGATTCTGCATTCCAAAAACAACCTCTTTGCTGCCTGTATCTTCTCTTTCGTCTACCACCTTTTTGCGAATGAGCTGCCTGCTGTTTTTTAACCCGATCTACCGCTAATAAATTCTTCAAGATCTTTTCCTGCTTTTTCCTGTGGTACATTTTTCTGCGTCGAAATTCTTTACTCATCCGAACCATACTTCTGCTACTCGTTTTTACCCGGCGCCCGCAAAAAACAACTCGCGAATAAAATTGAAAACGCAAGCACAGTATTTTTAAAAGGATGTGAAAAAAATTATTTCCAAAAAAATTATCTACGACCGCCACCGCCACCGAGACCGCCGAGTAACATCGGTAAAAGACTTAAACCTGCCATGGCCGCTAAACCGATCGCTCCACCTTTTTGTCGTTTTCCCCTTCCTTGCTGTCGATATGGTTGTTGTTGTGGTGCCGGTTGCTGTTGTTGGCCACCGCCAAATAAACCTCCAAGTAACGGGGCTAAAAAACCTAAAAAACCACCTTTTTGTCCGCCTCTTTGCCTATATCTTCTCTTTAGTTTGTCTGCCCGCCGATTTGCAAAAAGAGATCCACCTTTTTGACGCCCACCTCTTTGTCTTCTCCTTCGCAATTGTTGATAATATAAAATACGTTTGGTTCTATTAGAAGGGACAATGCGTTCCATAATTACCTCTTTCTCCGCCTGTTTCTTTTTTTCTTTTTCTTCGCCTTTGCTACCCTTAAAACGTCACCAAGATAACCGGGGCTAGAAGTGTAATGATTTAACCAGGAAAGGGCTTTTTGTTTTCCTTTTCGAGCCAATTTACCCAAATAATTTTTTGTTAAAGGATGCGTTGCTAATTGCATTAGAGCATTCGAAAAAAAACTTAACCCTTTTCCTTTTTGTTTTCCTCCCGTTCTTCTGCGGTATGCACGTCCCTTAGTCATCTACCCAAAACGATTTTTTAAAGGGGTTTGATGAAAAAAGACCACCTTTCTGATGCGGAAAGATTCCTGTCGGTTTGTTCAACAAATGCCTATGGTGTGTATAAATACCTCCTTTTTGTCCTTTTCCTTTTTGCGCTCGTTGAACGGCTCTATTTACGCTACGCAATAAACAAGCTTTTTCTTTTCGATCGGCAGCCACGGCGCGTTTGTACAATGCATCTTTTTTCGAAAAAGAATTATAACTCGCTAATTGATTTGCGCGTAATAATTCCGCTAAAATTCCTTTTCTTTTTCCTTTTGTCCGCCCGTGTAATTTCCAACCGGAGACCAAATCGTGAACTCTGGGTGTCGAGCGTCGGAGGTGCGGAAAATGAGAAATTAACGACGGTAGAGTGGGAGAGGCTGCCAACATGCGCCAAGCGTCAAATTTTGTTTTGGGCCGATTGGCACGTTTTTTAGCCAAACGAAGAATTTTTCGTGCCATTAATAAAGAATTTTTCTTTCTCTGCTTTTTGTTCTTTTTCTTTCTTCTTTTTCTTTTACTACCTACCGCACGAAGTGGCGAAAAGCCACTAAAACCGCCTGCAACTCCTCCAAATTGATTCGGATCGACACCTTGAAAAATAGTAGCGCTCGTGTTTTCTTTTTTACGTCAGAACGTACCACCCCAAATGCGCTAGACTAAAAAATAAACGGTTTTTATCTGTATAAACGTTTCTGCAAAAGACGAGCAGCGCGTCGATACGCTTGATCCTTTTTAGAAAACGAATTATAACTTGCCAATTGATTAAACCGTAACAATTGCGCTAAAATTCCTTTTTTTTTACCTTTACTCTTTCCGTGTAATTTCCAACCGGATACCAAATCGGTGATGCGGGGCGAGGCTTTGCGAACCAGGGGATAACGAGCCAGAAGCTCATTCAAGGTGGCCGCCGATGCCTGTGCCGCTTTTCTCTTTTTTCTTCTCCTGGCCAATAACTTTTTTTGTTTTCTTTTTTTAGAAATTTGAGTTTGCGACAAAAAAGTCTTTTATAGGATTTTTTCACCTTTTTTCTTTTGCGAATCACTCTTTTCGTCGGGCGCGGTTTTGCGGCAATCACTCGAATCTGCGAGAAGTCGCGAGCTCCACTTCTCCTCGACAGAAGATATTGCCTGATCGACGCATCTCTGGCACTCAGGGGTAAAAGTTTTCCCTTGGTGTCATACTGACGAGGGGGTAGTCGTAAAGCTGCCCCTTGACGGCTAATGTCGGCTCCAGGCCGAAACGGATTCCCACGACTCACGCGGGCACCTCCTTCTTGATTAGGATTCACGCCTTCAAAAACTCCTCCACTTCCTGTCATCTTTTTTTCGCACTCAATGTAAAACCGAATAAAAAATATCGCAAATGCAAGACAACGGCACACCGGACAAACGCGTTCCTTGTTGCGTCGTTAAAGTTAATTCTACTTTTTTCGTTTGCAAATCTTTTAAAGGCATGGTAAAAGGCGCTTCTCGATTAATTTCAAAAACATTTTTTGTTTCATCAAAAGGCAAGGTTTCTAAAAGAGGAACAGATTGCGTACCCACCGTTGTCGGTTTTAAAACATCGCAATAAAGATGGAGTGATTGGAAAGAATGCGGAGAAATATCGTTCCAAACGGTATTTTCTTTTCGAGAAATTAAATAACAACTTTCTCCGGTATAAAAATACAATTCGAGCACGTCTTGTTTTTCCCAAGGAAAAAATTGCGAGCTGGGTGGATGTTGGGTAAACGTGACAGCATCTTTATTCAAATCTACTAAAAATTGAAATAACCTATTTTTATGATTCACGAACCCCAAAGAACGAGCTAAAGAGGCGGGAAAAAACAGACTCCCTTCGGAAACAAAAGGAGATAATTTTAAACTAAAATCACCCTCCCATTGAAAAACGAAATTTTCCAAAACCCGATTTATTTTTTCCACCGTATCTTGCATTTGGGCGTATTTTCCTTGCGGTAAATAACGATATTCCAAGGGGGTCGAAGTGAATTCTTGAAAACCCAATGCCAATTGATTTTCATACACGTTCGGACAATGATCGGAATCAATTAAACATTTCGTTAAACCCATCGAAGAACTTGCAGAAAAAACCAACTGTTGATCGAACGTGCTCACTATTTTACCTTCTTTGTCTGTCACACCGATGAAATTCAAACGTTGAGGTCGCGTACGATAATCCCGTCGGCGTTTCATTCTTCTGTCCAACGAGAATCAAAAAGGCGACTTTGAAACGTTAAACGGAAATGACTCAAACCTGTCCACGCTGGAAACGCTTCTTCTGTCGCGTGAACGGTCAAACGAACGTCGATATATTTCGTTTCTACGCGCTCCAAAGCTCGCGAAAAACTTTTTTGCAATTTACGAAAAGAAAAAGTTTTATTAACATCTTGAGCCAAATAAATAGCGCTTTCCAACATGTTACTCTTGGGCTTTTCTGAATAATTCGTATAGAGTTTTTCTCTTAAACCAAAATTGGGTAAAGACACATCGACAGCCATGGCTGAAGCATCACGAATGACTTCGTTTTTTTCGTCCTGAAAATAACGATAAAAATCCTTTAAAGCAAATTTGATGCCATCTTCAAAAAACAAAATTCCTTGTTCTCGTAAACGAATAACGCAGGCCAGATCGGGGTCGAAATGCATCGTCACTTCTTGATTTTGAAACGTGCACGACAATAACGATTTTTCGATACCCGGAGGGCGACGAACAGGCGTTTGCGGTTGTTTTAAATAAAAACTCGCCAAACGATTAGTTTTTGATATAAAATACAGGTAAGTTTTTTCACTTCTTTGAGCATCACCTGTATCAAATTCGTCAAAATCGTAATAAATAGCGCGATGGGTGTGATCCAAAAATAAAGCTTCTGCCATGGATTGTTCTAAAAAAAAATAAGGTTTCGTACCCACTAAATGAGGTGCTCTTGTCACGAGCATCCAATCTTCGCAATAAATACGATTTCCATCTTTTCGAAAGAACGCTCGATTATTTTCGTAACTGGGATGAGCGCCCGTATAGGGTTTGTTGGGTAACGGTAAAAAATCGTTTTGCGCTTTATAACGCCAATGAAGCGGTCGAAAATCGTCAGACACTTCCTGCCAAAACTCGTCTAAAGTTTTTTCCTGAACCACTCCACGATAAAATGTCGAGGCTTGACGATGATTACCACTCTCAAAATAACCTGTAGCGATGGTAAAAGACTGCGAAGGAAAAACCAAAAATTTTTGAGAATTTAAATATTGATAAGCTTCGTAAAAAATGTCTGCCAGATCTTTATAACCTCGTTTTGGTAAATCAAAATACTCCAAATGCTCTCCGGTTTGTAGAGAAAAAATATACCCGTCCGGTTCAAGCACTTGCATGTTACGAACTTCAAATTCGGTCAAAGACACTTTCCAATTTTCGTCTAATTTTAATCGCAACGGTAACAGAGTGCGAAAAAAACTTCTTTTCGAATCTGTTTCATCTAAACGCTGCACCTTGGGATCGTTAGAATACAAATGAATGTGAAAAGTATTATTTTCGTAAAAGTGCAAAAAATCGTTGGCAAAAGTTGCCTTATTCATCCTACCGTTAAATTATCGGCTACTTTGACTTTCTTGGCAGAAGGAATCCACTCGCGATACTTTTTGGGCCAATCTCTATAAGCCACCAGAGTACCTTTTCTCTTTTGTCTTTGCACAATACGACTCACGACTTTATCGCCTTGTGGCGGTAACACTTTCTTCAATTGCGCCTCGTAATGAATACCGCCAATATCTTCCCCTTGCAAATCTTGCAATTTGTATAATAAAATATCCCAGTGAGGGAAACGACTAAATACTTCTGAAATTACAAAAACTTCTTCGCTGAAAGTCCCTGTCGCTTCTTTGGAAAAAACATTTTTCTCTACCGCGATGCGCACGCGATCGCCTTCTTTTAAAAATACTCGCTTTCTTTTTTTTTCGTCACAAGGCGCTGCACGATACGACTCGCTAATTTCTTTTGTCTTTCTTTCATGGCTTGCATTAACAACCCTGCATTCTGATAAGTAATTTGTTTGGGCGCATATCCAAACAATTTGACAGAAGGTTTCGAATTAAAGGAAAGAATTAAATGACTCAAAGAAGTTTTTACAGGAGTCGAAGGAGAAAAACGACGATACGCTAATAATCTCGTTCTTAAATCGCGATTAAAACGTTCCACCAGAGAAGCTTTCATTTCACTATCCGTACTAAAGTGTTTATAAACTCCCAAATCGCTCACTGTCTTTTGAAAAAACTTGTTGTAAAATTCTTTGCCTTTATCCGTTTGAATGCGATGAGGAATGGTTTTCTCCCGTTCCATGATCTTCAAGAAACCGTCGCGCACCGTAGGACCCGCTTTCGAGGTAATTAATTCTGCTTCCACTTGCTTGGAAAACACGTCTATTTTCGTCAAAATAAAACGATAATTTCTTTCTTGCCAATTGAGCAAATCCAATTGCCATTGCGCATTTAACCCGGGTGCAGAAATCTTCAAACGAGGGAAACGTAGACGGCGGCGACTCACCAATTGTTCTTCTCTTGCGTGTTTCTGATAAAATTCTTCTAAACGTTTAAAAGAAAATTGTTTGATCCCTTGTTTCCTCAAATAAGCAAACACGGATTGTACCGACGAAAAAGCCACCGGCAAAACTGCCGGATTAAAAAAAATGTCTTGTAAAAACTGTTCTTCATTTTCTATGGGCGCCACGCGACCAACTTTTCCTTGTAAACGCTTCATGCTTTCTGACAAGATCTCACCGAATGATTTTCTTTGTTACCCCGATCAAGAAATGTCACGTTATGAGACTTTGCTGTTGCCCCGGTGCCAGAACGACGATGTTGTTCAGGCGTGAGAGGAAGAGCGTTGCAACAATTCAAATGAATGGCTGTATTGGTGTACTGTTGTTTTCCGTCTAGATAATCATCTCCGTTTTCCAACACGCTGTCCTTCTTTTCTTTTTTTCCTTTATGCTGACGACAAGGCAAACAAAACTGAAAACAAGTATTTTTTATCTTTTTTCCTTTACCGTCCAATTTTTCTTCCAAAGTATGATCTGCAACCGCTTTCACGACAGCACCTGTCAGAGTTAACGCCGCCGCTGTTTCAGCCATAAAGAACGTTCCTTGATGTGCAGATCTTCGAGATCGCTGCAATAACCTTCTTCTTCTGCTACCAATTCGTCTGCGTTTTCTTCTCGAAACACGTTGTACAACGCACGCATCTTTTGTCTCAATTGAAACACGATCCACTCGTACAAAATTTTTATTTTCACACAAGCGGTCAGATAAAAGACGATTAAGACAAAAGCGCAAGATGTCCGACTCAAACTTAATTTAAGTTGGACCAAAAAATGGCAAATCTTACCATAAAAGGTAGTTGTCGAATGGCGAGGATCTGAAATATCCATCTGAAATTTTTTTCACAAGTTGTTTCTGAACAATCTGAAGACAAACTAAAAAATAAGATCTAAACTATTCTTTTTTATCCTACATAACCAAAAGGATAAGTTTTAAAAGTTTCGCGATCTAAAACCCTTTTATCAAAAACTAATTTATATTCTTTCGTGGTATATTCTGGTTCGATGGTAAATAAATTCCCTGTCTTTATAGAACATTTAAAATGCTGACGAGGAACTATACAACTCCGAGAACTGACATTATTTTCGGTAAGCATAAAATCCTCATTGTCAAATTACGATTCCCACACCAATTCTTCCATCGTTTCAAAATCGACCGCGCGTTTGCCTGCGTTATTCAGCGTGATACCGCGCACTTTCACGACAACACCGCGCACGCCCTCTCGATTCAAAGTTTCGTACGCGTAATTTTTCGAACCACCGCTGACAAATTTTACAATTTCTGCTTTTTCTTCCACGTTGGTTAACTGCCCCAGATAATCGCCCAACTCGGGGTTTTCTTCGGGTATCGACGATTCGATAAACGCCACGCTGTCGGTGTCACAATACAAAGCTCGCGATTTAAAAAGAACGCGATTTAATTCCATCCGAGCGTAAGAAGTGGTAAAAATGGCATGTAAACGATTACCGCGAACGTCCGGTTTTTGCAAAGCTTTTTGAGGTTTCGAGCGACCCAAGAACACGTTCTCAGACACGCGTCGACACGTTTTTTCTTCTTGTTCGGAGTCAAAAACCCATTCGTAGAAAGTCTGCGGAGATTTAAACACGCTCGTTTGCACCTTGTCTAATTTACGTGCCCAATACCCCCAACAAGTATTCAAAAGCATTTTCGCCAAGTATCGTTTTGTCGCGTTGTAGACAATGTTGGTCGGTTCAAGCACGATCCCTTCGTGTTGCAAATAATTTTGCACGTATTCTCGTTTTTGTTCTTCTGTTTGCGCCCAAGCAGGATAATCCGAACATTCTTGTTTAATTTTTAAAAGCCGATCGACAAAACTTTTGTGTAAATCTAAGGACCATGTTTCCCAATGCCACACTTCGAATATCTGCAGAACGCGATAACCGCGCTCGACGGCCATCTGTAATTCTGGAGTGCAGAAATCACCTAAAAACGAACGTTGTTCTTCATCGTGATTGCAACTCTGGAGAACAAAATTTCTTTCTTCGGCGCAAGTGCGACACAACACGTACATCATTTTATCGTACGAACCGGTCGAAATCTTACAGGATAACAGAGGAATGTACAAATCGCGAGGCGGTAACACTCGTGCACGCACCAAACCTTTGTACGCGGTAAGAGGTTGAGTCAACGAAGAAGAAGTAAATACTTGTGGATGGCCGATCGGGTACTCTCTGTTCTTCATGACAAAGGGATACAGCGAAGTGAAATCCACAAAACGAATTCGCTGTTCGATGGCCGGCATTTGAAAAGGAATTTCCTCTTCTCTTTCTTGTTCTTCTTCCTCTATAAAACCGTACGCATGACAACGGATTAATTCTTCTAATGGTTTTTCTTTTGCAATACGCGTACGCAAACAAGAACGATCAAATACCGTTTCGTGCCACAAAGCAAAAGCTTCGCAACGACCACCCACCACTTTAGGTTCCATAGCCGGTTCTCGAAGCGTTTCTTGTGCCGCTTTCACTGTATCGAGTTGTCTTTGAAACGTTTCGTCCTCTTGGCACATGCGATCAAATTCGCATTCCCAAATCGCGTTCACGTTGTAACCGTTTTTGCGAAAGTTACTTAAACGACTTTGCACCTCGGACAAAGAATCCTGCATGCTTTTGCCGCCCCACATCGATTTGGTGTGAGGCGCGTAACATTTCGGACAGCCGTGCAAACAACCTAAAAATTCCACTACCGTCTTAGTCGTTTCGTGAAAACCGTCCACCTTCAACGAACGCCCGTTGACCACGATGCGCTTTTCCCCTTCATTTTTGCCTGCAAATTGCAAAGAACCACCATAAATGAACATATCCTGATGCCACAAATAAAGTAGTGCCTTTTGTGACTGCTGATCGCGAAAACGATAACCAAAAGCGGGAACAACACCGATTTGTTTCGAAGGAATCGTCGATTGCCAAACCAAATTTGTAAAACCAGCTAACGTGCACGTGCCTTCTCCTGGTCGCAAACCGGTAATTTCGAACATGAGCGAAGAAAATTTTAACCAAGCCGCTTTCAACACGCGAACGTCTTGAACGCAGTATCGAATCATTTCGTTTTTCAAAGACCACACTTCATTCTTCTCTTTTTCTTCTCGATGCCATTTACAAACAGCCACGATATCTCGCGTCGACAAAAAAGAATCGACAAAATCTTCGATTGGCGGCAGAGAACCCGTATAGTCTCGATGATCTGGCGTATTAAAATGATGAGGAAAATGACCTTTTTCCAGTTGTTCCGACAAACCCAAAGCTTTCGGAAGCAAAGCCAAACGAGATTTTAAAAACATCAAACTGTCCAAAAACTGAATATTTTCAGCGAAACGAATTTGAATCGGTTTGTGTCCGTTGAACAAAATTTTTGGATCGTCCATTTTCAATTCCGTGTAAGCTTTCAAAACAAAAAGACCGTCAAACTTAGCGGCGTTGTGGGCTAAAAAAACATGATGACCGTGACAAGACACACTGATCGAAGTCGGACCGACACAAATGCGAGACAAAAAACGACGCATGCAATCGACGCCGTAAAAAATTTCGGGTACCGTAGAATTTTCTTCCAATAAAACCACGAGAATTGGTTGAAAAATGAAACCTCCGTTTTCTTTGGGTACCTTTTCTGTTTCGATATCATAGAACCAAAACGTCGTGGGCTTTCTTTTTTCTTCTCTTTCTTCTGGCGATAACTTTTGTACGTAACAATGATGCACCGATTTATATCGAACGTACTCTTGGCAGTAATGGCATTTAAAATGGAAACATTTGTGCGATGTTGTAGAATTGCTATAGGCAGGCACGTTTTTCGAAACTCCGTTCTCGCATTTCAGATCCACAAAGCAATTACGGCAACGGCGAACGGTCAAACAAACCGTTTGCTTTTTATGATACAATGGCGATGCTCCTTTTTCTAAATGCTGACGGAAACACTCTGCCGATTTAAAAAATTGTCGACAAGACTCGCAAAAAACCGTCCCTTCTTGCAATACGTTCGCCAAAGAACATTTGGTTTTACATGCAAAACACACGCTTTCTACGCACCGATGCTCTTTCTTTGAAGTTGAACTTT
Source organism: Ricordea florida (assembly GCA_949710005.1). NCBI lineage: Eukaryota > Metazoa > Cnidaria > Anthozoa > Corallimorpharia > Ricordeidae > Ricordea > Ricordea florida. Next base: position 13,137,426 of record OX453276.1, on the reverse strand, counting down.
TTTCACAAGCCACGCAAAAAAAACCTCGAATGCCCAAAAAGGAACGAATACTCGTAATCACGGCTAGACGATCTTTTTGCAAAAACAAATGCAACGGGTTCTCTTTCCCACGAACGTTATACTTTTTAAAAAGACCATAGGTGTCCCCTCTTTCCCAAATACAAATTGGATGGTCACGAAATAAGGCTAAACGAGCAATGGCCTCAAATTGCGTATAATTCAAACCTTCGAAACGAGAGGACACGCGAATACCCGCTAGCGCATAAAAACGATGGAATAAACGATGGGCTCGATACCGAGAACCGTAGTGAAAAACGCGTTGTCTCGGTTGACCTTGACTCAAACATTTCGCCGCGTGCAACGCAACAAAGAAACAATAAGGATGAAAGGTGGAAGGGATCGCAAGCAGACAACGACAACGGTGTAAAATATCGTCGAAAGAAAGATTGATATCGTTTAAAAGCTGTCTGGAAACGCGTTTTCCTCCCACCCGTGGAGGGGACACTAGAGTGACTTGAATGGAAAAACGCCCATCATCAATCACTAAACCTTTGTTCGACTGCACTACTTTGTAAATTTCGTCAAAAAGCACATTCGAATGTAAATGCGCTACTTTTAAAAAAGGAACAGAAATCCCTCCGTAACCCGTATCTACTCCACTACCGTTAATAAAAAACAAAACGAGATCGTCAGCAGCATGATGCTGTCTGATGTAACGCACTAATTGCGCTGCAAATACGAAAAAATTTTCTAAAAAACTCAAACCTGCTACGGTTTGTGTAGGAGTAAAACGAAAAACCATACCCTGTAGGCCTATCTGCCTATCGTAAGTGTCCCAATAATCTTCGAGACGAAAACGATCTGCTCCAGCTACTAAAACGTTCAATTGTGATTCATAGTTCCGTAATAAACGTTCATGTTCTCTTTCGTTCGCGATAGGCTGTTCGACCTCCTGTGTTTCTGCACCTCCTTGTTGTATTACTTTGTCTTCTTCTTCATCTTCTTCATCCGTATCTTCCAAAACTATGAACGGTGGAGCATATCGAATAACGCTAGGTCTTAACGATCGTTCCTCTTCTTCATCTTCAGACGAAATATATTGCGGTGATTCTGGTACATCTGCCGCCGTCGAAGACGTTCCAGGTACTGGAAGAACAGAATCAAACGGAGCAAGTGTAGGCCAATAAAACTCGTCAACACTAACCAAATCATCCAAGTCATTGGGATCGACAGTATCGTCGTGTAAATAAGGCAGCAAAGAAGACACGTCAAAACCGCCAAAATATTCTTCTTCTTCTCTTTGTTCTCTGGGAAACATGAAGATAGAAATGTGTCAAAATATTCGTTGGAGAAATCGCAATTTTCGCTATCAGTTCCAAACTCAAGTGGAAGGCAAATTCCCACAAATCACTGCTAAATGCTTTGTCTCTCTTCTCGTTTTTATTTTCTCCTTTCTGCTTTCTATTTGGTTCTTCTCACATAATAAATTTTTTAAAAGATACGAGACGCTGTATAGGTGGCTTTCCTTCTGATTTTCTCTTCAAATTTTCTTTTTTCACCGAAAGCGTTTCCTTGTCTTCAACAACACGCATGTAAAAAGGAAATCGTTTGTATAATTGCGTCAAGTCGAAAATTAGAATATCGTCGTTAAACAAAACATTTTGTTGTTTATCGTAAAGCATCGACGCAGAAAAACCCTTTGTAAAGCTTGTAAATTCTTCTTGTAAGAATCCTTTGTAATACTCCAATTGAGGTGTTCCGCTTGAATCGCTTGTCGTTCGTGTCAATAGAACAATAGGCGCATCTGTTTGAAGTTGAAAAACATCCCAAAATAAAGCAGTGACGCGGACAAGCCAAAACTCGTTCCTCGGATCTTGCATTGACACCACTATATAAGAAAGAAAGAAAATGAATCGCACATTAGAACAAAAGAATCATGCCTTTCCAAATCTACACTTGTGCTACCCAGGGGTACAATTGGTGGTGGAAAAGATACGCAACTAAATACAAGATCGAAGTGAAAGATATTTTCCTGCCCCAAGAAATAGAAGAGCAAGATTTCAGTAACGTTCTGGGATGTACACCTCTCGTATTGAACGAAGAAAACCTGCAGGAAGAAAAGAAAATTTATGAAGCCATGGTCAAACTTCCTCCTTGGTCCAGAGAAGAACGCAGAAACAAACGACGTTTGAAGATGAATTTTACAATTCGAAACAGCGACGTGGTTGTTTTAGGAGGTGAGTTTGTTCAACAAGGCAAAGTGCATATACCCTCAGGAAGTAATCTTTGGGCCTTGCGCATGGCACAAGAAAATCGGAAAGAAGTGATTTTTTACGATCACAAGAAAGACAGATGGTTCTATCAAAGCAAAGAAACCTTACATTGGTCCAAGATGCGTCCCTTTGAAGATCCTTACTTTTTTGAGAAAGATACCAAATTCTTTTGTTATGGTCTTTCCAGTTGTCCTCCATGCGGTAAATTGGTCTGCGAAGAATTCATCCGTTACCTCAAACTACGAAACGATGTAGAACCCCTTCAAGAAGAAGAGGAATTTGACAGCTTCAGCGAATCTGACACAGAGGATACAGAAAATGAGATGGACAAAGAAGAAGATCAGATCCAAGCCATGGTGATCGAAAATTAACAGTTCCAAGAAGAAAGTAAAATGGCTGAAAAACTGTGTAAGATCGCTGATGACTTGTGAACATTTCTTATTTGTCAAAAAATTCTTTTGATTTTGTGACCATGTAAGGTAATTCTTCATTAAAAAACGATAAAGAACCAATGTTTATTTTTTGTCGATAATTTATGCTCTTTGAGCATAACAACCAATTAACAAAGAACCTCGAGAGTCCTTTTGTATCATTCTTTGTTATGTGTCTCAAAGAACACAAACAAAAGTCGTAACGCGTTACTCTTATATAGCGCTTCCAAAGAAAAAAGCTCATGGATGTGGGGAGGAAAACAAAATCGTCTATAAAGAAGAGCGCAGAAGCAGTACAGATCCTCCAAAACAGAAAGCGAATGCTCCAAGAAATTGAAAAGTGTAAGGTATATTGTCAAATATTCGTCTCTTACGAACCCGATGGTACAAAAGTCAACTATTGGCAAAACATACGATGGCCGATCGAGAAATTTATACCAAGAGTGCCAGAAACAACCAAGTGAAATCTCTTCAAGATTTAGCTCTCGAACGCTGTTTACGCCGAGACAACTACGATAAAGTTTTACGATTCTTCAAAAACCAACAAAAACATCCTGTCCATCTTCTCCTCCGAAAGAAAATAAATAGACTTTTTTGTGCATGGAAAATTTTCAAGAAACGACACCAACAAAACAAGGATTTTCAAAATTTTCTCAAGAGCAGCAAGCAACGAAAAATCCGTCCTACTACCTATAGACAATATTTGGAATATGCCAAGTATGACCCAAGGAATATTAAACCAAGCGTTTCACGTCAATCAAGATCAAGCTTGGACAGATTTCTCGAAAAAAAGCTCTGCAGAGAACTTTTCGATTTTAGACGTCATGGATACGCTTCAAGTGCTAGCGGGTAAAGTTTGTCTCGAACAAAATTTTCCACAAGTTTATCGTTTTTGGAAAAAGTTTAAAAAACATCCCATGACTTTCTCCTTACGAAATCTGGAAGGAGAAATGATACATCGACATCTCTGGAAAGAAGTCTGTAAAGAAATTAGAAAGGAAGGCAAGAACATCAGATTTGCAAAAATTATTCGCGTGGAAGCGGATGGAAGCTTTGTTGGAGACCGCAATTGTAAATGCGACAAGAACTGCAACACTTATATTCAAGTCGTACCCTACTGTCTCAATGTTTGTGTGTTACATCCGAGACAGAGCCATTATCGGCTCATTTGTTGTTTTAGATTCAAAAATCGTAGAGAAACCATTTATTTAAAGAAATGGCTCAGGAATAAATGGTATGGAGGACCGCCCCTGACGCGAGAACCTGCTATATCTTATAGTCACTAAAAAATCAGTCAAGCCCAAAACCAAACGACTAACCAATCGTGCGTAGAAAATTAATAGATTCATAAAAAATGTATATATTAGCAAAAAGATTACCAACAGAAGTATCAAACGGTAGCATGGCAGCCTTCAACAAATGATACAGCCTTTCTTTCAAGACCGAATTGCCAGATGACAAACCTTACTTTTACGAAATGGTCAATGGCGGTGATACTTATACAGAAAAACGCTGGATCGATAAAGCGAAACTAGTCAGTTGCCATACCATTAAATTGCCTTTAGACATGAAGAATTTCAACGAAAACTATTTAAAGTGGAACGAGAGTGTACGCCTTTCCCATTTCTATGCAGAACCTGAAGATATTGAAAAGGGGAACAAAGCCCTGGAACAAGCCAGTCGCGTTTTGCAGAAAAAGCCCAAAGAAGGAAATCTCTTTCACAAAAATCTCCTTCTGCGACAATTCATGAGCGTCTACAAAACCAATTTGGTCTTTATTGTCGCACAATTTCAAGAAAAGAGCGTGCCCCCTTTTCAAATAGAAGATATTTCAGGCGGTTGTATTTGGGGAGCCCAATTTGCCATGCAAGAAACAAAACCCATTGTGTTTTTTTGCCAAGATCGAAGAACCTGGTTCCTCTACGATCCGCTTTATGCAGAATTTAAAGAAGCCAATGAAGAAACCATCTTTCTTCCACGTCAATTCGCCGGCCTGGGGAGCCGTCATGCTCGATTGTCAGGACTCTTGGCTATTGAACACGTCTTCCAATCATTGTTCCCGATTGAAGGATCGTATGACGTAAGCGATGTGAGCGATTACGAATACGAAGCGTCCGTAGAATGCGCTTTAAATCATGTCGAGAGCGTACCTTGCAACTATCGCGACTCGCTTGGCAAGAAGTTTTTTGAAGAACCGCAAGAAATCAAGCAACAATGTTCCTTCCTCCTCGAGACGAAAAAACAAAGCGACTGTTACCCCATTGAATCGAAATTTTTTATTTGGCAACGACCAGCAGCATCAATCAAGAATGGATTCGACACTTCAAGACGAATAAACAAGACTACTACATTTGTTGTTTCAAGCGCAGGTTCCAAAGATACTTTGCAAACAATTGTCTTTTCTTACAGCACCGCTTTATGTACGACATTTTTCTACAAAATCACACCAAACAAGTCTTTCCTTTTTACGAAGAAAATCCCTGGTACTTCTTCCAAGACTGGGAAAAGACCAAAGCGCGTTTAGCCCTTGCCACTGCTTCCGTAGCGAAAATGCTTATTTGTGTCGGACAAGACTTTACTATCCTCGACAATCACCACTTTCGACCCAAAGGAAGTCATATCGATGCCGCTATTTGCCACACTGCAGAGCAGTACAAGAAACACATTCTTCTTTTAGATGTCAAGAAAAAACAATGGTTTTTTGCAAAAGATGGCAATCTGAAACGACTCAAGGCGATAGAACTCAAACTTCTCCCTACTCCTCTCCCCAAAACCATCGCCATCCTTTGTACCACACAACGCTTGGGTGAAGATGGTCTTTTCGCGCAGAAAGCTATCAGAGATTTTTTTCAAACGTGTTTTCCTGAGTTTGGTGAAAACGACAATGGTTTCAGCGGTTCAGAAATCGATAAATTCTCAGACACAGAAGACAAAGTCTACAAAGAAATTCAACAAGCTCAAGAACCAAACTTTCTCCTTTGGGATGATTAAGAACAAAAGACAAACATTTTTCTACCTTTTTTACATTCTTTTTATTAAAGCTTTTTGGTACATTTTATAGAAAGCGCTGTTTTTTACATTTTGTGTGACTTTTACAACTTTGTATACTTCATATTTACCAATAAAAAAGCTAAAATTACAGTCTCTTTTTCTTATACGACAAGCTGAGAAACACCAGGATTGTCATCTTCTTTTATATCCAACAAGAGAAAAGGAACTTTTTGACCGTGACAACTCAAAATCTGTCCGAATCCATTCATTTCGCCTGTTTCGCGACAAGAAAACAACGAAGCTTTTGATCCTTGTTCCGGAAAACAACTACCCATCCAGCGAGCTTGTTGCCCCACTAAACGCCGATTATTTCCCAGCATACGAAATTCTACAACAATTAAATCAGAAAATTTAAAAGTAAACGCGTCAAACACAATCCTTTTATGTTCAGCCACTAACTCGTGCTTGTATTTCGCTTGTTTCTTTAAACCAAAACGCTCCAGAGTCTCACAAAACCTTGAAACGTCTGTTGTTGCTCCTTTTGCCAAACAAGATATACCAAACGAGACGCGACGCTGACCACCGATCTCTTCTACATGAAACGCAAAATGTTTTCTCCGTTGTGTCGATTTCGTCAAATCCAAACGCTGCCATCGTTCTTCTGATGTTTGACCAAGGCCGTTAAATACATTTTGATAACGAAAACCAGCTAAAGACTCAACAGAACGACCGGGAAAAGACAATGTGGGAGCAAACCTTTCGAGACAGTATTTTTGCTCGTGTTGACATTTCGAATTGGAACGCGTAAATTTCCTACTGCAATATTTACAGTAATAAAACGCATTCTTACGCACTGCACAATGTTTTTTCTCGTGATGACATTTCGTATCCGAACGTGCAAATTTCTTCCCACAATAATCACACTCGTAACCACCCGGCTTCGCTTTCCTCTTCCTCCCCATTTTACAGTTTTTTTTTTTTTTTTTTGCTCATCCCTAATAAAATATTTTATGAGAAATTCTTCACATTCTTTCCAATTTTTTCCCTCTCATTAGCATAAAATACCCCCTTTTAAGACACATGCCCACACCTACCTCACTTACTCATTTGCATAAATCACCCTATTGAGCGCCCACTTATACTACTTCGTCGGCTTCATCATTCTCATCGAGGCCATCAAGAGAATCCTCAATCGTCGCCAAAGGTTCGTTCTGGTACGGTGCAATAGAGTCTGTTATGGTTCCTACATCTGAATCACTACCTTCTGAGTATTCTGTTTCATCTTCAGAAGAGGATGATGAAAAATTCTCATCGCTTTCAGCCATGTTGATCCACAGTATTTGAAGTTTACATGGCAACTCGTGTTTATGACAGCAAATGCACAAAAGAGCAACACAGCTAATGACGTCACCGGGAATCAACTGGAGCCCAGGCCCTTGTCGCACGTTTTGGCCTAAATACGTGTAACTTCTATCGAAAAAAAAAAAATATGTCGCGCCGTCCCACAGAACTTATTTTGCTCTCAAATTGTTTATTATATGATGAGGTTTTCGATTTAAAAAAAAAAGAGGGGTTTAAATTTCGTTTGATATGCACTTTAAGATATGACGAGCATTATCATATTTATTGTATCTTGATTCTTTGCGGGTTGATTAAAGCTCGAGCGAAAATTGATATTAACACTGGAACGTATGCTGGCTAAGGTAACCAGGGAAAACAATTTTCAACCTTTTCCTTCCTTACTGTACACAATATAGATACTGAAATATTTGCTCTTGGCGTAACAAGTTCAAAGGACCTCTTGAACTGCTAGCACTAACCATATAACTCTTCAGAATACGGTTCAAGTGAGAAACTAGCTCAGTTTCCTAATAACAAACAAACACCAAGTGCTTGTTTTTGGTCCTGAGCGCGATTGCCAGGAAAAACGATATGGAGGCGAGATTAGCACAAGTACAGGCATAAATTAGGGAGAATTTTAATAACGTTCAGACGAACCGTTTCAGCAAAGCAAAATACATAGTTGTCCACCGACTTTGTCAATCAAGACTAGTCAACTCAAAGATTCATAATGTTAAATCCATGCTGTCTTTCCTTTCTCAGAATGTCACCAAAGAAAGAAAACTTTCTGTGGCTGACGCAGATGAACAGACTAGTTCACATAAAAAACACTTGCCGAAAAAAGACGTATTGGTGACCGACACTGTCGATGTTGCGGCTGAACAAGTTCACATTTCTCCGACATTGTTCGCCGAGGAGAACTGGGAGCATGATGACCTGACTCATGCAACAGTACCTGAAAACGATGAGATTGGCCACAGGTGAAGCGAAAATGACAGTTTAACTAGCCTATGTCAAAATATTCTGGCCATAAATGAACATATGACACAAATAAGTAACAAGCAAGATTTAATGCTAGAAATCTTAAGAGAGTTACTTTTGATAGCCCAGCCCATGGTTGCCTGTAACCCCCAACAAACTTTCCCGGGACCTTCACAGTCACAATTCTCTTCCGGGGATTGCAACTTCTCCACCATCAATGTGGTTGATCTTGCCAACCCAGAGTGCCAGCTGCAAACTGCAGAAGCTCACTCAGAGCCGCAAATTGACATTACAGAGGACACTCTGCTAGCCATTAAGGCGAAAGCTTGTTCAGAGAGCAATTTTGCAGTTCTTTTATTTAGGAAGCTTTTTAAACAGGAAGAAATGATCAACAGGAATCTAAGTGGTAAAAAGGGTAAGCAACCCTTGGAACCCAGTAGGATAAGTAAAATACGGGAGTGTTTTTTTAAAATTATATCCCTGTACTCCAGACGAAGAAAGTAAGAAATGGTCAAGGTGCTACAAAGGAATAAACTCATTTTTAAGGGGAAAAAATTGTGAAGGAAAATATAGCCTAGACTATTCAAGTCATCAAATTGCAGTTTTTCTTTACACAATATAGACAAACTTTCAACAAATGTATTATCATACCTAAAAACATGGTGCGTTTATTTTCCATTATTATTATTAGAACTAGAAATTCAGTTATTTATCAATAATTTCATGTATCATGGTGGCAAAACCAATATGGAAATACAAAATAAATTTGCTGCTGTTAATTCCAGCTTACACACGTATGTGACGGTGAAAACTAATTTACCGTTACAGATCTATGTGCCAAACAGGAAATCTTGTACCTGGAGCTTTCATGGAAACGATCAGTTAGTGGGTAGAGACGGTATTTTTTTTTATCACCAAACTGTCATTGAATTTTTCACCATCAGGTGAACAAGCTTACTAATAAATGGACGCTCTTTCAGATGACAGGCCCCATTTTTCAATTCAATTGATTTCAAATATTCGTAGCTAGTCCCCTGCTTGTTTAGAAAATGGCCAATTGTAAACATCATCAATTAATAATTACGTTTATATTTCTTTTTTTTACTTAGATGGAAGAGATAGCCATTGGGAGTGGGGTATTTTGGTATCCAGCTCAACGGCTAAATGCCTTGGCAGAAGCAAAAACTCCAGGACTTCTGACAGCTTACCTAGTTGACACTGTTTTTGATAGAGAACTTAAGTCCGAGACAATGAGGATTAACAAGGAGTTGGATGAATGGAGGAAATCATACACTGACTTAGAAAACGAAAAAGAGAAGCTATATAAAGAAATGAGGCAGGAGACAACCAAACTGGAAGACAATGTCACAAATCTGAGTGAAGTCAACAAAGAGTTGTTGGACTATATTGCGGCCCTTGAGACAGCTGAAGCCCAAACTTGCACTGGAAAAGACATTTTACAGGTAAAACCAAAACAAAGCGGTAGAAAACTTCGGCTCCTGAAAAATAAAATCCAATGTGCCCTATGGTTTCCTGAAAGCTTTGGTCTGAAATTATCCCAGGTAAAGCTGAGTGATGATGAAGGGGGCAATCACTTGCTTACATGGGAAAATGAATGGTTTGAAACATTGCAAGAAGAAGACAACAACAAATTAGAACAAATACTGTTTTTATTGGACAAATTTTGTGTTGGAGATGAGGTGTATCATGAAATGACAATGCACACAGATGATCTTCCAAAATCTTATCTAATAAGGCAGTTACGAAGTAATCTAAATAAAACATACCACATGGAGAGAACACAAAGGAAATTTCCAGAAGCAGCCATTAATTTTACTACTACACTAAAACACCACATCAAGCAGCTTCTAAATGACAAACCAGAGCTACAAGATACTCCAATTGAAGTCAAAATCAGTGGTGATGGTGCACGGATGTCAAGGACTACAAATTTTATGATGTTCTCCTTTGCACTGTTACGGGCAAAAGAAACTGTCATGTCCTCCAAAAGCAACAGAACAGGGGCAATAGGTAATGGCCCTGAAAAATATGACACTACGAAAACCTCACTGAACTTTTTTTTCAAGAAGTGAATGAGCTTATAGATCAGCAAAGTATATGTATTGATGGAAAAGAAATCAAATTAAAGTTTTTCTTAGGTGGGGACATGAAATTCCTACTAATGATCATGGGCCTGAACTCTGCAACTGCTGATTATGCATGCCTGTGGTGCAAAATTTTTAAGGAAGACAGATGGGATACTAGCAAACTATCTGACTTTTACAATAAAAGGGATCTCCAAGAAATCAAAAGACTCTGTCACTGTAGAAAAGACAACTATGGCTGCATTAATGAGCCATTTCTAAAGTACCGCTCAACAATGTAATTGCTGATGAGCTGCATTTGCTGTTGAGAATAACAGACAAACTTCTACAAAATATCATAGATGAGGTGCTAGAAAGGGATGCAATAGAAGACTTCAATAAGCCAAGAGGGAGACCCAAAGAAGTCTATCTCAACAAACTGGTTAAAAATGTCAATGATCTGGGCATATCATTCTCAGTTTGGAACAAACAAAATGCAGATGGCTCAGAGAGCAACATCAAACAATTCACGAGCTTTTGTATCCTGATACATGTGACACAGTTAAAAGAATCTGGACAGACTTTGAAGAAATATACAACTTTGCAACTGATTCAAATGGAGATCCTTCAGAAGTTCTTTTCCCCAAATCCCAAGCATGGATAAATTTGTTTTGCTCACTGCGTGGAAAGCGACCAGGATACGAGAGATCATGAGTCACTCCTTACATGCATCTCATGCAAGAGATATTCTGCCAACAGAAAGTAGGCAGTGGGACTTACAGCATCATGAAAGGCAAAAAGGAGCTTATACTAAAAGGAAACTTGATTATTGGGAAACTGAAATCAATACAAAAAGGAAACAGCAGCGAGCCTTATTAGCAAGCACTTCTGCAACAGAGGATGGCCAGGATGATGAAACATCTGATCCAACCTCCACTGAAGATTCCAACAAAAAGACCATTGTGCAACTAAGGGAAATTATAAAAGAAAAGCACCTTCAAGTAAAGAATTTAACAAAGTTAAAAAAGAAAGAACTAATAACACTTATTGAAAATAGTTAGCTATCAAAGTGTATATCAAAATTCAGGTCAATGAAGACTTTTAAAATTCATTGCACCATGCAAGCAGATTCTAGCATCTCACCAAATTAACTACCTTCGTGTTTCAATGTTATTGAATATTATACTGCATTATCAAAATAATTAATTATTTTATAATTGAATTTCATCTGTCAGACCCCACTAGTTGCATGATGCTGTGATTTTAATAAACTTGATTGAAACTTTTTCAGTGAAAGCTCTTGTGGCTTCAACAATAGCATCATTGGCCCTACAAAAACCTTTTGGAGGTTAGGTAAGAAATTTCCTCATTTTGACTGGAAACCTAATTCTAGACCCATCTCCATGTTGATCATACAAGCAACTCCAGTTGTCCGGAAGCTTACATCTAACAAAATCATTTTCTTCATATAACATTCAGTTTCTTTCCTCCAGAATTTTTCCTTTCCCATGAAATAAATACTTAGACATTGTGTCGAAATTGCAGTGACACAATTAGTAAAGGGCCTTTGTGTCGGAGAGTATCCAACAAGGACACTCAAATTATCCACATGATTCTGTACAATGTCCAACGGGGGCCTTGGAGACTGAAAGTACCTTAAAAAAAATTAGTATCCTTAGTTTTAATGGAAATCAGCTTCTAAAATTAGTGAATGCCAGTTCCATTAATTTGTATCCATTAGGAATGAGTGTCCAACTAAAGGTCACGGGGCTTTCATGATTATAATTATTCCCCAAAATATCCATTGGCTAATGTATTGTACAGTAACAATTAAAAGTATCAAATCAAATTACCTTAACAAAAAATGAGAAAGGTGTTCTTCAGGCTCCCAAGTATTCTCCAACAAGCTGAAACTTTTCCATTTAATGAGGTATTTGGTTCCCTTAAAGAATATAATGGCCTAATTAATTAGAGTCTTGCAGTAACTCAAATTCCTGAGAACAAACAAATTGAAACGAAGTGTTACCTCAGAGTCCTCCCAACTTGCGATGACACGCTCTGCCTCAAAAGTTCCCACAGATTTACTTGAAGACCGTCTTTTTCTTTTATTTCCGTCAAAAAGAACGTCCACCGAGCTTAGATTATTCAAAACAGCGTATGAAATACATTTCTTTCTAGCACAAGTTGCCACCGCTGCCATGTTAAATTGTTCGTAACACGATATACCGCTGACATTTCGTAGCGGGCTCAAAATGTCCCCGATTTCTGGTGATGACTCACGGTATGTTTGTCTCAGTTCCCTGGTCACTTTTGCGTCGTGATTACAGATTATTAAAATTATCTTCAAAGTTCATGGTTTCACACCTATGAAAAAGCACTGAATTTATTTTAAAATTATTTCTTTTGCCTCTCACCTAACTTCTCTGTTTTGTAAACAATGTATCCTCGAGTTCACCTACTTTGATTCTTGTTAGTCTTAGATGATAGTACTTCTTCATAAAACGCAGTTTTTCCATAGAATTTTCCATCAATGTTCATAGCTTAGCAGAGCTAGAAATAAGTAATCCTCCAACCTGGCTTCCAGCCCAGCTGCCGTCTTGAAAGCAGAGTAGAACCTGGGAACAAGGTTGGTGTGTTACACAAAGCAATGTTTTTGCAACTTGCAACATAAGAAGGTGTTCCTAGTTGCAGAGGGGGCGTCACATGTTCTCAATTTTTGTATGTATCATTTTGTTGCATCGGGTGTTACACAATGTTTTTTTGGGAACTGGCAATGCCATAGTGGTTGCATTGCATTGGTTAAAAGAAACAAAATTGCCATCTGTAACAATGCTTTTATCTGCAATTGTCTACTCTAGGTGTTTTAGCAAGTTAAGGTTTAAATCATATAAATTCTCTTTTTTCCAAGTGGCAAAATGGGAGATGAGCCTAGAGGAACTGAAATGTGCTGTGACAGAAATTAAGAATTTAAGACTGATTCAGGAGGCAATTGCTCCCTTCTTTAAACTGCATATCTGGGGGAAGTCATTGATGAGTTTGGCAGTACTGTTTCCCCAGAAAAGCTATTGCTGTTTGTAGAAAGAGGCCCATTCCTTGGATGGTAGTATGACGCTCCATGAGCTGAAACCCCCTTCTCTTTTGGGACTTAAATCTGAATTGGCTGTTGGAAAGTCAGAACGATTTTCGAATGTGGAAAAGGTGCACAGGTGGCCAAGGAAATGAAACAAAATAGAGTTGATAACTTAGGAGTTAGCGAAGCCAGATGGACAAGAAATGGCAAACTAGTGGACAATTGTTATATATTCAGGTAGAAAGGATGGACTACATCAGGAACGTTTGGCTCTCATGCAAATGAAACATCTACAAAGGCGCTTATGGCATGGAAATTAACCGATGAAAGGGCTATTTTGGACACCAGAAGGGAGAAGGCCACGGAGAAGGCCACGGGGAAGGCCTAGAACAACATGGCGGAGGTCAACAAAAAAGAATTCAAGATCATACACTTGACCTGGAATGAAATCAGGAAGGCGAAACAAGATTGTTTGCACTGGAGAAAGACTGTGGAGGCCTCGTGTCCTATGGCGTGATGAGGACAGATGATGAAACCGGGAACGATGGGATACAAGATTGCATGGGAATGTCTGGACAAAGAACTTGGCCAAACGAATTGCGTTATTAATGCACACATGCAAGAGATTATAAACATTCCAACAGTGAGGGGATTGAACTACATTAAAATACAGGAGTTCCATGAAATGGTTGGTAAGAATCAGAATGTGCTGTTTACACTGGGAGAAGCAAACGCACTCAGAGGTTTTGTCATGTCAACCCTTGACAAGCTGCCCCAGGTCAAACCAGACCTTGTGCGCACAGATGAGAACTGGGAAAATTGGGATATGAGAGTCTTAATTGATGCCTAACAAAAATGGCTTAGAAGAAACACAACAGAGGACACGTCTGGGGATTCTCATAAGAGGGAAAGACACTGGTTTACACCGACAGGAAACAGCAGGTTAAGGCAGGGAAATCCAGTCTGCATCTTCTGTCACTGGGGTCGTGTGGGAATATAATCACAGAGACGATTGAAAGGAGCTGAAGGCGGTGAATTTATTTCTTTGTGCCAACAATACACAATTGAAATGAAGTCTCATAAACTGAAAATAAGGATTAAGTGAACAATGTAAAAATCTGACATAAAAAAAACAGCTAATAACGTAAGGTGAGCCCAAGCAAGTAAGAACTCCATCTTGCCGGCTGAAACATAAAACAGCTTTACAATGACATAAGAACTAAAGAACCATTTTGTGAAGGAGAAAGCTTAATGCAAAGGAAAGTAGCAATGCGATTAAAGTAGCAATATGGGCAGAACCCAACTACTGAAAAACTGTACTTATAAAATTTATCATTATTTCGGATTTGTCACACTTGCTTATAATAATAAACGTGTTTCAGCGAGAATCAAGAATATGCACTAAATTGAATATCGCAACTAAAACAGATCATAGAAAATAATACCAAAGAGGAAAAGAAATTGACTGGAAACTCGCATATCTTGGCCCACACAGTCCAGCTTCTAAAGGCTTGATAACTTGGGACAACACAACAGATAACTTGCATGAAGACAAATACTGTAGCACTATCTTGAATCTATCTAGAAAAAACGTGATCTATCCCATGCCTCTTTGGGGGCCATGTGAAATCCAGAAAAATCAAAGCCTGCTGTGAGGCAACTTGTGGATGGTAAGATAGAGAAGCTGTGGTCAAGGTTGTGGATGTAGGTGAAGATAAGTTCATGAAGAATGTTTAGGGATTTTCAATTGGTAGGGCTTATAGTTGAGGAATGAGTGATCCAATGCAGAGTGTTTTGCAACATGTATATGTTGTAGCTCAAATTTTATTTTCCTTTGTTTTCTTGTATGGTTATGCAGGATAATGATTTTGAAACAAAGCAAAATAAAATTTGAAACAAGGAAAAAATTGAACTACAACATACACACCAGTTTCAATATAGGTTGTAGGTATAAAGAATGATTGTCAAAGTGCATGCAACAATCCTGAAAAGGTGTTGTGGGTTGCTGTAACTTTGTCAGTTCAGAGATGCTATATCCTAGAAACTCCTTTGTCCATACCAGCCTTCATCAAGATGCACTAGTTTATGAAGGTAATCCTCTGATTTCAACTCACCAGCAGTATGTGTTGTTCCTTTTCTTTTGCACTTTCCGAGGGAAATGCAAGCACTATCTTGAACTTAACAGTCTCAGGAGTGTTCACTTGGGCTACACTTTATAATACGGCTTCAAACAAACGTGAAAGTAAATTTACACCTAGGTTTGTAAATGTTGTATACTATATGGCTGGTTCCACGACCGCAAAAAACCTACCAGACTGTATATCGCACTGCAATTCTTGTCCATGTCGTGTTTAAGCTGAGTGATTTTATCAGAAAGATTTCTAAGGTTTAACAGAAATTTCAGTGATAATTGGGTTTGTTTACGAATTGGATTAATTTTGACCAATAGACCATTTGCAGGATTAGGTCACGTGCTTGGATACCACCTAGCAACGCCATGCTGGGACGCAAGCGTTCCAGCCGCCATATTTAGAATTATAGTGTGGTTAAGCGACACGAGCGATCTAAAAGAGTTCATCTTCAAACTTTTAGTTTTGTAAATGATATAACTATTGTACTTGTTCGAATTTTGGAAGGAACACTCGCATATTTTGACAGAATACGGAACCTATTCCATCGTGACGACCTTTTGGCCTCATGGCGAGCAACGAAGGTAAGCAACCGTAACTGAAATATTCGTTGTTAGTCCTTTGTTTTGCCTCGGAAAAGATTTGAACTTTCATTCGCTCAATATAAGATACGGTACCTCTGACAGATTTCCATTTAGTTTACTCGCGAAGAGTGGTTGTCTTCTGTGACAACTGGTTTGTTGTTACCATAGAGTACTCAGAAAAACCGCGTTGTTTCTAATATTTTTTGTTGTATAAAGAACGAAGTTCTACCGGTAATCCGACGCAAGATATCCACCTCTTTCCTACCCTGACGTTTGCCGAAGTAGAGAGCTACGCGAAAATCTCTTCTGGTTGCACAAGCACAAGCAAAGCCTACAAATTCTTTGCTGAACCTGGATATCTCCACAATATTCAAGGTGAGCAATATTTCGTCACGTGAGTGCGTGTTTTATTTTCACATTTATTTTATGTCCTACGAAATGGATATAATAATAATTATCCAGTAACTATTTACTCTGAAATGTGATTGTTGTGCATCTATATGCCACACAGTATTTCGTACCCTTTGATGAACAATCTTTCATGTCTTTCAGTGACTTACCTGCCAGATAAAGTGAAAGTTTCCGGTAAATGTTTCCGATCCATGAGAAAAAGTGAGCCCCCGCATCTTTTGGAAATATTTGTAAAGTTGGAGGACAAGGGCATCACTGGAAAATGTTCCTGTGTTGCAGGTGCAAGTGGCTATTGCCATCATGTAATAGGCCTGCTTTTCTATATGGCTCATTGTAAAATGTTTGGACTTACATCTCTACCAGATGATCTAACTTGCACCAGTATGCCACAGCGCTGGAGTGTACCAAGAGAAAAATGCATTGGAACAAAAGAGATTCAGTCGGTACTGGTAAAAAAGCCAAAAATGGGTGCCAACTACAACAAGTTCATCAAAAGTACTTTGTACTCACCATCTTCTTTTTATGGAATCCTTTGCAAGAGTGATTTTACTGGCTTGGACCCATTGCCCTTGATAGCTGATATTGCACCCACAGCAGAGCAAAGACCTAATTTAATATTACAGGCAACAAAATTTGGCAATGCTCCTAAAGGTAGTCCTCTGTCATACCAGCAAAAGCTCTCACAAGAATACGTCATAAATGACTTCCTTGCCTGTGATTTTCCAAAGTTACCATTGGAGGGTGCTGGAGAACGAATAACGAACAATGTTCAAGTTTGTTTAACTCAGGAGAGAGCCGCTGCACTTGATGCTTTAGCTGTTACTCGAGAAGTTGCAATTGACTTGGAAGCGAGGACAGTGACACAGGGTGCAAGTAATCTTTGGCAGCTTCTTCGTTCAAAGCGAATTACTGCCAGCAAGTTTGGTTCTTGTGCAAAACGTGTAACAAATTTTGAAAACCTGGTGAGGCAAATAAATCCTTCACGTCGTGTTGTTACAGCAGCTATGAAGAGAGGAATTGAAATGGAGCCACATGCAGCTACAGTGTATGCTAATGTCGCTAAAGCTGGGATGGTCAATGTATTCCCATGTGGATTAGTCATTAATCCAAAGTGCCCATGGTTGGGATGTAGTCCTGACCGCAAGGTCTATGACATCAAAGCAGCAAATGAAGGGCGTAACCCATTTGGTTTGTGCGAAATCAAAGTTGTACAAGAGGGGGAGACAGATTTCAAAAATGTCAGATATCTTGCAATTGACCCAGTGTCCGATGAGATAACACTGAAAAGAAATCATGAATACTATTTACAGGTGCAGTGCCAGTTGGCACTGACAGGGTTAGAATGGTGTGACTTTTTTTGTTATATGAATGACACTAAGTATTTTTGCCAACGAATCTTCTTTGATAAAATTTTTTTCCAAGACAGCAAAGATAAAGTGGACATGTTCTTTTTCAACTATTTCCTAGGATCAATGTAATATGTAATAAGGAAAAATACAGCACAAGAAAAAGCATGTCAAAAACTTTATTAAACCTACTAGTGAACAACCTCATTATATAACTGTACCTCCATTTAAAAGTTGTCTCCATTTAAAATTAGGGGCCCTTGAAAATTTGTTAATAAGCATGCCACTGTATATACCTGATTAATTGAGCCTAACATAGACAAGGGAACATCAGAATCGAAAATGTGAAATTCTTTTATCCTCTTAATGGCCCTCTCAACATGAATCCTGACTTTTGCAATCATTTTTGTCTTCTGAACCTCAGCTGCTGAAAACTGGGTTCTACTCTCCAAAAAAGGAGGAATGTTAAGGTCTACTTCCTTTTCCCTAAGAAGATCTTCAATATCAAAACCCTTATCTGCCATCACAGAATCCCCAGCCTCAAGTAAATCAAGTATACCTGAACATCTTGTAATTTCTTTATCTGAAATTGCCCCTGTATACAAAGAAGAAACAAAAGTGATGGCACCATGTGGTGAAATGCCTATTAAGCCCTTGAGAGTGGTGTTACTCTTGTAGGAAGAGTACAGTTGAGACTGCAACAGAAGAGATGATGGTGTCTCAACAAAAAATTCTGTGCAATCAAGGATAACACGTGTAGTTGGATAGAGCTTCTTAAATTCTCCTGGCATCTTGGCACAAACATCAGCCCTGGAAGGCCAAATAGGTTGAGAACCCAAGAAAAAATATAAATAATTAGCCCAAGTAGTAATTTTTCTGCTAACAGATGAGATATGTAAATTGAAACGGTGTGCAAGATCTTGCTGAAAAAGCCCTAGTTTAATCCTAACAAGGAACATAAATAATTCATCTATCAGTTGCATAGCTCGGACATGTGGGCGGTTTTCTAGGACACCAGTTGCATAACAATATGTCATTTTCTCTGCTGTAGGTCTTATCAAATTATAGAAAAGTAAGAAATGCTTATATGAACAGAACCCTGTGTAAAACTTGATTGCATCATCATCTGTTGAGAATCTCTCAATGCCAAACTTGTAAATCTTAAGTTCAGATGCAGCTTCTTCCTTTTGTCTTCGAAACTCTTCTTGTAGGTGGGCAAGAGCAGTATTAGCTTCTTTAGAGGCTGTCTGTGATTCTCTTTTAAGATCCTCCAGCTCAGCTTGTGTAGCATGAAGTAGCGCTTTTGTCTTCTCAAGCTCTTCTATCATTGCTTGGGAATCAGTGAATTCTTCAGTTGCACTTGGAGCATCATCACTGTTATCACTCTCATCTGTTTGAAAGGCACTGTCAAGAAAAAGGTAAAAAAACTCAAAGTATTGTTGGGTCAGATCAGGTGCATCCAAAAATAAAAATACCAGCAAAATAGGAATGACAACAATTGGTAAAGTACAGGGCTATGATGATTTGATCATTGATTTGGTATAGCTTGCCCCACATAAATAATTGTTGATTTTCTTACACACCTTTCAACATGTCTGATTATCTTGCGCCTGCTGTTTGAAGCCGTTGCCCAGCTAAAAACGGTGGGGACAGTTCCTTTTTTGAGTAGACGCCTGCCTGCATTATCGGGAGCATTGAAGTCCTCGTCCTTGAAATGTTTACTGCAAACCCTTGTCTTGGAAGTTATCTTGTTCATAACAGAGTAGGTGTTAAAACATTGTATCCATGTAGATAAAAAGAATGAAAGACAAATAGGAAATCAATCAGTGGAATTATATTCTTCCAAAAAAAACCACTAACCTTGAAATATGGACCAACATCCCTTCTGATTTTAGCGATCCATTGCTTTCGAATTTGCTCTTCATTGGGCATTCGGTGAAATGACAGCGAGCTGTCATAGCGGCTGTCTCCGGTACACTGCGGGACACAGCAATGATAGTTCCCACCCTTTGCTTTTTTCTTGGGCTCTTGGCAACTCGGACTACCTTCAACTGCGAGTCAAAATAGGAAAACAACCAAAACTATTCAGGGAGATGACTGCAAACTGCGTAAAATTAGTCAATGACTTCGATGAGAACGATCACAAGCTTGCTACACATTTCAGTAACTATAGTTTCCATAATTGTTGATATAACTCCTCAGAGTCGCGGTGAATTTTAAATGTGAGCATACGAATCCTTTTCGAGGCAAAAATGACAAAACAAAGCACAAACAACAACGAATATATTTTACGGTTGCTTACCTCCGTTGCTCGCCATGAATCCAAAAGGTAGTCACGGTGGTTCCGTATTCTCCAAAATTCACAAACGTTTTATAGTTACTTCACAAAACAAATACAAAAGTTTTGAAAAAACCGTTGAACATGAACTCCAGCATAAATAGATCGCTTGTATGTTGACAGCAAACCCAGAAAGTCGCTTCGCCACGCTATAATTTTCAAAATGGCGGCTGGAACGCTTGCGTCCCAGCATGGCGTTGCGAAGTGGTATCCAAGCACGTGACCTAATCCTGCAAAGGGTCTATTAGTTTTCTTGGTTTCCAATTGTGAAACTTGATGCCAGTCATTGTGATTCCAAGTTATTGAAGGCAAAGAAGTGATATGTGGAGAAAAACAACAATATTACTCCTCAATCGAATATACTACTCTTCCGATTTAGCCTTATTGGCCCTGTTCCCACTGATGCCTTTCCACACTACCGCGAGCTACTCTCGTAAACAGGAAATATGTTCAAGAATGCTCAAGGGGAAAGAAATGGGTTTTTAAGTCTTAACATTGATGTCTCCAATTTGGGCGATGAGTAATTGATCAGTCGTAGCATAAGTGCACAAAATGAACTATTCGGAATGCATGCTTTATGGTCTGGGGAAAAGACAGCACTTCATGCAATAATTACCACAAACCATGAGGTAGCTCGAAGGAGCCTTTGATTGTTACTGCAATGTCGAGGTGCACAGTCATTGCAATTCTTGTTAACTTTGAAGACTCTTACGAATTTCTCATCAAGCATTTTGGCTCCTTCATTTGGTTAACATTTCCCATTCTGGGCAGCAGTGTCACTTGCTTTGCTTTCAAATTTTTCCTTCAGCTAAGTTTGCAAACGGCGCTCATGTGTTGCAATTTTCCCTATCTTCTGGCCTTGTTGCCGTTTTTGTATATGCTACTTCTACTTCTGCTCATTTTGTAAAATTAAACGAAGTTAAATTAGAAAATTAAACAAAATTAAATTAGAAATTTTAATGGATCCCAGTGTTTAGAAGTCAACATTTAATAAATGGTAATGAATTAGTATTGCAAATTTTTTCATATGGATATGTTCAAAGGTGCTTTACATCAATTCTATTATAAAAATTAAACTTTTTTAACAAAGGCCGAGCACAGCACTGGGGTCTACATCCCCTACTCTTCTTGAACAGTCTTGTGGGATCTCTTTCATCCCACAAGAACAACTCTGTGCGATGGGGCCAACAGGTTTTTGCCCCTATCCGAGAAGACTAGTATGTCTAACCATTTGTAGATGTCATAACAAATACAACACATTCTCCTCAGTTATTATAGAGACCTTGAATGTTGGTCCAGCTGAGGTCTTGAACTCATGACCTCCTGCTCGACAGGACAGCGCTCTACCAAATGAGCTAACCAAACTGAGTGCAATAGACAGTTTCCTGCAGTCTTTACAAGGTACGATGTATCACAAAAGAAATAGATGAAGTGAAGAGGTGCATAGAGGTTAACTATATGGTGGCATAAATCTTGATTTGCATCTCCATCTTGTGCCTTGTGCAATCTGTAACATTGTCAGTTTGGCACCAAAATAGACACATTAATTGCTCAGCAGTAACTTCGATTGTAGCAAAGTGCATCAAGCAGAACTTGGGCTCTGGTTACACTCTGTGAACCACGAATGCCAGTGCATGGGTTGCTGCCTCATCTACTTTGACAAAGGTTACAAAATACAACTCTTGATCACCAAGATCAGTGAACCCTAGAGGTTCTCCAGTGACCCTTTCAAATGCCAGATTTGCAGTTACTTTCATTTCGTCAAATAAGAGGACAACATACCCCTGCACATCAAAATATGAATCCGTCATATTCTTCAGCTCATCAATGACTTCATCTTGAAACCCTCTTTTAGGTTGTATTGCATTGTTGTTATCTCCAAGTTGTCATTGACTTAGTAGGACCAACACTTTGGTCTTGTGAAGTTCCTCATAACATGAGGGAGATTTTGCCTCAAGTGATAAACAGAACCGGATTGTCATAGGATGGTAGCAGACTCAAGAAGGACCACTGGAAAACAACTTGGTTCATAAATAGAGTAACTTTTGCACCACGACCTTCAAGACTTTTAGTAAGTTCATTACTCGATTCATGATCCACTTCAATAATGGTCCTCTGTAGTTCTGCACACATTTCATTGACTACTGGCGGACCTTCTGCACACCTTAGCCTATGTCCTTGTAATGTTAGTTTGATTCTCTCAGGTGCCTTTAAAGGAGCCGATGTTGCTAATTTCTTCCCCTTTACTTAACATGCATTATTCATATCCCATTATTAACATTATTATTCATATCCCAAATACTCTAGAATAGCAGCACATTCAGATTGATCCTTATAACACAAGAGCCAACCGTCCTTTGTCCTCCAGTAACCTTTATGTGGAAACTGCTTACTTACCAAATTGTCTTAAAGTTGATTTCACATTACTTTAACCATGTGTTGTTTTTGGAAAAAAAAGAAAATTGAACTTGTGCCTATATATATATATATATATATTGCAGTTACTTTCATTTCACCAAATAAGAGGACAACATACAACCAGCGTTATCGATGGCAAACCTTTTCTACACAACTATATATATATATATATGTAAATATATATATATTTTTGGAACGGAAAGTTCCCCGGCCTAAGCTTGCTCATTAGTTTTCAATGTCTTATGGCAACCGCGTTCTACTGGTATCGTGTACGCTTGTGAAAACTAATGAGCAAGCTTAGGTCGGGGAACTTTCCGTTCAAAATATATAATTCGCTTTTCCACTGGTAGCTGTCTCCACGAGTCAACTAGCACACATACAGCAGAATGCAACAGCACAAGCTGGAACCAGGCGGTCAAGAAAGAAGGAAGTCACCATTCATAGTAAGCCACAGCAAAACACTCCCTCCTTCATTGGAATCCTTCATCGAGGACCATTTCTTGGCCAACGGAAAAACAGAAGAGCGAAAGAACCATGACAACAATCCACTGGATGCGAGATTCGATCAAGTGGAGGGAAAATGGAAATGATGGACACCAATCCATCCAAGCTACAGTGTTTGAGAGAGATGGGGATATTGATGGAAAGCGGAAGGAACAACCATATCCATTCTCACTGGCAGGATTTTTCCACATGCTTGGACAGTGCACTCATTTTAATGAAGAAAAATTAATGGCGTCATACCAACGTCACCAATGACATTAGCGCGCTAACTTGAACCAAAGAAAACTAGACCGCTAGATTGTAAACAATTTTATTACAGAATAATTAATTACGTCACGACGACGTCATCAATAATAATGAGATTTGAAGTGTATAAATAGTACAGAAATCAGTATAAAAAAATGAGTGTAACCTTGGTAAGCCCTGAAGAGGCCAACCGGCGAAACGCATCGGCAAAGAAAAGGTCTTGTGGCAACCGCATTCTACTGGTATCGTGTACGCTCATGAAAACTAATGAGCAAGCTTAGGCCGGGGAACTTTCCATTCAAAATATATATATATATATATATATATATATATATATATATATATGACTTGACGAATCACGTTATTTTTTTGACATTAATCTTATTTGTATTATATCCGATTATTTATTCATATTTGGTTTGTGTTTCTTGAGTTTTGTATCGCATTGTCATAGTTTCTCGCTTAGTAATCACCGATTGTTTATCATTGGTTAATTTTTTCATTTTCATGTGTTACCACGCCCTGTTATGTAATCATCTTTGTAATATTATGTCATTTTTTATACTGTAAACTTATTTAAGGATATTGTAATTTCTTATTCACTTGCACTGCAACTGATGAAGGTCTCTGACCGAAACGTCTATTTTTATTAAATTTCTAAACATGTTTTAGATTTTTTACTGTATATATTTTCTTCGCTCAAAGTTGTCCGTCCTCGTTTTCCACAATTGCCTACAAATTTCATTACTCAAGGTTTGGACTACGAATCCTTTTGGATCCTTCTGGCGCGTAGCATCCCTGTTGGCTCGAAGCATCTTAACTTTATATATATAATATATAGATATATATATATATATTTAATTTTCAACTTAGATTGGGATAACTTTCCAACACAGTATTAATTAATTTGACTCCTTTTAATGAACAGGAATAACCAAAACTTGACAAAAACCAAAAGTAGATTGGGTCCTGGTATGCTTGATTGATGCACTACTGTATGAAATATTCAATGGTCCACTTTACAACTAACATGCAGTATTGTTATTGTTAAGTATCCATGTATGCCAGCTGCTCCCATTTTGTTCTCAGCATAATATACAGTATGCATGCCTTTTTTCAATAGTGTTTATCATATTGATACTTTATTTTCTGAAGATCCCAGAGGTCAATATCACCCACCACCTGCAATACAAGTTCCAAGCGTAAGAAACTGCCACAGCAAAGTAATAATCCAATTTGCCGTTCTTTCTTTTCTTTTTGCTCCTCTTTCCTCTCCTACATTCCTCTATTCTTTATTCTAATCCTTAATTTTTGGCATAAGATAGAGGCTAGTTTTCATGTGGTTTGTTACAACAAAATCAATTCTGCTTCTTTGCAAGAAACCATGTAGAACTAAAGGTCATTTTTTTTTTTGTTTATGCCCAAAATAAAAGGAAACAGATGAAGTTCTTTGTTAAGCAAGGCAATATTTACTAAAAAATACATCTATGGCATTAATTTTGAGATTTTCTTTCAGAATGCATTGCAGATAAAGCAGGGTTCAAAATTTGTGAAATAAATGCTAAAAGAACCAAAAATAATTAACACAAAATGCATACAAGCTACAGACATGGTTCATCTCATGGAAAGGCAATAAATTCTTCATTTTTCCTTCACTGGCAATTTCTAAATCACTTTTCGGCTTCTCCTTTTACCTGGCATGTATCCACAGATGGCCCTCATAGTAGATGGATACACGACTGTAGTACAGTTTTCACCAAATGTGAACATCATTTCATCTATATCATCATGTTAAGTTCATGTGATATCCAATTGAATATAAGTAAAAACAGGCTTCATCAGGGTTTTACTAGTTATATGACATTTCCTCATAAATTGCAACATACCCTACCTTCCTGCGTTACGCCTAATGAACACATGCAGCATGGCTGAAAGTGGTATCTGACTTGTCTAGGATGGAATATCTCACTTGTTTTGAGCTAGAAATTGGGGATTCTCGATAAGTGCATGCCCAAACCAGAAATAACGAGTGAGTGGCATCTCTACATGTAACACTGGTTTACTGGTTTTCTCTATGTATGCCTCATACTTGATACGTCTTTCTCAATGATGTAAATTTAAATCCTGGCCCCATCACAGACTACCGTATTCGCACGTGTATAGGCCGCACTTTTTTTTCAAATAAATTTTGTGCAAAATGGGGGTGCGGCCTATACACGGTATAACTAAAATCTTCATATGATTTAGTGAAAGCCCCTTTAGTTGTCACGTAATCCTTCGTACAACACAAGTGTACAGGCTTGGGCAGATATGGAGCTTTGATATTTTAGTCAATCGCTGCTGAAACGAACATTTTGAAGCCTGAAAGCATCCGTCCAATCCTTGAACCTCGCTGAGATATAAATAATTAAATTTGGAGGCTTTAAATATTTCTCATAACCGAGAAATGATCCACGTATGTAGAATCTAACAGAACACGTGTACAAGTAGCGATCGCATGTCTCGCGTGCGACGTGCTTAGATAGATTTGAGATTCAACGTGGGCTTTTTCTACCCGACATTGATTTTTCTGTCAAATAATTTATCCGTTATGTGTTCTTACATCTGAGCTTTGTTTCTAACGAAAACAAAGTCTGAGAACAACAAACACTGCATAAGAAATGCAACATGAACTTTCATACGATCGAGTTGACACAGTTTTGTTTGTTCGATCGAATGCATGCTGTATTAGATTACCAGTATTAACGCGATGAATTTTGTCATATAAACAAATAACAATATCTTGGTGGTACTCGGCACTCGCCAGGCCTTTGCGTTTTTACGAATGCGTGAATTTTTTTTTGTCAAGAAATATGGCAAAACTCGGGGTGCGGCTTATACACGAGTGCGGCCTATACACGTGCGAATACGGTATGTGTGTACGTTGCAGAAAAGGATGCAGGATAATCAGAGAGCCATTCAGTGCAATGAATGTAACGTTTGGTATCATGCTAAATGAATCAACATGAAAAGCAAGAATACAAGAGTCTAACTGATCCTTCGTCACCTTGGATTTCTATTACTTGTATTTGCCCTTTATCTGATATTTGACAGTTCGGTTCATGGCGGAAGCTGTTGTGCTTTTGTGCCACAACTTCCACTTTGAATAAAGCTAGTTTGCACGCATTGTCTTCGCTTCATAGGTGCTATTTTATCTTGTCAACTATTTCTTGGTGCTTTGGATTTTCCACGGCAGAATCTTTCTCAAGGAAGACCAAACTAATGCCTCCTTGTGCACAATGGATTAGGCACAGCATACAGCTTGAGGTTGAAGTGCCTTACACCAATAGGTAACCTTTTAATGATGGAACGATTGCCAAGCTCATTCAAAGAGTTCCAACGAAGTCAGATGGTAACCACAGCCAGTCAATCTGCTTTTGTCAATGGTACAACAGCCTTCGCCACAACCTTTTCCTTTGTGCAAGCAGATGTCTCTGATCTGTATATTTTGGGTTATGGTGAAAATAGAACCGGAAAGTTCGATATCCACACTCAAAGTACGGAGAATGAAGACTATTTTCTTTCATCCAACGATGCAGAGTGAAACCTACAATGGCACAATATGGCTATCCTCTAGAGTTGCCATCGTTCTGTACCATAAAGCGTGGACATGTGGTGCTCGTCAGCATGGGCTGAGTGGCAAGTCATTCCCTTCAATGGAATTCCAGTAGGATCATTGGCAGAAAGTACACAGCCAATTCGAGGTAAAAGTATAAGTAATTTTTTTTATATTTTGACCTTGACATTTGTGTAAGCTAACACTGCTGTCACTTTTGTTTAGGGTTTTACATGGATTTATTAGTTTGGGCCTCACTGACACCCATTGCTTGTAAGGCACCTCACATTGGAAATATGGATGACAGATACATTACTGCCAGTATTACAATTTCTCTGAAATAATAACTCTCTCTGACAATAGCAAATCTGTCCGCTGCCTTGGATCCAGCACAGAGCAACAGAGCTGTCCAGCCATCCATTGATGCCAGAGACGGGTAAGCCCTCAAGTACACCTTTCACATTTATCAGCAAATGAGTTGCAGTATGTGCTGAGGTCAACTCTAGATGCAGCGTCGATAAACTTGTTTTGCCAGTCTGGCTTTAGCTGCTACAAGGTGCTGGCTGGTAGCCAAATTTTGCTTGGTGTTGGTGTAGGACCTCGGTCTTTTTTTATGTTGATAGAGAGGCCGTAGGCATTACAGGATGCTGAGAAGAAGTCCATTGACCACTGCATACACTGCTGCACATACCCCACATTTGCTAGCATCATCTAATCCATGCAGCTGAATATCTTGAATGGGTTCTCTGTGATCAGCAAGGGCAAGGTTTGTCATTGTCCGTTTGGGTAAATTTCATTCCTATGTCTGCCACTTCAGCTTCAGCCGCCCCGTCAACTTTGCATCCCAAGCCAACTTCTCACAACATACATCTCAGTACAGCTACTTCCCCACCTGAGTCACTGGTGAAACTAGGCCAAGAGGATCATAGATACTTGCAGGCTTGCGAAGGACACCTCTCTTGGTTAGGGGTGCTTCCCACTAAGGAAAGGAGACAATAATCTGATCACGCTCCTTGTTCCACCCTTGTCCCAGTAGACTTGATCCTCCTGCCAGGGAGTCTCCAGGCTGCTGTTTTACAAAGGTCTTCTCTTTCTCAGGCAACATGGCAGGTCTCTTTTCAAGCTGGGGTTCATGTGACTGCAACTTGTGAAATGTAAAGGTTACATCATCAAAAACCTCAATTACCTTTGCTTTCAGCTCACTAGATGGTGATAGGCTGAATAAGGCTCTTGTGAAATGCAATATCTCAATGTCCGAGTGTTCTCCTTGTTTCCAATGAAACCGCAGAGTGTCACAGTCAGCTTCCCTTATTTGTAACTGTAGAAACGCCTTCTGCAAATCTCCCACAACTGCAACAGGATGCATGCGTGACCAGACAGGTACATTCCTCAACTTGTTCTGGAGAGGCGGTCCAGGATACAGTCAACTCTCTCTAAGACGGACACCCACGGGACCGGCCCCAACTGTCCGTCTTAGCGAGGTGTCCGGCTTTTAGAGAGCCTGTTTAACATCACACCGAAAATTCTGAGATAATAATGCTGAACCTTTGCACAATGAATATGAGCCTGTTTTGAGCTTGTTTCAAGTTATTTACTTCAACAAAACCGACAAACCAGAACAAAAGTAAAATTATAAAATTGACTCTTGTCTACATAGTACTGTATTAACACATAGAGGAGTTTACTGTACTATGAACAATGGAGCACTACCAGCTGCAAACTGGAACAAATCTCTGGCCTTGGTGGCTAGTCTAGTATAAAAATATGTAAATATTGTAAATGCAAAAGTTAAGCGCATCTACAGACTGTAAAAACTGCAACATCTTTGCAGTTGTACATGCAGTTAAGAAGAGAAAAAATCTGTGGTAACGGATTGCTTTAGGTGCAACACTGTAAAATCCTCAAAGCGCTGCTAACTCTGCCTAATGTTGCTACTAGAACTTTATCTTTCAGCATTGTTGACGCAAATTCCTTTAGTTTCTCAACTAGTCTAAGAGCTTCTGTAGTGGATTTGATGGCTGGAGCCGATGGTTCAAAGTCCACATCTTGGTCTTCTTCATCACTGTTGGCATCTTCCTCTGATCCTTTTTGACAGAGATCAAGGGCTTCATCCCTAAGTAGTTCTTGTCAGTAGGGGAGGGTGATATCAACGGAGGCTCACATGATGGGATCTCTTCTGTTGTTGTCTTGCATTAACTAATGTTGCGGTCAGATTCGCGCTAGAACCTTGCTTGACATGTCATTTTTGTTTATATAGCAAATTCCAAGCACGATATTTGGTGTGACCGATCAAGAGTATGACCATGTGCTTGTTTGAAATCTAACCCCTGAGTACCTAAAAGTACAAAGGATCCGAAGCTCAACTCAAGAGCGGTGTGTACTGCTCTTGAGCTGTGCTAAATAAATAAGATATGTTTTTCTTACGCGATTTGTCCAATGGGGAAGCAGCACTTTTGATTGCTTCATTGGTGACCTTTGTCAATTCTATTCAGAGCATCAGAGTTTCCCGTATTGCAAACAGGCGGCAAAAATTCGTAGAAAAAGCATGCCTCGGGATCACACTTCACCGAATCCCTTCCTTGATTCAACTTATGACCATGGCTATCCTGTACAATTTCCACTTCAAGGCAATGTTAGACCTTTTCGGTAGACTATTTGCAATACAAACCACAAAACAATCTCTCACTTTAAGTTGCCACAAGGGAGCAAATTCAGAATACTCGTCCACTTGCAAGGTGCGTTACTGTGAAACCCGTGGTCCGTGCTACCACAGTCAACATATAAATAACTAATTCATCTAATTATTAAACTAGTGCTACTGCGGTCTGCAGTCCATAGTGAATGAATAATTTATTAACGTAATTATTAAACTGCAAAAGACAGTACATACTGTAAATACGTGTATTTTTGGGCTTAACGCCTAAAAAACGAAGCAAACACGGCTTGTGTTCATTGATTGTTGTGCATATTATAGGTAACTTCAAATGTAATGCAGGATTGAGTGCGGTAGCAAGACTTGCCGTGAAATATTCTAGTGGACAGGTATTCTGAAGTTTAGCCCATTTCTTGTTATTGCAGAATGAAACAGTATGGTCACATCATGCATAAAGAAGTAGGGACCTGTGTGGAAATCATTCCAAAAACTTTTCTTGGATAAGAAATATGAGCTTTAAAACTTGTAAACAAGATGAAACAATTGAATCTAAGAAGGTAGAAGAGATGGTTTCAAACACTAAACATTTTAAATCTTTTAGGACTCCATTACGACTTCAGCACGGACAAAGTGTGTAATTCAGGATTTTAGCGTCAACATGCGCAGTAGAATGCAAAATGACTGAGCGAGCCTAGGATCTAGATCGTATCTTAGCAACCAAATGCAAATCAAGCGAATGTTGACGCCAGGGAAAAACCGGTTTTTTCGATCGTTGCGTTCGCTGCGATTCCAGTTAACACCAACAACGCAATGGCAAACGAACTTGAAAAGTATACCTGTGGCAGTAAAGCAGAAGCCATCGATGATTGCGGTATTTGGTGCCGATGCAACAGTATGGTAAGCGAACGCAAACGCTTAGCATGCAATTTCAACCTCGTAATATTTATATTAATTTACATGCTGCCTTTGTTTACGTCGTTAGGCTACAAAGACAATATGGTATTGCTCTGGCTAAATCAACAGCAAACGACACAGGATATCGCACTGAATTAAAGCAAGAAAAAATATATCGCTTTTGGGAAACCCCTACAGTATATTCGATTTGAAAAGAGAAACTTCAGCGAAAATACAGCACCAGCGCGGCCGCTCTACTAATGTAAACAAAGAGCTCAAATTATGGTATGCATTCTCAACAGCCCAAAATTTGCATAACCTCTCATGAACGAAATCTTGCTGAATTGGAAAGACTACGATTGTTTGCTAAACTATCTCCGCTTTGTGTTGTAAACAGAGGTAAAGAGAAGCGTATTTACTTGTAAGATGAGAAGTAAACATTTATTTCCACCTCAGCATCGATCGATTCCGAAAGGACAACTGCAAGACGAGGTCACACTTCACCTTGACGAAGAACGTTTTACCGAAACACAGACAATGCAACAAAAAGCAACACTCAGCAATAATCGAAGTAGCGTATCTTGATCAAATTTTTCCAAAGGAGTATTCCTGTTTATCGAAATCAAACAACTCCAAACAGACTCGAAACAGACTCCAAACCGGTTTTTACTTCACGGTTCGCATTCGAGACACGTGACGAAAAATACGTCACCGTTACTAGGAGACGATCCTCATACATATGCACGAACCCCACTCAAGTGGGGTTCGTGCATATTTAATGAATTACACACTTTGTCCGTGCTGAAGTTGTCATGCTCACTGTGATAGAAGTTGCACATGATTTTGTGCCAAAAATAAAGAACTGACTGGCGACACAGAACATCCAGAATTCTTTTGATACTTGGCATGGTAAGGAATCACTTAAATAATGTCACTGTATGATGGCACATACTTATTTTAGACACCAATAATCTGTACTCTACCAGCAAAAAATTATTTCCTCTACTTTTGTTCTTGCCTCATAAGAACTAAGGGAGTGGCAAAGGCCATGAAAGAAATAAGTAGTGGCGCACAGAAGTGGGAGGGTGAGAAGTGGTTTGCAGAGCTGTCAGACAAGCGCATGTATACCTCTAATCCATTATTACTTTCTGGAAAATTAATCCAGCTGTTGTCTGTTAGAGAAAAAATTATACAAGGCAGGTTCAATGCCAATGAGTTTCATTTATTCTCTTAGGCACAGTTGCCCTGCAGCAGTATAAACTTAATTTTTGGCCAAATTAATACCATTTCCATTTGCAGAGGCCAGTGTTAAACGCCACTTCTATTATTCAATGAAAAACTGTACCAGTGCAGATGACCTAAGAAGGAGGCTGTTGACAATAGTTGATCACTATCAGGTATTAAGCCCGTTATCTCAATATGACTGAGGTTCAATGATTGCTATTAACTTGAGTGTAAATAAGCATGGCTGTGACATATTTCAATTTTAAACCTGACTACTACTTAGAGGTGATTTAAAACTTAAATGTGGAAAACTGAACCATAAACCTTTCACAATTGCAGGGCAGTCATGGTGGCTGTGATCCAGAATCTAAATGCAAGCAACCTGGGTACCAGTGCAGCAAAGTGAAAATCTCTAATCAAGGAGCAGTATCCGCCCTACTGAGGTTCATTGTGGACTCTAAGGTGTACAAGCTGGCTGAGGACTACTACCTGGTAAATTAGCATTCAGGGGGTATTATTCTTGGTTTGTTCACCATAATCTCACTTCAAAGAAACTTCAAATTATTAAGTGGAAATAACATTAATGGATATCAATAACCCAGAAGCAACTGTTTATACAATTCTTATATCTTTTACATTGCAGTGCCGCGACACCTACTGGGTGGAATCATTTAACAATTGCATCCTTATCTACTGCCCAAAGAGAATTCACTTTGCTGACTGTACTTTAAACAGGTGCATTGCACTAGCAGTAATGGACTGGGTAAGCAAAAGACAGTATTTTCCCCCTCTGACAGGATTACCATATGCTAATGTCAGTTAAAATTTATGCTGTTTTCTATCATAAACTGACATGGATATGTCATTGCAGAATGAAAATGTCAACAGAGAAGCAACATCAGTGAGTTTGTTACAGGATGTGCGTCAGCCAACCCGCAGAATGGGCCACAGAAATCTCCGTCCAAAAACCTTCATGTTCAGGGAGGCTGTCTGGACCACCTTTTTCCAGTTGAACTACTGAGTGAATCCCTTTTTTGGATCAGGGTAGAAGATCATAAAACCAACGTCTCCTTTAGGAGCCAACAAATTTAATAAAAATCATGACCAACAGTCTGCCCCTAAAACTGAACCCCTTGAACAGAACCCAATACTATTTGAGTGATGAGGTATTCCTAAATTTGACTTTTGCATTGTGGCTTTCCAAAACTTGGTGTTCACTGAAAAATTCAGTATTTGGCTCTATACTGCTGTAGAGCCCTTTATTTGCATGTTGTAGGGAACAGCAAATAACCATTGATGTTAGTGGCACGAACTTTAAGTGGGCCTGGATTGAATGTATCTTTTTTGCACAAATGCCACTCACAATTGAAATGTACTGGTTAGCTACACAAAAAGGTATTAAAGACTGGTTTCAACAATTCTGTACAGATAAAACCTTTCCACACCCACCAAATTAAAGGCGTCATAAAGACCAGAAATATAAAAATGCATCAACGTCATGAGCATCCAAAGTTTTTCTTTTGCTTACGGCTTGCCATTGTAACATGAGATCAGAACTGCAGTAGAGAAGACTTTTCAGCGTCCGAAGGATAGGGATTTGTGTTCCAGAGCCCAGATATCAAGACAGGTTTGTATTGAGTTTGAACTGATATACATAAATTGAAAAATAAAATAAATCATGAGAATAAAAGTCAAAATATTATTGTTACTTGGGTTGGTTTTCACCTGCTTTCTAGACCATAGTTTGATACGCTGAGCCTTGGGATATTATACAAGATAAATAAGAGGTAAACCAACTTCTTCTGAGGACACACTGGGGCATTAACTCTCGCAGTTTGACCTCAATGAGGCCAGCTGACGTCTTTCGATGGACATACAACTCATGTTGCCACAAACCCCTATCCTTCAAACTTTTCCAAAATTTTCTATAATCTTTTAGACGCTTGGCATGATTTGTTATGTCAGGAGCACACGATCCCTTTATCCTAGTCACCTCACTGACAGTGATGCAGGGCCCCATTAGGCAATGTTGACAAGGTGGATGGTCTTCTAAACCACCCAGCACACTGTCAGCCCATGCATCCCCATGGCCAGCTGTTCCTGATGCAATTGGAGGAGCTAGTGTTTCTTGTACTGGGAGCTCTGGTAAACCCATGCTTTCATCTTATCTTGGAGGCACAGTTCCTAATAAAGAGAGTCGAGATCATTTCAGGAAAAATAAAATCAAGCAATTTTTTTAACATGTTTGAAACACCTTTGAAAAACATAAATTAATAAAGGAAATCAGTCCATTATCCTATGCCATAAGACAGTACTGTTTATAGCTAAAATGATCAATTGTAACAGTGTTATAGTTCCAGTCTAGAAATATATACCTCTTACTAACCGAGTTCTAGGTCCGTACTATAAGTTACGGAGCGAGTTTTTTCGCTCTACTTTTTTAAGGTATTCCTGGAGGCTAAAGTGACATTTTTGTTTTGCCAAAATTTTTTGTCCGCTGGAAGATAATTTAAAAACACAAACGTATGCTAAGTTTTACGTCGGAAAAATCAAACCCATCTGAGATACTGGCATGCACAGTTTTGTTTCTATGTAGGTTTTCGCAGTAAAAATACGAAAAAATGTCCTGCTGTGGTCTCCCAAAGGATGGTCTCGTTGACAGCTCAACTCAATAAAACCTGGTAATTAGAAATGTGACACCCTCTTTGATTGTGATGGCAGCCGAGGAAGCAGTAAATGCGCTCAACCGTACTTTCAGAGAGAACGGGTAAATAAATCACTTTGTGTACTGAATTTTGTTGCTTTTCTGTACTTGTTAAGAGGTTTACAATGGCTTTTTTGTCATCCAGATTTCAGGGAACTCCTCCTGGCCTGGTGAGGTTGCTTCGCGGTTTTCACCAGAGACAGGAAGAGACCGCAGAGCAAGCAAGAAGGCGTTTTTATCGCCGAGTATTCGGCATATTGTGGGTAAGTACCTTAGTGACTTTTGCCCTATGATCTCCCTGCCCTATGAGGACCTTTGATGCCATGCATACTTTTTTATTGCCATTTCTGCCTTTGTTTGGTGCGTACGTGAAGGTAATGTATGATGTCAATCTTCCATGTGGCAGTTTTGTGTGTGGTTTATGGTCTTGATGGAGCCAAGTTTTCACTAGCGACGGACAAATATAATTGCTTAACACTGAGAAACGTAAAAATGTATAGATTTTTCTTCGTTGTTTGCTTTTTTATATATGTATTCTTTATTTTGACCAATAGTAACATACAATATACTGCGATATCCCAATTGTTCTTGTGACGAACGGGATAATTCAAAATCTGGTCTGCCATGTTTCTAGGTTAATAGTCAACTAATGAAAACCTTCCTAAGGAAGATTTCCTTACATAGTGACCCCACGCGTTTAAGTGGACACGCTTCTTCCATTTTCAACGCTTTTTGAAGCTAAAATCTTTGGTTGAGATCTGTCACTTCTTGCCCCAAGAAAGCCAATATTTGTGACCCTCCACGGGAAAACAGGGAAAAACGTGAATGCACGGGCACGCGTGCAATGGCACGGCACGCTAAGCGTGTCACAGATCGCACGGATATGTGCATATTTATTAAGCAAAACAAAGACTGTCACGGTTGATATTGTTTGGCACGCTGAGGCTATTATCAAGAGCAGTTTACTATTTGACACGCTTAACGTGCGATATGACACGCGTGCGATAAAGACACGCTTTCCAAAATAGCCTTCGGCTGTTAAACTTCTTCTGGCACTAAAACGGGACGAGCCAACTAAAGAAAGAAACGGTAGACAAAAATGTGCTTTTCAATTTTTTTTAATCATACGAAGACATACAAGTTTGCATAACTTATGTACTTACCTGACGAACGTGCATAACTGTAATTCCAGATCGTAAGAGGCTTATGCATAAAGCGAAAATAAAATAGAAAAACCTTCCTCGAATCTACGAGACCTTGATACTTAATTGCACTTAAAAAATAAAGCTTGACTACAAGAATTATGTACATTCAAACCTATTGATTTGCAAGTAAACTTCGCAAAGCGATTTGTAACCCACGCCCAGACCTCTCGCGGTTAAGTGAGAGAACTTGGACTTGGACTCATGGCATGAATAGTCGGAGTTTCGTTGCTATAGTTAAAGAAACAAAACCCGTTGTTTAGTCTTTCAGAAAACGAACCTACGAAGTAATCATGGAATACACACAATGTCAAGAATTCTCTTACTTTCTTTCACGCGAAGAAACAGTACAATTTTTCTAAAACCCGAAATTTGCCGAGTTATGAAACTAACCCGATTTTGGAAATGGAGTGAAACGAAGCTTTAACTGAAATTGTTCAAACTAGATACGGAACGTGGCAAATGATGATATATCCATATCAGAAAACCTAAGGCAGACGATTGGAACGGGATTGAGAATTCACGGGCGAAAAAGGTGAATGTAAAAGTTTACAAATTGCGAGTCTCTTGCAAACTTTTCGCCCGTGAGTCCTTAATCTCGTCCAGGAGCCTCATGGGCTCCTGTCTCGTCCTAATTATCATCTGTCGTGGGCCGAAAAAGTAACAATCGCTGCCGTTTATTGATAGTTTTAGCCGCCGGATAAAATTTTTTTTTTCAAATTCCTATTTAGATCGCTTCCATTTCTCTGCGTAACTGTATTTTTAACCTCCAAGACGTTATAAACTTTATGGTATTTCTTATTTCCCCCACTGGTTTCGTGAATATTCCTGACCAGCCAAATGCTCGGCCGCGCAAACACTGGGACCGAAGACTCTTGTTGTCAACATGGCGGATCAGTGGGCGGATCGATAATATTGATTTGAACAAAGCGACAACCTTTGTTTATGACAAGAAATTTGGTTTTAGTCTCTAATGAATTTAAGTTATGGCTTCATGCTTACACAATTATTTTAATTCTTCGCATGTCACCTGAAATCATTGATATTTATCTTAAATACATCGAGAACGCTGCTGAAAGTGAGATTTTTCTTTCGCAAACCTGGGACTCGTAAGCTTACGCTTATGCAGACATAGGATTTTGCATCATTTACTTTGAGTCTGATACTCAATTGTCAATGGCTCGGGTCATCGAAAATCTGCGACTGAATGTTCGTTTGTCTGTTTCCGAAGTCCGCTTATACGCGGCACCGACCAAGCTAAGCTTTTGACTTTTTTACAAGACGAGAGAACGGTAAGTTGAGCGTTACCCTTCGACACGGCTAGCGTGTCATTTCACACAGTACCGAGCTCGACACACTTCATTGTTCGACAAGACACGCGTCTTTGTATTAATCATGCAATGCAAACAAAAGAAAAATTTTAATTAAGCGTGCCTTCTGACACACTGCCTATTGTTTTGCGTGTCATTTTGGCGTGCCCGTGCATTCACCTTTTTCCCTGTTTTCCCGTGCAGGGTCACATTTATTGGCGCTACTCTCTGCCAATTGCAACAAACATGGCTAAAATGTAGATCAATTTCTGCTTCTTTGTGAGAAAGATTGCCTTCGATCATCCGCCATTTTCAAAACAACGCAGTTACAATGCTACCCTGAAAGCAGAAGCTGCTGACCGAACACAATCACAGTTTCTGATGCGAATAAACACAGATTATCTGGAGCTGATGTGTACAGAAATACATGTATGCCAGGAGAAATCGTGGGTAAATCTCAGTTACACTCAGGAAATGTTGGGTATTTAATGCTATGTTTATTTAAGATTTCTATTCATTCTTTTTGTCTCGTATGGTTTGAAGCACAATGTCTGACATTGCTCCGTTTGATTCATGTTTGAAATGAAAATTATCAACTGAAAGTCCCTCATTAGCATATGCTGCCAGAGCAGTAACTAGGAATGTTTTCTTCGCTGTTGACATTCCCTACACTCTTTTTAAGGCCTAGCATGAATTTCTCAGCAAGGCAAGAAAGGAAATTGATGATCCAAGCCCATCTTCAGTGGATGAGAGCCCTCTGAGACCGTTGAAGAATCACAAATATACACATATACTGATTTGCTGGAATTCTCAATCCCTGGAAATTCCTTTGGCATTAGTGAGGATCCCATCATGAGAAAAGAAGTTCATAAAAATCTTCACAGATTAGCCAGAGCAGTTTGTAGTGAGTACAAGAAGACTAAGGGTGGAAGGCAAAGCCAGGAACTGAGCAAGATTTAAAAGAGGTTTCATATGTATGAAGACCAGACAGCAGACTTGATGGAACTAAGAAAGGAGAATGAGCTTGTCAAAGATGAACTTCAGGAGTGGAAAAAGGGCTATTACAATTTGGAGACAGAACTAAGAAAACGTTACCAAGAAATGCAGGTGACAATTCAAGAAAAAGACAAAGGAATTGACAAGTTACAAACAGTCAATCAAGACCTCTCGCATTACATAAGCTCACTTGAAAACTTTGCCTACAAAGGTAAAGATATTTCTGAAGATTCAAAGAAATCCAGAACATTAAAATCCTTTTTGTCACGGGCACAGTCAGCCCTCTGGTTTGCCACATCCTTTGGACTGGAATTAAGAAGCATCACAGGCAGGGAAACAAAGTCATGTAGAATACATAACCTAACCTCAGAAGTGGCATCTGGCCATGACGCAAGGGAAACCAGTTGGTTTGAATATCTTTCTTTAGAGGAGAAGTCAAATGTTGAGAAAGTTCTTTTCCTTCTTGACAAATTTTGCATTTGGGGACTCTTTTTATCATGGGCTAACAATGACCATGGATGGCTTGCCAAAATCTTATCTTGTCAAGCAGAGGCGAGATCAACTAAACAACATCTGCCACATTACACACACCCCTGGTATGGCAGAGGGAGCACAAGTTTTATTTAGTGATCTCCTTAAAGCATGACTAAAAGATTACTCAGCAAGTCATCCAGATGGTTATAAAAACACAATAAGAATTAAAATTTCTGGGGATGGGGCAAGAATTACTCGCAATTCCAGCTTTACATTAATGACCTTTGCACTTCTTGACCTGGGAGATGACGTTATGGCAGCCAAAGGTAACCATACCATAGCTGTTGTCAAGGGCAAAGAAGATTATAACACATTACTGGAATCATTTGCAAATGTCTTCAAAGGAATCAACAAGCTAAATAGTGAAAAGAAAATTGAGGTTAATGGAAGGGATATCAATTTAGAGTTTTTTTCTGGGTAGTGATTACAAATTTATTTTACTTATGATGGGACTTAAAGCTGCCACATCATATTATGCATGTGTTAGGTGTAAAGTGCACAGAGATATCAGGTGGAAGACCACTTTTCCTTTGGATCATTATGAATCCTCAACACTGAAGAGGACTATCAAAGAGATTTCCAAGATGGCAAAGAAAAAAGGGAAGGAAATGTATTGTTGTGAACACACGCCACTTCTTACGATTGAACTAGATGTTATTCTTGATGAATTGCACCTTTTACTCAGGATTCTTCATGTGTTAAATGAAAATTTGATCCGGAATGTTTTACAGTGGGACCAAAAGGCAAATACAAATAGGAAAAAAGGCCAGCAAAAAAATACCCATTTAACAAATTTACAAGTTACCATTCGCTCATGTGGTATCTCATTTGACATATGAGAGAAGACAAATACTGATGGGAAAGGGTCTGGCCAGCATGATTTTACAAGTCTTCTGGGTTCAGACAAAAAGAAATTGTTGAGGGAACTCCCAGCAAAACTCAATGGAGTCATCCAAGCTGACACTATTGAAGTTGTTAAAACCCTGTGGGAAATGTTTGGGGAACTCTACAGCACTGTAACCTGCACTGAATCTTCCAAAGAGATAAGAGACGGGTACTTAAGCAAAACAAAGCAATGGGTAAATTTGTTTGTTTCACTGCGAGATTAAAGACTGGGGTACAAAAGGGCAATTGTGACACCGTAAATATTTGAAAGATCACCATAATAACTGTTTATAGAAAGTTACTTCACTTGTTTACATCATGTTCATGTGTTCTAGAATTCTCTAGAACTAAGATTGCATGACAACGCAAACATCCACATACTTAATAGATTCTGGAACCTTCTCAAATGCTAGGGTTTTTCCCGCCATCTCTGGCCAGAAATATGTCCACATTCCTTTCCGCCGGCATATTGGCCGAGCAACCAGTCAATATGGAGACTGGGGAGGAGTATAAATTAAGGCCTCCTGACGGAATTGGTTCTTTCTAAGCGCAGTAAAATTGGAATAATTAAAGCAAGCGCCTCGAGAGCTTTTAGTCGATACCAAACTTGCCTCCGTTTTTTTCATGAAATTTTTTTCACACTTCGACAAAGACAGGCATATCATGGCGTCTTTCATTTGAAAACAACTTTTAGCCTATGTTTGAAAGATTTAAACGTAAAGGGAAGCCAATGATAGCAAGCAAAGAAAACATGTTCGGAAACCTCTGTGTAATGGTAAGGACTTGTTCGATTCAGATTTTTTAATTTTTTTGCTTCATTGTTGGTAAATTCATTTTTTTCCGCGGCTACATTCGAGCCATGACCGACTGTAGAACTCACAAGTATCACCCACTTTGCCCTATTCATTTACAGACAGAAGTCCGATAAATGTCCCATAATTCACCGAGATGGTTTGACGAAAAGGACAAAATCGTCGATTTCCACCAAACACATCTTGAAATAAAAAGAAATCAAGATACACAACTTGTTTGTGCCCTTGCAAAGGACAAACATTATATTGCAAAGGCAAAGAAGCTGAAGTGACTCCAGTCAAAGGTAAGATATAAACAACAATATCATGTTTCAAATTCTCCTATAAAATGCTCATATTTCAGTTTGTAATTTTGTTATGAGAATTTAATGTTTCATCTGCTGTGTTCCTAAATGAATTTCTTTGATTTGTACAGCGTCTTTGCAAATTAAATTTAATTATTTTAAATACTTGGTAGGCAAAGACAATTGATGAGTCCATTGAAGGGGTCAACAGAGATGTGCAAGCTAAGGTCAGCCTAATATCACATGCTGATGTGTTTACATTAAAATGTACTTGTGGTTATTTTATCAATTGCCACACACCTCTGCTACTGCTATTGGCAAAGTATGTGATATTTTTACTGTCTTTTGTTTTTTTTTTTCTTGGTGACTGATTGTGATAAGTACTTAATTCTAAGAAATTCATATCTGGCTTCATTGATATTCTGAGGAGTATCTCATTGTAATTAAGCTGAGGCAGTTACGTTTGTTAAGCTATTTTATTTACTTGTTTTGCAGAATAAGAAAGGAGAACTAAGTGATCGCCTGGTCAACAGCAGGAAGCAATCTCCAACTTCCTTGACTGAGGCTGGGAGAATTTCTGGCCCTGAGCGCAGTGCCAGAAGAAGGTGTGAAGAGACTGTCAAGGTTGCTCAGGCTCTTCATGGAGCAACACCTGCCAACATGCTCCCTGCCTATGAAGGCATTATTATATATTTTTTTTTTTGCTTTTTTTTTTTATTACAAACTGTACACTGCTTACGGTTACAAACTGTACACTAATTACACTACTTACGATTACAAAATGAACACTAATTACACTACTTATAACGCTAGGGTCTACTTACGCTACATACATGAAATAGATCTGGTTACAAAATTAACACTTAAGTACAACTAGCAATCCACTTAGAGTTACAAATAAGGGCAAAGAAAGGACAAGGAGTAAAAATCAATAACACATACGGCTATATACTTTTTATATTGTTGAAGTGAAATAAAAAACAAAGGCATGTTAAATACTCAGATGAATTTAGATATGGTCCTGTCAGGAGATGAGAATTAAAAAGGGACAAATAAAGTTGGAGAAAAGATATTTAATCAAACATTTATATATCCTGCAAGAGGTTTCCATTTCCTTGCGTCTCCCTTTTTTGTTTCTATTTCATATTGTGATTTTAATAGACATACGAAATGTATAAGGTTAGGGGAATTTTCTTTCAATTTAGCAAGCCATATGTGATATCGTGCTAACAGGAAGCAGTAATTGATGAGAAGTGCAAATTGAGAAACATCTGGCCTCAGACCCAAAGCAGTAACATTTGTCAAAGTATATTCTTTAGGTAGTAAATTTAAGTTTTGTAGCCATCCAGTGACTTCATTCCAAAAATATGATGTCTTATCGCATGACCAAAAAAGATGAATTAATGACTCTGTGGAGGTATGACAGAAGCTGCAGTTTTCATTAGCCTGGAGACCTATTCTAAATAAAAAACTATTCGTTGAGATGCGTCTATGTAAAAATTTATACTGAAATTCGATCAGGTTTGTGCTCTTGATGCACTTTTTCGCCAAAACGTAGGCGGCGGTCCAATTTATATTATCGTTAGTTGGTTGGCAACAGTCCTCTGTCCATTTCTTTTGACTTGATTCTGGGGTTAAACTCTTGCCATTGATCAGTCTTTGGTATATTAATGTAGTTGCTTTTTGAACCTGCAAAATTTTTGTTGAAAGCGGCTCATGTTCATAATTGGTGTTCTGGACATCTTGAAAGTTTGACTTGGTCCGAAGAGACTTTACAGCAGATATTAATCCATAGAAGGTGAGAGGGGGAGGGTCAAAATCATACTTTGAGTGAAAGTCCTTTAACGAGAGAAAGGTGTCATTGTCCGGTCCTAAAAGATGTTTTACCATAATTATTCCTTTCGTGCACCAGTCTTTCAAAAATACTGGCTTGTTTGCTATTTTTATTAAGGAATTATGCCAAAGAGGTTGAACCAAGAATTGATCTTTAGATGTTATTTTGGAGTCGAAGTTAACCTCTGCCCAAATTTCTAATATTTCTTTTAGAAAGGCATCCGAAGTTGTTATTGTTGCCAAGGTGTCTCTGATATTAAGGTTACAAGAAAAAAGATTTTGGCAGCCAAACTTTTTGAGGGCCATATGAAAGAAAATTTTCTATTTCCCGCTGTTACTGTTATCTAAGTATTTTTTAATCCATGTGGTCTTAACCCTTTCACTCCCAAGAGTGACTTTACAGATTTTACTCTGTCTAACGCCAGACGATTTTACTCGTCAAATGGAGACCCCTTGGGAGTGAAAGGGTTAAAAACTATCCCTTAACCCTTTCACTCCCAAGAAAGACTTTACAGATTTTACTCTGTCTAACGCCAGACGATTTTACTCGTCAAATGGAGACCCCTTGGGAGTGAAAGGGTTAAGAGATTTATTGAAGGAGATAAGGTCAATCATTTTTAGGGAAGGTAATCCCCAAAGTTGTGAAGGACAAAGTGAAAATTTTTGAGAAAGGTGATGCCAACTTTGTAAGAAGAGTTAATGTTCTGTACCGGGGGGAATTGCAAGTAAACAAAAGTACACTGCAATCAGATCATCCCTTTCAATGCGTTTAAATGAAACTGGCATGGGGAGAAAGCACATTGAGTTTACAAGGATCCCACTTCCTAGATTGTTTGC
Source organism: Ricordea florida (assembly GCA_949710005.1). Classification (NCBI taxonomy): domain Eukaryota; kingdom Metazoa; phylum Cnidaria; class Anthozoa; order Corallimorpharia; family Ricordeidae; genus Ricordea; species Ricordea florida. The sequence goes on along the minus strand of OX453276.1, from coordinate 13,094,516 downwards.
TTACCAGAAATTAATGAAAAGAGTCAACCAAATTGATATTGGTGAACTATATGATGTAAGAGAACTTCTGTGTAATGGCCTTAGTGAAGAAGACGAGGTAGATGGAAAGTTTAGGAACCTTCTTCAGCTTTTGTTAAGAATGGCTCATTTTTATCTAAATGCAAATGAATACAGAGTAGATAAGCTACACTGGATTGGGGAGGGTGCAGGTTCATTCAAAGTTGCTATTGGGGGAGATGGGGCACCATTTGGTAAGGATGACCAAGCTGTAGCTTGGCTTGTTAGTTTTCTAAATTGTAGGAAGAATGTACGTAGCCCTGCAGAAAACGTTTTGTTGTTTGGGGCAAATTGCTCTGAAGACTGTGAATGACTCTGAAGATGTGTCCGCATTGTACGACGATCTAAAGAGATATGGAAGGTTCACTGGACTTTGCTGGCTCCTCAGTCCTGAGCCACCTGCCATCAGCAAGCTGCCAATGCCTTCCATCGAGGAAATTATGTATTCAGACGAATTTCTTCAAGCTAGAGGAATTCAAGAGCAGTTGGATTGTTTGGTTCGCAGTTCAAAACTAGATGAGCAAAAAATCGTAAGGATCAGTGAGATAACAGTTGGCCAAAGAAACAACCCTGTGTGGCATATCGCAAGAAGGGGTCGACTTACCGCCAGCAACTTTGGCTCCGTCCTCAATGCCAAAAGAGTCACCCCTTCACTTCTGAAACGTCTTCTCGGAGAATACAATTTGTCGAGAATTAAAGCGATCCAGTGGGGAGTAGATAATGAAGAGGAAGCCATTAGAGCATTCACCCTCAAAACAGGGAAATCAGTAAAAGAAACTGGTATCTGGTTCGATTCTTCTGGAATCCTTGGGGCATCCCCAGATGGCATTGTTGATGATAAAACTGTTTTGGAAACGAAGTGCCCATACACAGAACGAAACAATACAATAGAAGAGGCTGTGAAATCAAAAACATTTTGCCTTGAAAAATGTGAAAGTGGGCAGGGTTATGCATTGAAGAAAGACCATGTGTACTGGCACCAAGTACAGGGAGAAATGTACTTTTCACGTAGGAAGTTTTGTTATTTTGTTGTTTGGACTACCAAAGATGTAGCTATTTCACTAATCGAAAGGGATGACACATGGGCAGCAAACATTCCACGCTTAATTCAATTTTACTATGACCATTTATTCCCAAAAGTAGTGGAAGGAGAATTGTAATTTCTTTAAATTCCCCAAAATTAGGAAAGAGTGATAAAATATTATAACTTTTTTCTTGTGTGTTTCCAGACACATTCATAACCTCCCCAAGGAGAGCTATATGGTTTGAACCCTGTGGAGTTTCCAGGTTACCTTCATAGATTCCCTTAAAAGTTTGCCCCCCCCCCTTCCTCTTATAATTTCCAATGACCATCCTTATGGTGGGTATAGATATATTCTGGAACCTCACATTTCCAGAAGAAATTGAATGTTAATTTCTATTCCCATATTCAGTGAAGGCATACTAATCATATCTTTCTATTTCCAAAAGAAGTTAAAGGAGAATTTATGTAACTTTTTTTTGCATTCCTAAAAGTAGTCAAAGTGTAAATGTTTTTTATTTACAAAATTAGTGGAAGGGTAATTATAACTTTTTTATATAATTTCAAATGTACTGAAAAGGGGAATACTGTGGTTGTCTGATAATTAAGTATTTGTCATTTGTTAAGCAATTTAAAGAATATTACCACTATTTAGTGTCCAAAAGTAATGGCATCTTTTCATAGTTTCACAAATGAATTCTGATCATCAGTCCAGGTGCTGCAACCTCAATGTCAGTGCAGTCTATGACTGTACGGCAAGATCCATATTGACTAAATGATGATGGTGCTGATAGTTTGTTTTTGTCTCTTGAAGGAATGGATGTCATAATGTCTTTAAATAAAATGTCATGCAACACATGAATAAATGTTGTAATAATGTTAGCAATTGTAGCAACACTACAGTTGAATAGCTGGGCTAAGTGTAGGTTGGTATAGTTCTGTCTGACTTTCATCAAAGTAATAAAAATCTGGTCCTCAAAGGTGATAGATTCCACCTTCCAGCCCCCAAAATAGTTGATGGAATCTTTAACCCTTGACGCATGTCTCACCACAATGTCAAAGACTTCCTTTGTTGGAAGCCCAGTTTCCATCCTAATGACATCTCCTGGCAGCTCTGTCACAGTGTAGCACCTGTTCTTGTAATTTAATCTTCCTTCTAGATTCTCTAGCTCTCTTTTTGCAAGGTCTAGTTCTGCCTCAAGGATCACCTCCTGTGTGGATTTTGTCTTCTCTTCATCGTCATTTTCAAGAGATGGTGGCTCATTTTTCTGAGCCAGTTCAACCAACTCGGCGATTGTTTTCTCCTTGAAAGGTATGGCCTTCTGTTTCTTTGGAGGAGGTCCCCTTTGCTCAGTAAATAGTTTGTCTTTGTTTCGTTCAAAACTTTCCGGGCCATTTGACTTCTTTCCCTCTCTAAAATGACAGCTACATACCCTTGAGTGCTTGCTAGGCATTCTGTCTTCTCTTCTGTAAAAGGAGAATTAAGAAATCGCCATTTAATTCGTGGTCTGATGAGAATTACTTGATTTAAGTGCTATATAATGTTTACACAACCATTTTTACTAATGCATGGCCGTGAAAACAAATGCGTGATCGCACAGTTCTATTCAAGCTTTTTAAAACTTCCTTACGTAAGTTCTAGCAACATTACGACTTCAGCATGGACAAAGTGTGTAATTCAGGATTTTAGCGTAAACATGCGCAGTAGAATGTAAAATGACTGAGCGAGCCTAGGATCTAGATCGTATCTTAGCAACCAAATGCAAATCGAGCGAATGTTGACGCCAAGGAAAAACCGGTTTTATGGATCGTTGTGTTTGCTGCGATTCCAGTTAACACCAACAACGCAATGGCAAACGAACTTGAAAAGTATACCTGTGGCAGTAAAGCAGAAGCCATCGATGATTGCAGTATTTGGTGCCGATGCAACAGTATGTTAAGCAAACGCAAACGCTTAGCATGCAATTTCAACCTCGTAATTTTTACATTAATTTACATGCTGCCTTTGTTTACGTCATAGGCTACAAAGACAATGTGGTATCGCTCTGGCTAAATCAACAGCAAATGACACAGGATATCGCACTGAATTAAAGCAAGAAAAAATATATCGCATTCGGGAAACCCCTACAGTATATTCGATTCGAAAAGAGAAACGTCAGCGAAAATACAGCACCAGCTTGGCCGCTCAACTAATGTAAACAAAGAGCTCAAATTATGGTATGCCTTCTCAACAGCCCAAAATTTGCATAACCTCTCATGAACGAAATCTCGCTGAATTGAAAAGACTACGATTCTTTGCTAAACTATCTCCGCTTTGTGTTGTAAACAGAGGTAAAGAGAAGCGTATTTACTTGTAAGATGAGAAGTAAACATTTTTTTCCACCTCCGCATCGATCAATTCCAAAAGGACAATTGCAAGACGAGGTCACACTTCACCTTGACGAAGAACGTTTTACCGAAACACGGACAACGCAACAAAAAGCAACACTCGACAATAAGTAGCGTATCTTAATCGAATTTTTCCAAGTGAGTATTCCTGTTTATCGAAATGAAACAACTCCAAACAGACTCGAAACAGACTCCAAACCGGTTTTTACTTCGCAGTTCGCATTCGAGACACGTGACGAAAAATACGTCACCGTTACTAGGAAACGATCCTCATATATATGCACGAACCCCACTCAAGTGGGGTTCGCGCATATTTAATGAATTACACACTTTGTCCGTGCTGAAGTTGTCATGAAGTGTGTGAAAAAGTGTTGGAATTAAAGCACTCACAAACTAAAAGGATGTTTAAAAACACTTCGTGTGATAGTTCAGACATTCTTTGCTTCTTCAGTCTTTCGAGTCGGTGACAATTGCACGTTTGTTCAAACCTGCCGTATTTTATGTGTTTTCAAGCGACAAGATAATCATGAATACCTTTACTAACCTTATCAGACGAATCCATTGTTTGTATTCGTGTTTTTCCTTCCCTTCGCTCGGAAATGAGAAGAATTTACAAGTATGGCTCTCCGATGAATGGTTGCACGACGGGGCAAAGCAGTAGACCATTTTGTTCGTTCAGATATATTTCTTTGGACAAAAGCGACAATTTTAAATAGTAATTGACCTTTTAACTCTCTGTTCTTTTTCGTGGCGTCTTTTGTTGTAATTACACAGGGTTAACAAGGGTTTTGACCTCAAGACAAAACCGTAACAAAGAGTACGTGACCCACGCGCAAGAGATAATCTGAGTTGTTTAGAACTGAATTTTTTAGCACCATGGTAACGTGACGTCACACTTTAGGACTCTATTGAGAGAAATTCTTACCCTTTCGAAGTAGAGGGTAAACAGGTGAGTGTTTCCTTTCAATTTGAGCTACTTCCCAATGATATGACATGATCCAAAATACGACAGACAAATAATTGTGTAAGGGCTTCGATGCTTTTAATGTGAACTTAACAGTATAAGGAACCTTTGAAGTATATCCGGGTAAGTCTTGTAAAACTGTTATAAAAACGGTCGAGTGTTTGTAGTAAAGCTTAGGCATTGTACGGGTGTGCAAACAAATGAAATGACAGCAAAAAAAAAAATCATCGCAGCAAATTCGAACTTGGCAAATTATCATCCAGAAAATGCTCGGGAATGTTCAAGCAGAGGAAATGAAGAATGAAATTTTGTGCAAGTGTTCGAAGTCATTTATCGAACATAGCGAATTTTCGCTAGAAAATTCGAAGTCATTTGTGGTTCCGCACAAATTATTGTTTGGAAATTCGTGTAGTTGGAAACAATAGGCGTCGTGAATTATTGTGACTTTTCGTCAAATTCGCTTCCATCAAAAATTCGATATTTTTTTGTTAAAAAGCTAAGAAAAGCTGCGAATTTCGGCGAAAGACGTTTGCATTACTTTTGCACAATACTGTACGTGATGTGGTTTGATCATTACGTGATGTGGTTTCGTCTTTATGTCTTCTTGACCACACTTCCAATACCAAGCTCTAGTAACCAGGCTTTACTCGTTATCACGAACTGGTTAAACCGGTTTTTAGATGGGTCCCAGTTCTTTCTCTTACCCCGTGTTAAAGACAACGAAATAGCGGGAACAGAAAATTCTGATTAGCTCGTGGAAGAAAAAAACATTATGGAGAGTATTCTGAAGGACCTTAAACTTGAGTCTCATTCCGAAATTTGCTTCTGAAAAAATTGAGCCTGAAAATGTTGCACAGTTGTGCGATGAGGTGCTTTCACGTCTTGGCCTTACTACGATCGGCGATCGTCATCATCTCCGTGCACTTTGTGCTAACCCTGAAAAACAACAGTCTGCAGCTGCAGCTGCTCTTGGCGAACGCATGGCACTTTTCAGCAGACGAAGTGGCAGTAGTAGAAGGGTTGGCCGTGGTGGGAAACGAAGCTTTCTTTGAGAAGGACTTGGACAGTAAGTTTCGTTTGTTTAGCCTGCCGCCATCAATCTAGGATTCCGTTGTCGGCAGAAAAGCAAGTGCTATTTCATGCTGGACTTGGAATGAAGAAAATCAAACTAGACTTAGAAGATAACGGGCAGGATGTGTTAGAAAAGGTAACGTGCGGTGACAAGGGTGAGGATGGCCAGGTCAAAGGCTTCCCACAATTGAAGGAGTCGGGAGAATTCGAAATAATGTACTGTGTCTTGGGTGTCAAAGAACTGAAGCCTTTGAACTGTTCTTGGGCTGACAAAGATCTAAAGGCAAACGTGGGGTCACAATCCAAGTTATACTTGCGGCAGATACAGAAGAATTTGTTGACAGTCAGCATCCTTCCACAGAACAAATCCCAAGTAAAAGAAAAGGGCATTATCTGTAGTAAGGAGGTACTAATGAAAGACCTTAGATTTCATTTAGGTTAATTTACGATTTTAATTATACAGCTGTCAGTTAATCCAATATTGTTGACAGATGCATTTTTATTCATTTCTGCAAACTGTCTAAATTTAAAAAAATTAAAATAAATTGGATACTTTTGGCAAACTGTCCAATTAGATTTGGATTGGATAAATTGGATATTCACTTGATGCCATATCATTGCTTATAGATAAGAGGACTTTATGCTTGTTCAATTTGGAAATAATAGGATGAAAAATTCCTCTGACAGCCAAATTGGAGTTTGCTTATGGCCTTGTTCAAATTTTGTATTCCTTGAATTTTTAAAATGTAAAAATTTGTAAGTGGACATTAACTTACCTCATGAAACAGTAAGCAAACACGTCAGTGAGTGAGTATAACCAATAAACATTAGTGATAAAAAAATTTTAACTACAAGATAGAATACTTCTTGGGAGGTGACTGGAAGTTTTTGACATGTGTCTGTGGTTTAGGGGCACCTAACCAGGACTATGCTTGTATCAGATGCAAGTGTCCAAGAAACCAAACGCATGACACAAGCAAGACCTGGTCTCTCACCGATAAGCTATATGGAGCTAGGTCATGTGGTGAAATAACAGAACATTTAAAAACAAGAAGACATAACTGCAAGTCAACTCCTCTTTTTGATTTTATTCCCATAGATCATGCAATTATTGGTACTCTAAACCTATGCCTGGGCGTTTCTGACAACCTCTTTGAGCTGCTTATCAAAGAACTAAGAAGACAACATGCCATTGACAAAGTAAAAACATTTCCTAATGGTGTAAGCAGGGAAAAGTGCAAACATATGGCTAGTTATGAAGTTTCTTTTTCAACAGATACAAATTTTTTTTGAATGGAAAGTGGAACCAAACACAAGAAAACGTGAATACAGAGACTTAACAGGGCCAGAAAAGCTTTGTGTGTTTCAACATATTGACTTCCAAGTTCTCCTACCACACTTAACTGAAAGCAGTCCTACGAAACTCAATAACGAGGAAATTGATGACATCAACTTCTTTATTTACATTAAAGATAAATTTAACATTTCCAATGAAGCATGGCATGAGTTGGCTATGAAAACAAAAAAGGTGCCAAACACCTACAAAATGAGCAAGAGGATGTCAGAACTTAATGGAAAGTGGAAGCTTAAGACCACTCCTGGAGTTCTTGTGATAGCCCGAAGGAACAAATTGCAAGACTTGAAAATAAAGCCAAGCTTAAGGATGATACCACAGTCAAGATAAGAATAAGTGGTGTTGGAACTTGTACTGGCAAAATACTTACATGTAAGGTGGTCAACTTCACCTACGCCATCCTCAGTAACAAAGAAAATGAGTGAAAAGGGAAATTATGTGCTGGCAATTGTCAAGACAACAGAAACATTATGACAATCTAAGACAAAGTCTTTCACACCTAAAAACTGAAATGGCCCAGTTGAAAGAGGTAAAGGTTAACAATGTTGACTACAAGGGGACTGGGACGAGATGGCCGAGGCGGATGGACGTGTTGTTTACTGGAGCGCCCTGTTTGCCTCCGAAAAACCAAAAAAATGAAAGGAAATCGCTTCCATAATGTCAAGTAAAAAACGAAATCGAAGTAATCGAAGTCAGTTAAGCAGTGCGTCCAGCGAGGAAAGTTCTCCAGCAACAAAGAGGCTAACTTCGACAGAAAGTGACGCCACGAGGTTGAGCGTCCCTTCGCGATCTGCAACAATGCCGACACCAACGGAAATCCTACAGGAGGAAGAAACTTCTCTAGAAGAACCCAGCAGAAGCAAGATCTGGAAAATCCTGGTTGATATACAGGCGAAGGTTGCAAAAGTACAAGATGAAAATCAGGAGCTTAAGAAGGATATTGACAGCCTGAAGACATCAATCCAATTTAACGACGAGCAGGTAGCAAAAATTCAGAAGGAGAATGAACAACTGATCAAGACAAACAATGATTTGCAGGCCGACGTCTATGATCTTGGAAAGCGAGTGGAAACGCTCGAAATTGACCACGACTCGCTAGAACAGTATACAAGGAAATTTAACGTGGAAGTTCGTGGCATACCAGAATGCCAAGGTGAGAACTTGTCTGACATTATCATTAAGGTGGGTCAAAAGGCTTCGGTTGATATTGCCCATCAAGATATCGACATTGTACATCGACTGTACAGGAAACCTCTGACCATAAAACCTATAATTGTCAGGTTTACTTCTTACAGAAAGAAACAAGAATTTTATCAGGCAACATTTAATTTAAAGGACATAAACATTTCGGAAATTATCGAATCGGCACGATATGACGACGACAAAGCAAGGGTCTACATCAATGAGAACTTGACACAGAGAAGACAAGAACTTTTAGCTAAGGCAAGGAAACTGAAAAGGTTGAAAAAACTCTATCGATCTTGGACTGTAGATGGGAAGATCTTTGTTCGAAAATCTGAGGATTCAAGACCAGTGAGAATCGATGAAATATGGGACCTAGAAGACCTAGCAACTTGATGCGCGCCGCTCAGGAGAACAAGTGGCCTTTATATCCTTTCTCAGAAGTATTTCAGTAGTTTAAGTATCTAGAAGCTTAATATTTTAAGTGATATAATTAAGGAATTTAGATATTCTAGGAGCCCGGTTCAGGAGGCAATGGTTATCAGACCGCTCGTCGAGTGAATGTTAATTTTTTGTATCAGCTTGTGCTTTGTAGCCTTGAGGGTATGTATTAGTATTACCTTCTCTATTTTGACTTTTCGAGTACTTTGTATTTTCTTTATCATTTATCTGTATGTTTTTCACTATATATCTAGTTACGTTTGCGAATCGCCTCTATCTGAACTAGTTTTATTCATTACTTGCCGCTGTTTCTATTTATCATGTGCGTTAACACCTTTTGTTGTGTCTTGTGGCAGCTTCTGCAGTCCCTCATTCATATCACATGCATTTTATGTTTCTTACAATAATATCGCTCAATGTGAAGGGCCTAAGCAATTTTAAGAAAAGAAGAACAATGTTTACTTGGTGCCGAAAGCGAAATGCAGACATAACTTTTTTACAAGAAACTCACTCCACTCTTGAGACAATGACCCAATGGAAAAACGAATGGGGTGCAGAGCTTATCACCTGTCACGGAAGCTCCAATTCACGTGGGGTGGCAATTATGATTCAAAATGGCCTTGATTGAAAAATCCACCACACATTCTTAGACCCCAAGGGACAATATATAATTCTAAAAGCGGATAAAAATGATTCAACATATGTTTTAATAAATGTGTATGCTCCTACCAAGGATAAAGATCACATAGAATTTGTAAACAATGTTCTCACCACGTTAAATCCTGACTCTGAAGAGAAAATAATTATGGGAGGTGATTTTAACTGCCCACTAAATCCAGCATACGATAAAAAAGGAGGCACTCTAAGTCTTTGAAAATCGGTTGTGGCTGATTTAGTAGATATTTGGAGAATCAAAAACCCAGATATAAAAAGTTTTACGTGGAGTCAAAAATCCCCCAGAATATTTTGCCGTTTAGATTATTGGTTAATCTCGAATAATCTAAATGATTTTGTAAAAACAACTGATATTAGCTATTAGAACAGATCATGACGCAATCTCTTTAGAAATTGAAGAGTTAGAAAACGAGCTTAAAGGCCCTGGCTATTGGAAGATGAACTGTTCTTTGTTAGCAGAGGAAGATTATATAAGTAGTGTAACGAAGTTGATCCCAACTTGGATTAAAGAAGGACGGAAGGAATTGTCAGATGACCGTAGCATTTGGGATTGGATAAAATATAATATCAGAGTGCATACCACCTTGTATTCAAAAGACAGAGCAAAACAAAGGAATGAACAAGAAAAACTTTTTCAAAACGAGGTCAACAAGGCAAAGCAAGCATTAGGAGAAAATTCAAACGACTCTAACACCTCTCACTATCACATAGCGTGAGAGAAATTAGAAGCTTTCTACGAAGAGAAAACAAAAGGAATAATAATACGATCAAGGGCACATTGGCATGAATATGGAGAGAAAAGCACGAAATATTTCTTTTCGCTGTCTTCTCTTCCTTTTATCTCCTTTCTCTTTTTCTTTTTATTGCTTGTTTAATCTTACTTTATTTTTTTGTTAAAGTCTAGTTACTGATTACTAGTTACTTAGAGTTGCAGCAAATATGTGTGTCATCTCCTGAATACCTTACTAAGGAAAGTCTCAAATAATTTTTTTTTTTTTCAGGAAAAACCATGTGTCCATTTTGAGTTTGATCTGTCATTACTTGACAAGTAAATTATTGTAAATACGAAGGTTTTGTAAATTATTAAAAAAAAAAAAACAAGAATTTCATAAATAATTTTATTGTAAGCCGGACGCTTCGCAAGGGAATAGAATACGTCCCGCAATGTAAATAGGTTTTAATAACAAGTAATAACTTTAAAAGACAAGGAGTCAATTCTTTACTTATCGATTTACGCCTGTCAATGTAATCAGAACATTTTTACGCAATACATAATCAAAATGCTGCGCGCTTTGATGCCTCTTTGCTTATTCAGAATACCGAGCACTTCGTTACATAAAAGATTGGGTGTACCTACCATCCCATGTCGGTAGTTTGTTTGCTTGAACATATTAAGAGACTTTATTAAGCATTCTTTTGAACTGCCTTGTAATCAAATGATATAAAATCGCTGTCGAACGAAAGACATTCAACTTCTCTACAAAAAAACTTTACGCCAACCAGTGCTGAGAAGTCGAGAGACAGAGTGAAAAAAAGGAAGCAAGAATATCCACAAAAGTATAAGGAAGAAACAAGATGGTACAGAGCTAAACATGCGATAACCAGATACCAAAAATTGAAGACATGGAGAAAAAACAACTTGATTTAACGTTAAATCCGTGAGCCCCAAAATCAAACCTTGCACATTTGCAGGAATTTTAGTCATTTCCTGCACGCAACTCTGTAGGTGTTTTTTCCTGTTCACACGCTAGTTGGAACGTGATTTGTACTGTATAGCATAGGTATAAAGTAAGTTCCTTTACGTATAGTGTTCGAGCTCCCTGATGAAGTCTGTATGATCAGACCAAACCGGTCGGAGAAAATAAAGCAAGTTGACAAGATCTGTTGCTGGGTGCTCCTCACTATCATTTTTTAAAAAAATTGTCTAAGTCGCAACTAGCAGAAGCCACAATATGCTCAGCAACACTTCATATCGCTCTGGATTCAGGATGGCCAAAAGTGCCTTGAAACTGAGAAAACGGCAAGAATCTGCAGAGACAGAATCAGGCACGTGACCAGGCCTAAATGATCATCGAGCAACAACAGCGGACGAATCACATGAATCTGAAATTTGGATTGATGACCACTTTCAGCGCGTACTTAAGAATCTTGTCCATAGCCATATCGAGGCTGAAAATCAGTTTTATGGTCTACAAGAACACAGAATGAGACTTGAATCCGCCAAGAGCAACGGCAAGGTGCCCAGTGGCTTGAAGATTCGCTGTGTAACCGCTAAAGGCCAGAATGCCAAGCCTCTTCAAGACAAATTCAACAACATCATCAAAGAGGCAGAAATAACGGTTCTGGACACCACTATCGCCTACGGTACAGAGCTAAACATGCGATGACCAGATACCGAAAACTCAAGAGATGGAGAAAAAACAACATAGAGCTTTTCAAGGCTCAAAAGCAAAGAGGAAAACAAAGGAACAAAGCAATACAACAACAGCATGCTTCACCTTTGGAGAGCATTTCATTTAAGGACGAAACGGAAGAAATCGTTGAAATGTTTTTCAAATAGGAATCATGAACAACCGTTCAAGATTATAAACTTTCACTGTGAGGAGGTGTTAGGAATAAATTCAGAAAATGAAAGTCTCAAAGAATTTTTTTTTTGGAAAAAGCATGTGTCCATTTCGAGTTTGATCTGTCATTACTTGACAAGTAAATTATTGTAAATACGAGGGTTTTGTAAATTATTGTAAAAACAAGGGTTTTGTAAATAATGTATTGTAAGCCGGACGCTTCTCCGCTACGGAATAGCATACGTCCCGCAATGTAAATAGGTTTCAATAACAAGTTAAAACTTTAAAAAACAAGGAGTCAATTTTTTACTGATCGATTTACGCCTGTCAATGTAATCAGAACATTTTTACGCAATACATAATCAAAATGCTGTGCGCTTTGATGCCCCTTTGCTTATTCAGAATACCGCGCACTTTGTTACATAAAAGAATGGGTGTACCTCCCATCCCATGTAAGTAGTTTGTTTGCTTGAACATATTAAGAGACTTTATTAAGCATTCTTTTGAACTGCCTTGTAATCAAATGATATAAAATTGCTGTTGAACTAAAGACATTCAACTTCTCTACCAAAAAACTTCATGCCTACCAGTGCGGAGAAGTCGAGAGACAGAGTGTAAAAATGGAAGCAAGAAAATCCACAAAAGTATAAGGAACAAACAAGATGGTACAGAGCTAAACATGCGATGACCACATACCAAAAACTGAAGAGATGGAGAAAAAACAACATAGACCTTTTCAAGGCTCAGAGACAAAGAGGGAAACAAAGGAAGAAAGCAACACAACAACAGCATGCTTCACCTTTGGAGGGCATTTCATTTAAGGACGAAACGGAAGAAATCGTTGAAACACTTATTTCAAATAGGAATCATGAACAACCGTTCAAGATTATAAACTTTCACTGTGAGGAGGTGATAGGAATAACTTCAGCAAATGAAAGTCTCGAAGAATTTTTTTTTTGGAAAAAGCATGTGTCCATTTCGAGTTTGATCTGTCATTACTTGACAAGTAAATTATTGTAAATACGAGGGTTTTGTAAATTATTGTAAACACAAGGGTTTTGTAAATAATGTATTGTAAGCCGGACGCTTCTCCGCTAGGAAATAGCATACGTCCCGCAATGTAAATAGGTTTCAATAACCAGTTATAACTTCAACAGACAAGAAAATCGTTGAAACACTTATTTCAAATAGGAATCATGAACAACCGTTCAAGATTATAAACTTTTACTGTGAGGAGGTGTTAGGAATAACTTCAGCAAATGAAAGTCTCGAAGAATTTTTTTTTTTGGAACAAGAATGTGTCCATTTCGAGTTTGATCTGTCATTACTTGACAAGTAAATTATTGTAAATACGAGGGTTTTGTAAATTATTGTAAACACAAGGGTTTTGTAAATAATGTATTGTAAGCCGGACGCTTCTCCGCTAGGGAATAGCATACGTCCCGCAATGTAAATAGGTTTCAATAACCAGTTATAACTTCAACAGACAAGGAATTAATTTTTTACTTATGGATTTACACCTGTCAATGTAATTAGAACACTTTGACACAATGCATAATAGAAATGCCGTGCTCTTTGATGCCCCTTTGCTTATTCAGAATTCCGAGCACTTTGTTACATAAAAGAATAGGTGTGCCTGCCATCCCATGTCGGTAGTTTGTTTGCTTGAACATATTAAAAGACTTTATTAAGCATTCTTTTGAACTGTATTGTAATCAAATGATGTAAAATCGTTGTCGAACAAAAGATATTCAACTTCTCTACCAAAAAAGTTCATGCCTCCCACTGCAGAGAAGTCGAGAGATAGCGTGAAAAAATGGAAGGAAGAAAATCCAGAACAGTATAAGAAACAAACAAGATGATACAGAGCTAAACATGCGATGACCAGATACCAAAAATTGAAGACATGGAGAAAAAAACAACTTAGAGCTTTTCAAGGCTCAGAAGCAAAGAGGAAAAACCAAGGAAGAAAGCAACACAACAACAGCATGCTTCACCTTTGGAGGGCATTTCATTTAACGACGAAACGGAAGAAATCGTTGAAACACTCATTTCAAATATGAATCATAAACAACCGTATGACATTATGAACTTTCACTGTGAGGAGGTATTACGAATAACTTCAGAAAATGAAAGTCTCAAAGAGAGGACCCGATTCAACTATTCAATGAAAAACATCCCTATACCAGCAACAAACTCTTACCTAAAGAAACTTATAGAGAGAACCGAAAGTCTACCTTAAGAACAATTGACATTCACCGCCACAATAGCCTATGTCCTTCTATTCTTCCACTTATTGTAAACAAATATAAATACTTGCTTATAAGTTTTTCTTCATTAAATCTGCCTGATGAGTGCGTAAGCACGAAACTCAGAGTTTCAGCGAATATGTTTGTCATCTCCTGAATGCCTTACTAAGTACACACCGCTCTACACATAATGTGTATCGAGCACTATTCGTCGGTGTTTACGAGAAATTATCACTATTATTATTATTATTATTACACGCTCCTGTCTTTTTGCGCAGTCGAGCATTTTTCGATATACACTGTCATCCACGATGAAGAAGACCCGATTCAACTATTCAATGAACTACATCCCTATACCAGCAACAAACTCTTACCTAAAGAAACTTATAGAGAGAACCGAAAGTCTACCTTAAGAACAATTGACATTCACCGCCACAATAGCCATTGTCCTTCTATTCTTCCACTTATTGTAAACAAATATAAATACTTGCTTATAGGTTTTTCTTCATTAAATCTGCCTGATGAGTGCGTAACCCCGAAACTTAGAGTTGCAGCGAATATGTGTGTCATCTCCTGAATACCTTACTAAGGAAAGTCTCAAATAATTTTTTTTTTTTTCAGGAAAAACCATGTGTCCATTTCGAGTTTGATCTGTCATTACTTGACAAGTAAATTATTGTAAATACGAAGGTTTTGTAAATTATTAAAAAAAAAAAACAAGAGTTTCATAAATAATTTTATTGTAAGCCGGACGCTTCGCAAGGGAATAGAATACGTCCCGCAATGTAAATAGGTTTTAATAACAAGTAATAACTTTAAAAGACAAGGAGTCAATTCTTTACTTATCGATTTACGCCTGTCAATGTAATCAGAACATTTTTACGCAATACATAATCAAAATGCTGCGCGCTTTGATGCCTCTTTGCTTATTCAGAATACCGAGCACTTTGTTACATAAAAGATTGGGTGTACCTACCATCCCATGTCGGTAGTTTGTTTGCTTGAACATATTAAGAGACTTTATTAAGCATTCTTTTGAACTGCCTTGTAATCAAATGATATAAAATCGCTGTCGAACGAAAGACATTCAACTTCTCTACAAAAAAACTTTACGCCAACCAGTGCTGAGAAGTCGAGAGACAGAGTGAAAAAAAGGAAGCAAGAATATCCACAAAAGTATAAGGAAGAAACAAGATGGTACAGAGCTAAACATGCGATAACCAGATACCAAAAATTGAAGACATGGAGAAAAAACAACTTGATTTAACGTTAAATCCGTGAGCCCCAAAATCAAACCTTGCACATTTGCAGGAATTTTAGTCATTTCCTGCACGCAACTCTGTAGGTGTTTTTTCCTGTTCACACGCTAGTTGGAACGTGATTTGTACTGTATAGCATAGGTATAAAGTAAGTTCCTTTACGTATAGTGTTCGAGCTCCCTGATGAAGTCTGTATGATCAGACCAAACCGGTCGGAGAAAATAAAGCAAGTTGACAAGATCTGTTGCTGGGTGCTCCTCACTATCATTTTTTAAAAAAATTGTCTAAGTCGCAACTAGCAGAAGCCACAATATGCTCAGCAACACTTCATATCGCTCTGGATTCAGGATGGCCAAAAGTGCCTTGAAACTGAGAAAACGGCAAGAATCTGCAGAGACAGAATCAGGCACGTGACCAGGCCTAAATGATCATCGAGCAACAACAGCGGACGAATCACATGAATCTGAAATTTGGATTGATGACCACTTTCAGCGCGTACTTAAGAATCTTGTCCATAGCCATATCGAGGCTGAAAATCAGTTTTATGGTCTACAAGAACACAGAATGAGACTTGAATCCGCCAAGAGCAACGGCAAGGTGCCCAGTGGCTTGAAGATTCGCTGTGTAACCGCTAAAGGCCAGAATGCCAAGCCTCTTCAAGACAAATTCAACAACATCATCAAAGAGGCAGAAATAACGGTTCTGGACACCACTATCGCCTACGGTACAGAGCTAAACATGCGATGACCAGATACCGAAAACTCAAGAGATGGAGAAAAAACAACATAGAGCTTTTCAAGGCTCAAAAGCAAAGAGGAAAACAAAGGAACAAAGCAATACAACAACAGCATGCTTCACCTTTGGAGAGCATTTCATTTAAGGACGAAACGGAAGAAATCGTTGAAATGTTTTTCAAATAGGAATCATGAACAACCGTTCAAGATTATAAACTTTCACTGTGAGGAGGTGTTAGGAATAAATTCAGAAAATGAAAGTCTCAAAGAATTTTTTTTTTGGAAAAAGCATGTGTCCATTTCGAGTTTGATCTGTCATTACTTGACAAGTAAATTATTGTAAATACGAGGGTTTTGTAAATTATTGTAAAAACAAGGGTTTTGTAAATAATGTATTGTAAGCCGGACGCTTCTCCGCTACGGAATAGCATACGTCCCGCAATGTAAATAGGTTTCAATAACAAGTTAAAACTTTAAAAAACAAGGAGTCAATTTTTTACTGATCGATTTACGCCTGTCAATGTAATCAGAACATTTTTACGCAATACATAATCAAAATGCTGTGCGCTTTGATGCCCCTTTGCTTATTCAGAATACCGCGCACTTTGTTACATAAAAGAATGGGTGTACCTCCCATCCCATGTAAGTAGTTTGTTTGCTTGAACATATTAAGAGACTTTATTAAGCATTCTTTTGAACTGCCTTGTAATCAAATGATATAAAATCGCTGTTAAACTAAAGACATTCAACTTCTCTACCAAAAAACTTCATGCCTACCAGTGCGGAGAAGTCGAGAGACAGAGTGTAAAAATGGAAGCAAGAAAATCCACAAAAGTATAAGGAACAAACAAGATGGTACAGAGCTAAACATGCGATGACCACATACCAAAAACTGAAGAGATGGAGAAAAAACAACATAGAGCTTTTCAAGGCTCAGAGGCAAAGAGGGAAACAAAGGAAGAAAGCAACACAACAACAGCATGCTTCACCTTTGGAGGGCATTTCATTTAAGGACGAAACGGAAGAAATCGTTGAAACACTTATTTCAAATAGGAATCATGAACAACCGTTCAAGATTATAAACTTTCACTGTGAGGAGGTGTTAGGAATAACTTCAGCAAATGAAAGTCTCGAAGAATTTTTTTTTGGGAAAAAGCATGTGTCCATTTCGAGTTTGATCTGTCATTACTTGACAAGTAAATTATTGTAAATACGAGGGTTTTGTAAATTATTGTAAAAACAAGGGTTTTGTAAATAATGTATTGTAAGCCGGACGCTTCTCCGCTAGGGAATAGCATACGTCCCGCAATGTAAATAGGTTTCAATAACCAGTTATAACTTCAACAGACAAGAAAATCGTTGAAACACTTATTTCAAATAGGAATCATGAACAACCGTTCTAGATTATAAACTTTCACTGTGAGGAGGTGTTAGGAATAACTTCAGCAAATGAAAGTCTGGAAGAATTTTTTTTTTGGAAAAAGCATGTGTCCATTTCGAGTTTGATCTGTCATTACTTGACAAGTAAATTATTGTAAATACGAGGGTTTTGTAAATTATTGTAAACACAAGGGTTTTGTAAATAATGTATTGTAAGCCGGACGCTTCTCCGCTAGGGAATAGCATACGTCCCGCAATGTAAATAGGTTTCAATAACCAGTTATAACTTCAACAGACAAGGAATTAATTTTTTACTTATGGATTTACACCTGTCAATGTAATTAGAACACTTTGACACAATGCATAATAGAAATGCCGTGCTCTTTGATGCCCCTTTGCTTATTCAGAATTCCGAGCACTTTGTTACATAAAAGAATAGGTGTGCCTGCCATCCCATGTCGGTAGTTTGTTTGCTTGAACATATTAAAAGACTTTATTAAGCATTCTTTTGAACTGTATTGTAATTAAATTATATAAAATCGTTGTCAAACAAAAGATATTCAACTTCTCTACCAAAAAAGTTCATGCCTCCCACTGCAGAGAAGTCGAGAGATAGCGTACAAAAATGGAAGGAAGAAAATCCAGAACAGTATAAGAAACAAACAAGATGATACAGAGCTAAACATGCGATGACCAGATACCAAAAATTGAAGACATGGAGAAAAAAACAACTTAGAGCTTTTCAAGGCTCAGAAGCAAAGAGGAAAAACCAAGGAAGAAAGCAACACAACAACAGCATGCTTCACCTTTGGAGGGCATTTCATTTAACGACGAAACGGAAGAAATCGTTGAAACACCCATTTCAAATATGAATCATAAACAACCGTATGACATTATGAACTTTCACTGTGAGGAGGTATTACGAATAACTTCAGAAAATGAAAAGTCTCAAAGAGAGGACCCGATTCAACTATTCAATGAAAAACATCCCTATACCAGCAACAAACTCTTACCTAAAGAAACTTATAGAGAGAACCGAAAGTCTACCTTAAGAACAATTGACATTCACCGCCACAATAGCCTATGTCCTTCTATTCTTCCACTTATTGTAAACAAATATAAATACTTGCTTATAAGTTTTTCTTCATTAAATCTGCCTGATGAGTGCGTAAGCACGAAACTCAGAGTTTCAGCGAATATGTTTGTCATCTCCTGAATGCCTTACTAAGTACACACCGCTCTACACATAATGTGTATCGAGCACTATTCGTCGGTGTTTACGAGAAATTATCACTATTATTATTATTATTATTACACGCTCCTGTCTTTTTGCGCAGTCGAGCATTTTTCGATATACACTGTCATCCACGATGAAGAAGACCCGATTCAACTATTCAATGAACTACATCCCTATACCAGCAACAAACTCTTACCTAAAGAAACTTATAGAGAAAACCGAAAGTCTACCTTAAGAACAATTGACATTCACCGCCACAATAGCCATTGTCCTTCTATTCTTCCACTTATTGTAAACAAATATAAATACTTGCTTATAGGTTTTTCTTCATTAGATCTGCCTGATGAGTGCGTAACCCCGAAACTTAGAGTTGCAGCGAATATGTGTGTCATCTCCTGAATACCTTACTAAGGAAAGTCTCAAATAATTTTTTTTTTTTTCAGGAAAAACCATGTGTCCATTTCAAGTTTGATCTGTCATTACTTGACAAGTAAATTATTGTAAATACGAAGGTTTTGTAAATTATTAAAAAAAAAAAACAAGAGTTTCATAAATAATTTTATTGTAAGCCGGACGCTTCGCAAGGGAATAGAATACGTCCCGCAATGTAAATAGGTTTTAATAACAAGTAATAACTTTAAAAGACAAGGAGTCAATTCTTTACTTATCGATTTACGCCTGTCAATGTAATCAGAACATTTTTACGCAATACATAATCAAAATGCTGCGCGCTTTGATGCCTCTTTGCTTATTCAGAATACCGAGCACTTTGTTACATAAAAGATTGGGTGTACCTACCATCCCATGTCGGTAGTTTGTTTGCTTGAACATATTAAGAGACTTTATTAAGCATTCTTTTGAACTGCCTTGTAATCAAATGATATAAAATCGCTGTCGAACGAAAGACATTCAACTTCTCTACAAAAAAACTTTACGCCAACCAGTGCTGAGAAGTCGAGAGACAGAGTGAAAAAAAGGAAGCAAGAATATCCACAAAAGTATAAGGAAGAAACAAGATGGTACAGAGCTAAACATGCGATAACCAGATACCAAAAATTGAAGAAATGGAGAAAAAACAACTTGATTTAACGTTAAATCCGTGAGCCCCAAAATCAAACCTTGCACATTTGCAGGAATTTTAGTCATTTCCTGCACGCAACTCTGTAGGTGTTTTTTCCTGTTCACACGCTAGTTGGAACGTGATTTGTACTGTATAGCATAGGTATAAAGTAAGTTCCTTTACGTATAGTGTTCGAGCTCCCTGATGAAGTCTGTATGATCAGACCAAACCGGTCGGAGAAAATAAAGCAAGTTGACAAGATCTGTTGCTGGGTGCTCCTCACTATCATTTTTTAAAAAAATTGTCTAAGTCGCAACTAGCAGAAGCCACAATATGCTCAGCAACACTTCATATCGCTCTGGATTCAGGATGGCCAAAAGTGCCTTGAAACTGAGAAAACGGCAAGAATCTGCAGAGACAGAATCAGGCACGTGACCAGGCCTAAATGATCATCGAGCAACAACAGCGGACGAATCACATGAATCTGAAATTTGGATTGATGACCACTTTCAGCGCGTACTTAAGAATCTTGTCCATAGCCATATCGAGGCTGAAAATCAGTTTTATGGTCTACAAGAACACAGAATGAGACTTGAATCCGCCAAGAGCAACGGCAAGGTGCCCAGTGGCTTGAAGATTCGCTGTGTAACCGCTAAAGGCCAGAATGCCAAGCCTCTTCAAGACAAATTCAACAACATCATCAAAGAGGCAGAAATAACGGTTCTGGACACCACTATCGCCTACGGTACAGAGCTAAACATGCGATGACCAGATACCGAAAACTCAAGAGATGGAGAAAAAACAACATAGAGCTTTTCAAGGCTCAAAAGCAAAGAGGAAAACAAAGGAACAAAGCAATACAACAACAGCATGCTTCACCTTTGGAGAGCATTTCATTTAAGGACGAAACGGAAGGAATCGTTGAAATGTTTTTCAAATAGGAATCATGAACAACCGTTCAAGATTATAAACTTTCACTGTGAGGAGGTGTTAGGAATAAATTCAGAAAATGAAAGTCTCAAAGAATTTTTTTTTTGGAAAAAGCATGTGTCCATTTCGAGTTTGATCTGTCATTACTTGACAAGTAAATTATTGTAAATACGAGGGTTTTGTAAATTATTGTAAAAACAAGGGTTTTGTAAATAATGTATTGTAAGCCGGACGCTTCTCCGCTACGGAATAGCATACGTCCCGCAATGTAAATAGGTTTCAATAACAAGTTAAAACTTTAAAAAACAAGGAGTCAATTTTTTACTGATCGATTTACGCCTGTCAATGTAATCAGAACATTTTTACGCAATACATAATCAAAATGCTGTGCGCTTTGATGCCCCTTTGCTTATTCAGAATACCGCGCACTTTGTTACATAAAAGAATGGGTGTACCTCCCATCCCATGTAAGTAGTTTGTTTGCTTGAACATATTAAGAGACTTTATTAAGCATTCTTTTGAACTGCCTTGTAATCAAATGATATAAAATCGCTGTTAAACTAAAGACATTCAACTTCTCTACCAAAAAACTTCATGCCTACCAGTGCGGAGAAGTCGAGAGACAGAGTGTAAAAATGGAAGCAAGAAAATCCACAAAAGTATAAGGAACAAACAAGATGGTACAGAGCTAAACATGCGATGACCACATACCAAAAACTGAAGAGATGGAGAAAAAACAACATAGAGCTTTTCAAGGCTCAGAAGCAAAGAGGAAAAACCAAGGAAGAAAGCAACACAACAACAGCATGCTTCACCTTTGGAGGGCATTTCATTTAAGGACGAAACGGAAGAAATCGTTGAAACACTTATTTCAAATAGGAATCATGAACAACCGTTCAAGATTATAAACTTTCACTGTGAGGAGGTGTTAGGAATAACTTCAGCAAATGAAAGTCTCGAAGAATTTTTTTTTTGGAAAAAGCATGTGTCCATTTCGAGTTTGATCTGTCATTACTTGACAAGTAAATTATTGTAAATACGAGGGTTTTGTAAATTATTGTAAACACAAGGGTTTTGTAAATAATGTATTGTAAGCCGGACGCTTCTCCGCTAGGAAATAGCATACGTCCCGCAATGTAAATAGGTTTCAATAACCAGTTATAACTTCAACAGACAAGAAAATCGTTGAAACACTTATTTCAAATAGGAATCATGAACAACCGTTCAAGATTATAAACTTTTACTGTGAGGAGGTGTTAGGAATAACTTCAGCAAATGAAAGTCTCGAAGAATTTTTTCTTTTGGAACAAGAATGTGTCCATTTCGAGTTTGATCTGTCATTACTTGACAAGTAAATTATTGTAAGTACGAGGGTTTTGTAAATTATTGTAAACACAAGGGTTTTGTAAATAATGTATTGTAAGCCGGACGCTTCTCCGCTAGGGAATAGCATACGTCCCGCAATGTAAATAGGTTTCAATAACCAGTTATAACTTCAACAGACAAGGAATTAATTTTTTACTTATGGATTTACACCTGTCAATGTAATTAGAACACTTTGACACAATGCATAATAGAAATGCCGTGCTCTTTGATGCCCCTTTGCTTATTCAGAATTCCGAGCACTTTGTTACATAAAAGAATAGGTGTGCCTGCCATCCCATGTCGGTAGTTTGTTTGCTTGAACATATTAAAAGACTTTATTAAGCATTCTTTTGAACTGTATTGTAATCAAATGATATAAAATCGTTGTCGAACAAAAGATATTCAACTTCTCTACCAAAAAAGTTCATGCCTCCCACTGCAGAGAAGTCGAGAGATAGCGTGAAAAAATGGAAGGAAGAAAATCCAGAACAGTATAAGAAACAAACAAGATGATACAGAGCTAAACATGCGATGACCAGATACCAAAAATTGAAGACATGGAGAAAAAAACAACTTAGAGCTTTTCAAGGCTCAGAAGCAAAGAGGAAAAACCAAGGAAGAAAGCAACACAACAACAGCATGCTTCACCTTTGGAGGGCATTTCATTTAACGACGAAACGGAAGAAATCGTTGAAACACTCATTTCAAATATGAATCATAAACAACCGTATGACATTATGAACTTTCACTGTGAGGAGGTATTACGAATAACTTCAGAAAATGAAAGTCTCAAAGAGAGGACCCGATTCAACTATTCAATGAAAAACATCCCTATACCAGCAACAAACTCTTACCTAAAGAAACTTATAGAGAGAACCGAAAGTCTACCTTAAGAACAATTGACATTCACCGCCACAATAGCCTATGTCCTTCTATTCTTCCACTTATTGTAAACAAATATAAATACTTGCTTATAAGTTTTTCTTCATTAAATCTGCCTGATGAGTGCGTAAGCACGAAACTCAGAGTTTCAGCGAATATGTTTGTCATCTCCTGAATGCCTTACTAAGTACACACCGCTCTACACATAATGTGTATCGAGCACTATTCGTCGGTGTTTACGAGAAATTATCACTATTATTATTATTATTATTACACGCTCCTGTCTTTTTGCGCAGTCGAGCATTTTTCGATATACACTGTCATCCACGATGAAGAAGACCCGATTCAACTATTCAATGAACTACATCCCTATACCAGCAACAAACTCTTACCTAAAGAAACTTATAGAGAAAACCGAAAGTCTACCTTAAGAACAATTGACATTCACCGCCACAATAGCCATTGTCCTTCTATTCTTCCACTTATTGTAAACAAATATAAATACTTGCTTATAGGTTTTTCTTCATTAAATCTGCCTGATGAGTGCGTAACCCCGAAACTTAGAGTTGCAGCGAATATGTGTGTCATCTCCTGAATACCTTACTAAGGAAAGTCTCAAATAATTTTTTTTTTTTTCAGGAAAAACCATGTGTCCATTTCGAGTTTGATCTGTCATTACTTGACAAGTAAATTATTGTAAATACGAAGGTTTTGTAAATTATTAAAAAAAAAAAACAAGAGTTTCATAAATAATTTTATTGTAAGCCGGACGCTTCGCAAGGGAATAGAATACGTCCCGCAATGTAAATAGGTTTTAATAACAAGTAATAACTTTAAAAGACAAGGAGTCAATTCTTTACTTATCGATTTACGCCTGTCAATGTAATCAGAACATTTTTACGCAATACATAATCAAAATGCTGCGCGCTTTGATGCCTCTTTGCTTATTCAGAATACCGAGCACTTTGTTACATAAAAGATTGGGTGTACCTACCATCCCATGTCGGTAGTTTGTTTGCTTGAACATATTAAGAGACTTTATTAAGCATTCTTTTGAACTGCCTTGTAATCAAATGATATAAAATCGCTGTCGAACGAAAGACATTCAACTTCTCTACAAAAAAACTTTACGCCAACCAGTGCTGAGAAGTCGAGAGACAGAGTGAAAAAAAGGAAGCAAGAATATCCACAAAAGTATAAGGAAGAAACAAGATGGTACAGAGCTAAACATGCGATAACCAGATACCAAAAATTGAAGACATGGAGAAAAAACAACTTGATTTAACGTTAAATCCGTGAGCCCCAAAATCAAACCTTGCACATTTGCAGGAATTTTAGTCATTTCCTGCACGCAACTCTGTAGGTGTTTTTTCCTGTTCACACGCTAGTTGGAACGTGATTTGTACTGTATAGCATAGGTATAAAGTAAGTTCCTTTACGTATAGTGTTCGAGCTCCCTGATGAAGTCTGTATGATCAGACCAAACCGGTCGGAGAAAATAAAGCAAGTTGACAAGATCTGTTGCTGGGTGCTCCTCACTATCATTTTTTAAAAAAATTGTCTAAGTCGCAACTAGCAGAAGCCACAATATGCTCAGCAACACTTCATATCGCTCTGGATTCAGGATGGCCAAAAGTGCCTTGAAACTGAGAAAACGGCAAGAATCTGCAGAGACAGAATCAGGCACGTGACCAGGCCTAAATGATCATCGAGCAACAACAGCGGACGAATCACATGAATCTGAAATTTGGATTGATGACCACTTTCAGCGCGTACTTAAGAATCTTGTCCATAGCCATATCGAGGCTGAAAATCAGTTTTATGGTCTACAAGAACACAGAATGAGACTTGAATCCGCCAAGAGCAACGGCAAGGTGCCCAGTGGCTTGAAGATTCGCTGTGTAACCGCTAAAGGCCAGAATGCCCAGCCTCTTCAAGACAAATTCAACAACATCATCAAAGAGGCAGAAATAAGGGTTCTGGACGCCACTATCGCCTACGGTACAGAGCTAAACATGCGATGACCAGATACCGAAAACTCAAGAGATGGAGAAAAAACAACATAGAGCTTTTCAAGGCTCAAAAGCAAAGAGGAAAACAAAGGAAGAAAGCAATACAACAACAGCATGCTTCACCTTTGGAGGGCATTTCATTTAAGGACGAAACGGAAGAAATCGTTGAAACACTTATTTCAAATAGGAATCATGAACAACCGTTCAAGATTATAAACTTTCACTGTGAGGAGGTGTTAGGAATAAATTCAGAAAATGAAAGTCTCAAAGAATTTTTTTTTTGGAAAAAGCATGTGTCCATTTCGAGTTTGATCTGTCATTACTTGACAAGTAAATTATTGTAAATACGAGGGTTTTGTAAATTATTGTAAAAACAAGGGTTTTGTAAATAATGTATTGTAAGCCGGACGCTTCTCCGCTACGGAATAGCATACGTCCCGCAATGTAAATAGGTTTCAATAACAAGTTAAAACTTTAAAAAACAAGGAGTCAATTTTTTACTGATCGATTTACGCCTGTCAATGTAATCAGAACATTTTTACGCAATACATAATCAAAATGCTGTGCGCTTTGATGCCCCTTTGCTTATTCAGAATACCGCGCACTTTGTTACATAAAAGAATGGGTGTACCTCCCATCCCATGTAAGTAGTTTGTTTGCTTGAACATATTAAGAGACTTTATTAAGCATTCTTTTGAACTGCCTTGTAATCAAATGATATAAAATTGCTGTTGAACTAAAGACATTCAACTTCTCTACCAAAAAACTTCATGCCTACCAGTGCGGAGAAGTCGAGAGACAGAGTGTAAAAATGGAAGCAAGAAAATCCACAAAAGTATAAGGAACAAACAAGATGGTACAGAGCTAAACATGCGATGACCACATACCAAAAACTGAAGAGATGGAGAAAAAACAACATAGACCTTTTCAAGGCTCAGAGACAAAGAGGGAAACAAAGGAAGAAAGCAACACAACAACAGCATGCTTCACCTTTGGAGGGCATTTCATTTAAGGACGAAACGGAAGAAATCGTTGAAACACTTATTTCAAATAGGAATCATGAACAACCGTTCAAGATTATAAACTTTCACTGTGAGGAGGTGATAGGAATAACTTCAGCAAATGAAAGTCTCGAAGAATTTTTTTTTTGGAAAAAGCATGTGTCCATTTCGAGTTTGATCTGTCATTACTTGACAAGTAAATTATTGTAAATACGAGGGTTTTGTAAATTATTGTAAACACAAGGGTTTTGTAAATAATGTATTGTAAGCCGGACGCTTCTCCGCTAGGAAATAGCATACGTCCCGCAATGTAAATAGGTTTCAATAACCAGTTATAACTTCAACAGACAAGAAAATCGTTGAAACACTTATTTCAAATAGGAATCATGAACAACCGTTCAAGATTATAAACTTTTACTGTGAGGAGGTGTTAGGAATAACTTCAGCAAATGAAAGTCTCGAAGAATTTTTTTTTTTGGAACAAGAATGTGTCCATTTCGAGTTTGATCTGTCATTACTTGACAAGTAAATTATTGTAAATACGAGGGTTTTGTAAATTATTGTAAACACAAGGGTTTTGTAAATAATGTATTGTAAGCCGGACGCTTCTCCGCTAGGGAATAGCATACGTCCCGCAATGTAAATAGGTTTCAATAACCAGTTATAACTTCAACAGACAAGGAATTAATTTTTTACTTTATGGATTTACACCTGTCAATGTAATTAGAACACTTTGACACAATGCATAATAGAAATGCCGTGCTCTTTGATGCCCCTTTGCTTATTCAGAATTCCGAGCACTTTGTTACATAAAAGAATAGGTGTGCCTGCCATCCCATGTCGGTAGTTTGTTTGCTTGAACATATTAAAAGACTTTATTAAGCATTCTTTTGAACTGTATTGTAATCAAATGATATAAAATCGTTGTCGAACAAAAGATATTCAACTTCTCTACCAAAAAAGTTCATGCCTCCCACTGCAGAGAAGTCGAGAGATAGCGTGAAAAAATGGAAGGAAGAAAATCCAGAACAGTATAAGAAACAAACAAGATGATACAGAGCTAAACATGCGATGACCAGATACCAAAAATTGAAGACATGGAGAAAAAAACAACTTAGAGCTTTTCAAGGCTCAGAAGCAAAGAGGAAAAACCAAGGAAGAAAGCAACACAACAACAGCATGCTTCACCTTTGGAGGGCATTTCATTTAACGACGAAACGGAAGAAATCGTTGAAACACTCATTTCAAATATGAATCATAAACAACCGTATGACATTATGAACTTTCACTGTGAGGAGGTATTACGAATAACTTCAGAAAATGAAAGTCTCAAAGAGAGGACCCGATTCAACTATTCAATGAAAAACATCCCTATACCAGCAACAAACTCTTACCTAAAGAAACTTATAGAGAGAACCGAAAGTCTACCTTAAGAACAATTGACATTCACCGCCACAATAGCCTATGTCCTTCTATTCTTCCACTTATTGTAAACAAATATAAATACTTGCTTATAAGTTTTTCTTCATTAAATCTGCCTGATGAGTGCGTAAGCACGAAACTCAGAGTTTCAGCGAATATGTTTGTCATCTCCTGAATGCCTTACTAAGTACACACCGCTCTACACATAATGTGTATCGAGCACTATTCGTCGGTGTTTACGAGAAATTATCACTATTATTATTATTATTATTACACGCTCCTGTCTTTTTGCGCAGTCGAGCATTTTTCGATATACACTGTCATCCACGATGAAGAAGACCCGATTCAACTATTCAATGAACTACATCCCTATACCAGCAACAAACTCTTACCTAAAGAAACTTATAGAGAAAACCGAAAGTCTACCTTAAGAACAATTGACATTCACCGCCACAATAGCCATTGTCCTTCTATTCTTCCACTTATTGTAAACAAATATAAATACTTGCTTATAGGTTTTTCTTCATTAAATCTGCCTGATGAGTGCGTAACCCCGAAACTTAGAGTTGCAGCGAATATGTGTGTCATCTCCTGAATACCTTACTAAGGAAAGTCTCAAATAATTTTTTTTTTTTTCAGGAAAAACCATGTGTCCATTTCGAGTTTGATCTGTCATTACTTGACAAGTAAATTATTGTAAATACGAAGGTTTTGTAAATTATTAAAAAAAAAAAACAAGAGTTTCATAAATAATTTTATTGTAAGCCGGACGCTTCGCAAGGGAATAGAATACGTCCCGCAATGTAAATAGGTTTTAATAACAAGTAATAACTTTAAAAGACAAGGAGTCAATTCTTTACTTATCGATTTACGCCTGTCAATGTAATCAGAACATTTTTACGCAATACATAATCAAAATGCTGCGCGCTTTGATGCCTCTTTGCTTATTCAGAATACCGAGCACTTTGTTACATAAAAGATTGGGTGTACCTACCATCCCATGTCGGTAGTTTGTTTGCTTGAACATATTAAGAGACTTTATTAAGCATTCTTTTGAACTGCCTTGTAATCAAATGATATAAAATCGCTGTCGAACGAAAGACATTCAACTTCTCTACAAAAAAACTTTACGCCAACCAGTGCTGAGAAGTCGAGAGACAGAGTGAAAAAAAGGAAGCAAGAATATCCACAAAAGTATAAGGAAGAAACAAGATGGTACAGAGCTAAACATGCGATAACCAGATACCAAAAATTGAAGACATGGAGAAAAAACAACTTGATTTAACGTTAAATCCGTGAGCCCCAAAATCAAACCTTGCACATTTGCAGGAATTTTAGTCATTTCCTGCACGCAACTCTGTAGGTGTTTTTTCCTGTTCACACGCTAGTTGGAACGTGATTTGTACTGTATAGCATAGGTATAAAGTAAGTTCCTTTACGTATAGTGTTCGAGCTCCCTGATGAAGTCTGTATGATCAGACCAAACCGGTCGGAGAAAATAAAGCAAGTTGACAAGATCTGTTGCTGGGTGCTCCTCACTATCATTTTTTAAAAAAATTGTCTAAGTCGCAACTAGCAGAAGCCACAATATGCTCAGCAACACTTCATATCGCTCTGGATTCAGGATGGCCAAAAGTGCCTTGAAACTGAGAAAACGGCAAGAATCTGCAGAGACAGAATCAGGCACGTGACCAGGCCTAAATGATCATCGAGCAACAACAGCGGACGAATCACATGAATCTGAAATTTGGATTGATGACCACTTTCAGCGCGTACTTAAGAATCTTGTCCATAGCCATATCGAGGCTGAAAATCAGTTTTATGGTCTACAAGAACACAGAATGAGACTTGAATCCGCCAAGAGCAACGGCAAGGTGCCCAGTGGCTTGAAGATTCGCTGTGTAACCGCTAAAGGCCAGAATGCCCAGCCTCTTCAAGACAAATTCAACAACATCATCAAAGAGGCAGAAATAAGGGTTCTGGACGCCACTATCGCCTACGGTACAGAGCTAAACATGCGATGACCAGATACCGAAAACTCAAGAGATGGAGAAAAAACAACATAGAGCTTTTCAAGGCTCAAAAGCAAAGAGGAAAACAAAGGAAGAAAGCAATACAACAACAGCATGCTTCACCTTTGGAGGGCATTTCATTTAAGGACGAAACGGAAGAAATCGTTGAAACACTTATTTCAAATAGGAATCATGAACAACCGTTCAAGATTATAAACTTTCACTGTGAGGAGGTGTTAGGAATAAATTCAGAAAATGAAAGTCTCAAAGAATTTTTTTTTTGGAAAAAGCATGTGTCCATTTCGAGTTTGATCTGTCATTACTTGACAAGTAAATTATTGTAAATACGAGGGTTTTGTAAATTATTGTAAAAACAAGGGTTTTGTAAATAATGTATTGTAAGCCGGACGCTTCTCCGCTACGGAATAGCATACGTCCCGCAATGTAAATAGGTTTCAATAACAAGTTAAAACTTTAAAAAACAAGGAGTCAATTTTTTACTGATCGATTTACGCCTGTCAATGTAATCAGAACATTTTTACGCAATACATAATCAAAATGCTGTGCGCTTTGATGCCCCTTTGCTTATTCAGAATACCGCGCACTTTGTTACATAAAAGAATGGGTGTACCTCCCATCCCATGTAAGTAGTTTGTTTGCTTGAACATATTAAGAGACTTTATTAAGCATTCTTTTGAACTGCCTTGTAATCAAATGATATAAAATTGCTGTTGAACTAAAGACATTCAACTTCTCTACCAAAAAACTTCATGCCTACCAGTGCGGAGAAGTCGAGAGACAGAGTGTAAAAATGGAAGCAAGAAAATCCACAAAAGTATAAGGAACAAACAAGATGGTACAGAGCTAAACATGCGATGACCACATACCAAAAACTGAAGAGATGGAGAAAAAACAACATAGACCTTTTCAAGGCTCAGAGACAAAGAGGGAAACAAAGGAAGAAAGCAACACAACAACAGCATGCTTCACCTTTGGAGGGCATTTCATTTAAGGACGAAACGGAAGAAATCGTTGAAACACTTATTTCAAATAGGAATCATGAACAACCGTTCAAGATTATAAACTTTCACTGTGAGGAGGTGATAGGAATAACTTCAGCAAATGAAAGTCTCGAAGAATTTTTTTTTTGGAAAAAGCATGTGTCCATTTCGAGTTTGATCTGTCATTACTTGACAAGTAAATTATTGTAAATACGAGGGTTTTGTAAATTATTGTAAACACAAGGGTTTTGTAAATAATGTATTGTAAGCCGGACGCTTCTCCGCTAGGAAATAGCATACGTCCCGCAATGTAAATAGGTTTCAATAACCAGTTATAACTTCAACAGACAAGAAAATCGTTGAAACACTTATTTCAAATAGGAATCATGAACAACCGTTCAAGATTATAAACTTTTACTGTGAGGAGGTGTTAGGAATAACTTCAGCAAATGAAAGTCTCGAAGAATTTTTTTTTTTGGAACAAGAATGTGTCCATTTCGAGTTTGATCTGTCATTACTTGACAAGTAAATTATTGTAAATACGAGGGTTTTGTAAATTATTGTAAACACAAGGGTTTTGTAAATAATGTATTGTAAGCCGGACGCTTCTCCGCTAGGGAATAGCATACGTCCCGCAATGTAAATAGGTTTCAATAACCAGTTATAACTTCAACAGACAAGGAATTAATTTTTTACTTTATGGATTTACACCTGTCAATGTAATTAGAACACTTTGACACAATGCATAATAGAAATGCCGTGCTCTTTGATGCCCCTTTGCTTATTCAGAATTCCGAGCACTTTGTTACATAAAAGAATAGGTGTGCCTGCCATCCCATGTCGGTAGTTTGTTTGCTTGAACATATTAAAAGACTTTATTAAGCATTCTTTTGAACTGTATTGTAATCAAATGATATAAAATCGTTGTCGAACAAAAGATATTCAACTTCTCTACCAAAAAAGTTCATGCCTCCCACTGCAGAGAAGTCGAGAGATAGCGTGAAAAAATGGAAGGAAGAAAATCCAGAACAGTATAAGAAACAAACAAGATGATACAGAGCTAAACATGCGATGACCAGATACCAAAAATTGAAGACATGGAGAAAAAAACAACTTAGAGCTTTTCAAGGCTCAGAAGCAAAGAGGAAAAACCAAGGAAGAAAGCAACACAACAACAGCATGCTTCACCTTTGGAGGGCATTTCATTTAACGACGAAACGGAAGAAATCGTTGAAACACTCATTTCAAATATGAATCATAAACAACCGTATGACATTATGAACTTTCACTGTGAGGAGGTATTACGAATAACTTCAGAAAATGAAAGTCTCAAAGAGAGGACCCGATTCAACTATTCAATGAAAAACATCCCTATACCAGCAACAAACTCTTACCTAAAGAAACTTATAGAGAGAACCGAAAGTCTACCTTAAGAACAATTGACATTCACCGCCACAATAGCCTATGTCCTTCTATTCTTCCACTTATTGTAAACAAATATAAATACTTGCTTATAAGTTTTTCTTCATTAAATCTGCCTGATGAGTGCGTAAGCACGAAACTCAGAGTTTCAGCGAATATGTTTGTCATCTCCTGAATGCCTTACTAAGTACACACCGCTCTACACATAATGTGTATCGAGCACTATTCGTCGGTGTTTACGAGAAATTATCACTATTATTATTATTATTATTACACGCTCCTGTCTTTTTGCGCAGTCGAGCATTTTTCGATATACACTGTCATCCACGATGAAGAAGACCCGATTCAACTATTCAATGAACTACATCCCTATACCAGCAACAAACTCTTACCTAAAGAAACTTATAGAGAAAACCGAAAGTCTACCTTAAGAACAATTGACATTCACCGCCACAATAGCCATTGTCCTTCTATTCTTCCACTTATTGTAAACAAATATAAATACTTGCTTATAGGTTTTTCTTCATTAAATCTGCCTGATGAGTGCGTAACCCCGAAACTTAGAGTTGCAGCGAATATGTGTGTCATCTCCTGAATACCTTACTAAGGAAAGTCTCAAATAATTTTTTTTTTTTCAGGAAAAACCATGTGTCCATTTCGAGTTTGATCTGTCATTACTTGACAAGTAAATTATTGTAAATACGAAGGTTTTGTAAATTATTAAAAAAAAAAAACAAGAGGTTCATAAATAATTTTATTGTAAGCCGGACGCTTCGCAAGGGAATAGAATACGTCCCGCAATGTAAATAGGTTTTAATAACAAGTAATAACTTTAAAAGACAAGGAGTCAATTCTTTACTTATCGATTTACGCCTGTCAATGTAATCAGAACATTTTTACGCAATACATAATCAAAATGCTGCGCGCTTTGATGCCTCTTTGCTTATTCAGAATACCGAGCACTTTGTTACATAAAAGATTGGGTGTACCTACCATCCCATGTCGGTAGTTTGTTTGCTTGAACATATTAAGAGACTTTATTAAGCATTCTTTTGAACTGCCTTGTAATCAAATGATATAAAATCGCTGTCGAACGAAAGACATTCAACTTCTCTACAAAAAAACTTTACGCCAACCAGTGCTGAGAAGTCGAGAGACAGAGTGAAAAAAAGGAAGCAAGAATATCCACAAAAGTATAAGGAAGAAACAAGATGGTACAGAGCTAAACATGCGATAACCAGATACCAAAAATTGAAGACATGGAGAAAAAACAACTTGATTTAACGTTAAATCCGTGAGCCCCAAAATCAAACCTTGCACATTTGCAGGAATTTTAGTCATTTCCTGCACGCAACTCTGTAGGTGTTTTTTCCTGTTCACACGCTAGTTGGAACGTGATTTGTACTGTATAGCATAGGTATAAAGTAAGTTCCTTTACGTATAGTGTTCGAGCTCCCTGATGAAGTCTGTATGATCAGACCAAACCGGTCGGAGAAAATAAAGCAAGTTGACAAGATCTGTTGCTGGGTGCTCCTCACTATCAT
Organism: Ricordea florida; assembly: GCA_949710005.1. Lineage (NCBI taxonomy): Eukaryota > Metazoa > Cnidaria > Anthozoa > Corallimorpharia > Ricordeidae > Ricordea > Ricordea florida. The sequence continues at coordinate 13,061,289 of OX453276.1, read as the reverse complement.
TTTTTAAAAAAATTGTCTAAGTCGCAACTAGCAGAAGCCACAATATGCTCAGCAACACTTCATATCGCTCTGGATTCAGGATGGCCAAAAGTGCCTTGAAACTGAGAAAACGGCAAAAATCTGCAGAGACAGAATCAGGCACGTGACCAGGCCTAAATGATCATCGAGCAACAACAGCGGACGAATCACATGAATCTGAAATTTGGATTGATGACCACTTTCAGCGCGTACTTAAGAATCTTGTCCATAGCCATATCGAGGCTGAAAATCAGTTTTATGGTCTACAAGAACACAGAATGAGACTTGAATCCGCCAAGAGCAACGGCAAGGTGCCCAGTGGCTTGAAGATTCGCTGTGTAACCGCTAAAGGCCAGAATGCCCAGCCTCTTCAAGACAAATTCAACAACATCATCAAAGAGGCAGAAATAAGGGTTCTGGACGCCACTATCGCCTACGGTACAGAGCTAAACATGCGATGACCAGATACCGAAAACTCAAGAGATGGAGAAAAAACAACAGAGCTTTTCAAGGCTCAAAAGCAAAGAGGAAAACAAAGGAAGAAAGCAATACAACAACAGCATGCTTCACCTTTGGAGGGCATTTCATTTAAGGACGAAACGGAAGAAATCGTTGAAATGTTTTTCAAATAGGAATCATGAACAACCGTTCAAGATTATAAACTTTCACTGTGAGGAGGTGTTAGGAATAAATTCAGAAAATGAAAGTCTCAAAGAATTTTTTTTTTGGAAAAAGCATGTGTCCATTTCGAGTTTGATCTGTCATTACTTGACAAGTAAATTATTGTAAATACGAGGGTTTTGTAAATTATTGTAAAAACAAGGGTTTTGTAAATAATGTATTGTAAGCCGGACGCTTCTCCGCTACGGAATAGCATACGTCCCGCAATGTAAATAGGTTTCAATAACAAGTTAAAACTTTAAAAAACAAGGAGTCAATTTTTTACTGATCGATTTACGCCTGTCAATGTAATCAGAACATTTTTACGCAATACATAATCAAAATGCTGTGCGCTTTGATGCCCCTTTGCTTATTCAGAATACCGCGCACTTTGTTACATAAAAGAATGGGTGTACCTCCCATCCCATGTAAGTAGTTTGTTTGCTTGAACATATTAAGAGACTTTATTAAGCATTCTTTTGAACTGCCTTGTAATCAAATGATATAAAATTGCTGTTGAACTAAAGACATTCAACTTCTCTACCAAAAAACTTCATGCCTACCAGTGCGGAGAAGTCGAGAGACAGAGTGTAAAAATGGAAGCAAGAAAATCCACAAAAGTATAAGGAACAAACAAGATGGTACAGAGCTAAACATGCGATGACCACATACCAAAAACTGAAGAGATGGAGAAAAAACAACATAGACCTTTTCAAGGCTCAGAGACAAAGAGGGAAACAAAGGAAGAAAGCAACACAACAACAGCATGCTTCACCTTTGGAGGGCATTTCATTTAAGGACGAAACGGAAGAAATCGTTGAAACACTTATTTCAAATAGGAATCATGAACAACCGTTCAAGATTATAAACTTTCACTGTGAGGAGGTGATAGGAATAACTTCAGCAAATGAAAGTCTCGAAGAATTTTTTTTTTGGAAAAAGCATGTGTCCATTTCGAGTTTGATCTGTCATTACTTGACAAGTAAATTATTGTAAATACGAGGGTTTTGTAAATTATTGTAAACACAAGGGTTTTGTAAATAATGTATTGTAAGCCGGACGCTTCTCCGCTAGGAAATAGCATACGTCCCGCAATGTAAATAGGTTTCAATAACCAGTTATAACTTCAACAGACAAGAAAATCGTTGAAACACTTATTTCAAATAGGAATCATGAACAACCGTTCAAGATTATAAACTTTTACTGTGAGGAGGTGTTAGGAATAACTTCAGCAAATGAAAGTCTCGAAGAATTTTTTTTTTTGGAACAAGAATGTGTCCATTTCGAGTTTGATCTGTCATTACTTGACAAGTAAATTATTGTAAATACGAGGGTTTTGTAAATTATTGTAAACACAAGGGTTTTGTAAATAATGTATTGTAAGCCGGACGCTTCTCCGCTAGGGAATAGCATACGTCCCGCAATGTAAATAGGTTTCAATAACCAGTTATAACTTCAACAGACAAGGAATTAATTTTTTACTTATGGATTTACACCTGTCAATGTAATTAGAACACTTTGACACAATGCATAATAGAAATGCCGTGCTCTTTGATGCCCCTTTGCTTATTCAGAATTCCGAGCACTTTGTTACATAAAAGAATAGGTGTGCCTGCCATCCCATGTCGGTAGTTTGTTTGCTTGAACATATTAAAAGACTTTATTAAGCATTCTTTTGAACTGTATTGTAATCAAATGATATAAAATCGTTGTCGAACAAAAGATATTCAACTTCTCTACCAAAAAAGTTCATGCCTCCCACTGCAGAGAAGTCGAGAGATAGCGTGAAAAAATGGAAGGAAGAAAATCCAGAACAGTATAAGAAACAAACAAGATGATACAGAGCTAAACATGCGATGACCAGATACCAAAAATTGAAGACATGGAGAAAAAAACAACTTAGAGCTTTTCAAGGCTCAGAAGCAAAGAGGAAAAACCAAGGAAGAAAGCAACACAACAACAGCATGCTTCACCTTTGGAGGGCATTTCATTTAACGACGAAACGGAAGAAATCGTTGAAACACTCATTTCAAATATGAATCATAAACAACCGTATGACATTATGAACTTTCACTGTGAGGAGGTATTACGAATAACTTCAGAAAATGAAAGTCTCAAAGAGAGGACCCGATTCAACTATTCAATGAAAAACATCCCTATACCAGCAACAAACTCTTACCTAAAGAAACTTATAGAGAGAACCGAAAGTCTACCTTAAGAACAATTGACATTCACCGCCACAATAGCCTATGTCCTTCTATTCTTCCACTTATTGTAAACAAATATAAATACTTGCTTATAAGTTTTTCTTCATTAAATCTGCCTGATGAGTGCGTAAGCACGAAACTCAGAGTTTCAGCGAATATGTTTGTCATCTCCTGAATGCCTTACTAAGTACACACCGCTCTACACATAATGTGTATCGAGCACTATTCGTCGGTGTTTACGAGAAATTATCACTATTATTATTATTATTATTACACGCTCCTGTCTTTTTGCGCAGTCGAGCATTTTTCGATATACACTGTCATCCACGATGAAGAAGACCCGATTCAACTATTCAATGAACTACATCCCTATACCAGCAACAAACTCTTACCTAAAGAAACTTATAGAGAAAACCGAAAGTCTACCTTAAGAACAATTGACATTCACCGCCACAATAGCCATTGTCCTTCTATTCTTCCACTTATTGTAAACAAATATAAATACTTGCTTATAGGTTTTTCTTCATTAAATCTGCCTGATGAGTGCGTAACCCCGAAACTTAGAGTTGCAGCGAATATGTGTGTCATCTCCTGAATACCTTACTAAGGAAAGTCTCAAATAATTTTTTTTTTTTTCAGGAAAAACCATGTGTCCATTTCGAGTTTGATCTGTCATTACTTGACAAGTAAATTATTGTAAATACGAAGGTTTTGTAAATTATTAAAAAAAAAAAACAAGAGTTTCATAAATAATTTTATTGTAAGCCGGACGCTTCGCAAGGGAATAGAATACGTCCCGCAATGTAAATAGGTTTTAATAACAAGTAATAACTTTAAAAGACAAGGAGTCAATTCTTTACTTATCGATTTACGCCTGTCAATGTAATCAGAACATTTTTACGCAATACATAATCAAAATGCTGCGCGCTTTGATGCCTCTTTGCTTATTCAGAATACCGAGCACTTTGTTACATAAAAGATTGGGTGTACCTACCATCCCATGTCGGTAGTTTGTTTGCTTGAACATATTAAGAGACTTTATTAAGCATTCTTTTGAACTGCCTTGTAATCAAATGATATAAAATCGCTGTCGAACGAAAGACATTCAACTTCTCTACAAAAAAACTTTACGCCAACCAGTGCTGAGAAGTCGAGAGACAGAGTGAAAAAAAGGAAGCAAGAATATCCACAAAAGTATAAGGAAGAAACAAGATGGTACAGAGCTAAACATGCGATAACCAGATACCAAAAATTGAAGACATGGAGAAAAAACAACTTGATTTAACGTTAAATCCGTGAGCCCCAAAATCAAACCTTGCACATTTGCAGGAATTTTAGTCATTTCCTGCACGCAACTCTGTAGGTGTTTTTTCCTGTTCACACGCTAGTTGGAACGTGATTTGTACTGTATAGCATAGGTATAAAGTAAGTTCCTTTACGTATAGTGTTCGAGCTCCCTGATGAAGTCTGTATGATCAGACCAAACCGGTCGGAGAAAATAAAGCAAGTTGACAAGATCTGTTGCTGGGTGCTCCTCACTATCATTTTTTAAAAAAATTGTCTAAGTCGCAACTAGCAGAAGCCACAATATGCTCAGCAACACTTCATATCGCTCTGGATTCAGGATGGCCAAAAGTGCCTTGAAACTGAGAAAACGGCAAAAATCTGCAGAGACAGAATCAGGCACGTGACCAGGCCTAAATGATCATCGAGCAACAACAGCAGACGAATCACATGAATCTGAAATTTGGATTGATGACCACTTTCAGCGCGTACTTAAGAATCTTGTCCATAGCCATATCGAGGCTGAAAATCAGTTTTATGGTCTACAAGAACACAGAATGAGACTTGAATCCGCCAAGAGCAACGGCAAGGTGCCCAGTGGCTTGAAGATTCGCTGTGTAACCGCTAAAGGCCAGAATGCCCAGCCTCTTCAAGACAAATTCAACAACATCATCAAAGAGGCAGAAATAAGGGTTCTGGACGCCACTATCGCCTACGGTACAGAGCTAAACATGCGATGACCAGATACCGAAAACGCAAGAGATGGAGAAAAAACAACAGAGCTTTTCAAGGCTCAAAAGCAAAGAGGAAAACAAAGGAAGAAAGCAATACAACAACAGCATGCTTCACCTTTGGAGGGCATTTCATTTAAGGACGAAACGGAAGAAATCGTTGAAATGTTTTTCAAATAGGAATCATGAACAACCGTTCAAGATTATAAACTTTCACTGTGAGGAGGTGTTAGGAATAAATTCAGAAAATGAAAGTCTCAAAGAATTTTTTTTTTGGAAAAAGCATGTGTCCATTTCGAGTTTGATCTGTCATTACTTGACAAGTAAATTGTTGTAAATACGAGGGTTTTGTAAATTATTGTAAAAACAAGGGTTTTGTAAATAATGTATTGTAAGCCGGACGCTTCTCCGCTACGGAATAGCATACGTCCCGCAATGTAAATAGGTTTCAATAACAAGTTAAAACTTTAAAAAACAAGGAGTCAATTTTTTACTGATCGATTTACGCCTGTCAATGTAATCAGAACATTTTTACGCAATACATAATCAAAATGCTGTGCGCTTTGATGCCCCTTTGCTTATTCAGAATACCGCGCACTTTGTTACATAAAAGAATGGGTGTACCTCCCATCCCATGTAAGTAGTTTGTTTGCTTGAACATATTAAGAGACTTTATTAAGCATTCTTTTGAACTGCCTTGTAATCAAATGATATAAAATTGCTGTTGAACTAAAGACATTCAACTTCTCTACCAAAAAACTTCATGCCTACCAGTGCGGAGAAGTCGAGAGACAGAGTGTAAAAATGGAAGCAAGAAAATCCACAAAAGTATAAGGAACAAACAAGATGGTACAGAGCTAAACATGCGATGACCACATACCAAAAACTGAAGAGATGGAGAAAAAACAACATAGACCTTTTCAAGGCTCAGAGACAAAGAGGGAAACAAAGGAAGAAAGCAACACAACAACAGCATGCTTCACCTTTGGAGGGCATTTCATTTAAGGACGAAACGGAAGAAATCGTTGAAACACTTATTTCAAATAGGAATCATGAACAACCGTTCAAGATTATAAACTTTCACTGTGAGGAGGTGTTAGGAATAACTTCAGCAAATGAAAGTCTCGAAGAATTTTTTTTTTGGAAAAAGCATGTGTCCATTTCGAGTTTGATCTGTCATTACTTGACAAGTAAATTATTGTAAATACGAGGGTTTTGTAAATTATTGTAAACACAAGGGTTTTGTAAATAATGTATTGTAAGCCGGACGCTTCTCCGCTAGGAAATAGCATACGTCCCGCAATGTAAATAGGTTTCAATAACCAGTTATAACTTCAACAGACAAGAAAATCGTTGAAACACTTATTTCAAATAGGAATCATGAACAACCGTTCAAGATTATAAACTTTTACTGTGAGGAGGTGTTAGGAATAACTTCAGCAAATGAAAGTCTCGAAGAATTTTTTTTTTTGGAACAAGAATGTGTCCATTTCGAGTTTGATCTGTCATTACTTGACAAGTAAATTATTGTAAATACGAGGGTTTTGTAAATTATTGTAAACACAAGGGTTTTGTAAATAATGTACTGTAAGCCGGACGCTTCTCCGCTAGGGAATAGCATACGTCCCGCAATGTAAATAGGTTTCAATAACCAGTTATAACTTCAACAGACAAGGAATTAATTTTTTACTTATGGATTTACACCTGTTAATGTAATTAGAACACTTTGACACAATGCATAATAGAAATGCCGTGCTCTTTGATGCCCCTTTGCTTATTCAGAATTCCGAGCACTTTGTTACATAAAAGAATAGGTGTGCCTGCCATCCCATGTCGGTAGTTTGTTTGCTTGAACATATTAAAAGACTTTATTAAGCATTCTTTTGAACTGTATTGTAATCAAATGATATAAAATCGTTGTCGAACAAAAGATATTCAACTTCTCTACCAAAAAAGTTCATGCCTCCCACTGCAGAGAAGTCGAGAGATAGCGTGAAAAAATGGAAGGAAGAAAATCCAGAACAGTATAAGAAACAAACAAGATGATACAGAGCTAAACATGCGATGACCAGATACCAAAAATTGAAGACATGGAGAAAAAAACAACTTAGAGCTTTTCAAGGCTCAGAAGCAAAGAGGAAAAACCAAGGAAGAAAGCAACACAACAACAGCATGCTTCACCTTTGGAGGGCATTTCATTTAACGACGAAACGGAAGAAATCGTTGAAACACTCATTTCAAATATGAATCATAAACAACCGTATGACATTATGAACTTTCACTGTGAGGAGGTATTACGAATAACTTCAGAAAATGAAAGTCTCAAAGAGAGGACCCGATTCAACTATTCAATGAAAAACATCCCTATACCAGCAACAAACTCTTACCTAAAGAAACTTATAGAGAGAACCGAAAGTCTACCTTAAGAACAATTGACATTCACCGCCACAATAGCCTATGTCCTTCTATTCTTCCACTTATTGTAAACAAATATAAATACTTGCTTATAAGTTTTTCTTCATTAAATCTGCCTGATGAGTGCGTAAGCACGAAACTCAGAGTTTCAGCGAATATGTTTGTCATCTCCTGAATGCCTTACTAAGTACACACCGCTCTACACATAATGTGTATCGAGCACTATTCCTCGGTGTTTACGAGAAATTATCACTATTATTATTATTATTATTACACGCTCCTGTCTTTTTGCGCAGTCGAGCATTTTTCGATATACACTGTCATCCACGATGAAGAAGACCCGATTCAACTATTCAATGAACTACATCCCTATACCAGCAACAAACTCTTACCTAAAGAAACTTATAGAGAAAACCGAAAGTCTACCTTAAGAACAATTGACATTCACCGCTACAATAGCCATTGTCCTTCTATTCTTCCACTTATTGTAAACAAATATAAATACTTGCTTATAGGTTTTTCTTCATTAAATCTGCCTGATGAGTGCGTAACCCCGAAACTTAGAGTTGCAGCGAATATGTGTGTCATCTCCTGAATACCTTACTAAGGAAAGTCTCAAATAATTTTTTTTTTTTTTCAGGAAAAACCATGTGTCCATTTCGAGTTTGATCTGTCATTACTTGACAAGTAAATTATTGTAAATACGAAGGTTTTGTAAATTATTAAAAAAAAAAAACAAGAGTTTCATAAATAATTTTATTGTAAGCCGGACGCTTCGCAAGGGAATAGAATACGTCCCGCAATGTAAATAGGTTTTAATAACAAGTAATAACTTTAAAAGACAAGGAGTCAATTCTTTACTTATCGATTTACGCCTGTCAATGTAATCAGAACATTTTTACGCAATACATAATCAAAATGCTGCGCGCTTTGATGCCTCTTTGCTTATTCAGAATACCGAGCACTTTGTTACATAAAAGATTGGGTGTACCTACCATCCCATGTCGGTAGTTTGTTTGCTTGAACATATTAAGAGACTTTATTAAGCATTCTTTTGAACTGCCTTGTAATCAAATGATATAAAATCGCTGTCGAACGAAAGACATTCAACTTCTCTACAAAAAAACTTTACGCCAACCAGTGCTGAGAAGTCGAGAGACAGAGTGAAAAAAAGGAAGCAAGAATATCCACAAAAGTATAAGGAAGAAACAAGATGGTACAGAGCTAAACATGCGATAACCAGATACCAAAAATTGAAGACATGGAGAAAAAACAACTTGATTTAACGTTAAATCCGTGAGCCCCAAAATCAAACCTTGCACATTTGCAGGAATTTTAGTCATTTCCTGCACGCAACTCTGTAGGTGTTTTTTCCTGTTCACACGCTAGTTGGAACGTGATTTGTACTGTATAGCATAGGTATAAAGTAAGTTCCTTTACGTATAGTGTTCGAGCTCCCTGATGAAGTCTGTATGATCAGACCAAACCGGTCGGAGAAAATAAAGCAAGTTGACAAGATCTGTTGCTGGGTGCTCCTCACTATCATTTTTTAAAAAAATTGTCTAAGTCGCAACTAGCAGAAGCCACAATATGCTCAGCAACACTTCATATCGCTCTGGATTCAGGATGGCCAAAAGTGCCTTGAAACTGAGAAAACGGCAAGAATCTGCAGAGACAGAATCAGGCACGTGACCAGGCCTAAATGATCATCGAGCAACAACAGCGGACGAATCACATGAATCTGAAATTTGGATTGATGACCACTTTCAGCGCGTACTTAAGAATCTTGTCCATAGCCATATCGAGGCTGAAAATCAGTTTTATGGTCTACAAGAACACAGAATGAGACTTGAATCCGCCAAGAGCAACGGCAAGGTGCCCAGTGGCTTGAAGATTCGCTGTGTAACCGCTAAAGGCCAGAATGCCCAGCCTCTTCAAGACAAATTCAACAACATCATCAAAGAGGCAGAAATAAGGGTTCTGGACGCCACTATCGCCTACGGTACAGAGCTAAACATGCGATGACCAGATACCGAAAACTCAAGAGATGGAGAAAAAACAACATAGAGCTTTTCAAGGCTCAAAAGCAAAGAGGAAAACAAAGGAAGAAAGCAATACAACAACAGCATGCTTCACCTTTGGAGGGCATTTCATTTAAGGACGAAACGGAAGAAATCGTTGAAATGTTTTTCAAATAGGAATCATGAACAACCGTTTTTACGCAATACATAATCAAAATGCTGTGCGCTTTGATGCCCCTTTGCTTATTCAGAATACCGCGCACTTTGTTACATAAAAGAATGGGTGTACCTCCCATCCCATGTAAGTAGTTTGTTTGCTTGAACATATTAAGAGACTTTATTAAGCATTCTTTTGAACTGCCTTGTAATCAAATGATATAAAATCGCTGTTGAACTAAAGACATTCAACTTCTCTACCAAAAAACTTCATGCCTACCAGTGCGGAGAAGTCGAGAGACAGAGTGTAAAAATGGAAGCAAGAAAGTCCACAAAAGTATAAGGAACAAACAAGATGGTACAGAGCTAAACATGCGATGACCACATACCAAAAACTGAAGAGATGGAGAAAAAACAACATAGAGCTTTTCAAGGCTCAGAGACAAAGAGGGAAACAAAGGAAGAAAGCAACACAACAACAGCATGCTTCACCTTTGGAGGGCATTTCATTTAAGGACGAAACGGAAGAAATCGTTGAAACACTTATTTCAAATAGGAATCATGAACAACCGTTCAAGATTATAAACTTTCACTGTGAGGAGGTGTTAGGAATAACTTCAGCAAATGAAAGTCTTGAAGAATTTTTTTTTTGGAAAAAGCATGTGTCCATTTCGAGTTTGATCTGTCATTACTTGACAAGTAAATTATTGTAAATACGAGGGTTTTGTAAATTATTGTAAACACAAGGGTTTTGTAAATAATGTATTGTAAGCCGGACGCTTCTCCGCTAGGGAATAGCATACGTCCCACAATGTAAATAGGTTTCAATAACCAGTTATAACTTCAACAGACAAGAAAATCGTTGAAACACTTATTTCAAATAGGAATCATGAACAACCGTTCAAGATTATAAACTTTCACTGTGAGGAGGTGTTAGGAATAACTTCAGCAAATGAAAGTCTCGAAGAATTTTTTTTTTGGAAAAAGCATGTGTCCATTTCGAGTTTGATCTGTCATTACTTGACAAGTAAATTATTGTAAATACGAGGGTTTTGTAAATTATTGTAAACACAAGGGTTTTGTAAATAATGTATTGTAAGCCGGACGCTTCTCCGCTAGGGAATAGCATACGTCCCGCAATGTAAATAGGTTTCAATAACCAGTTATAACTTCAACAGACAAGAAAATCGTTGAAACACTTATTTCAAATAGGAATCATGAACAACCGTTCAAGATTATAAACTTTCACTGTGAGGAGGTGTTAGGAATAACTTCAGCAAATGAAAGTCTCGAAGAATTTTTTTTTTGGAAAAAGCATGTGTCCATTTCGAGTTTGATCTGTCATTACTTGACAAGTAAATTATTGTAAATACGAGGGTTTTGTAAATTATTGTAAACACAAGGGTTTTGTAAATAATGTATTGTAAGCCGGACGCTTCTCCGCTAGGAAATAGCATACGTCCCGCAATGTAAATAGGTTTCAATAACCAGTTATAACTTCAACAGACAAGAAAATCGTTGAAACACTTATTTCAAATAGGAATCATGAACAACCGTTCTAGATTATAAACTTTCACTGTGAGGAGGTGTTAGGAATAACTTCAGCAAATTAAAGTCTCGAAGAATTTTTTTTTTGGAAAAAGCATGTGTCCATTTCGAGTTTGATCTGTCATTACTTGACAAGTAAATTATTGTAAATACGAGGGTTTTGTAAATTATTGTAAACACAAGGGTTTTGTAAATAATGTATTGTAAGCCGGACGCTTCTCCGCTAGGGAATAGCATACGTCCCGCAATGTAAATAGGTTTCAATAACCAGTTATAACTTCAACAGACAAGGAATTAATTTTTTACTTATGGATTTACACCTGTCAATGTAATTAGAACACTTTGACACAATGCATAATAGAAATGCCGTGCTCTTTGATGCCCCTTTGCTTATTCAGAATTCCGAGCACTTTGTTACATAAAAGAATAGGTGTGCCTGCCATCCCATGTCGGTAGTTTGTTTGCTTGAACATATTAAAAGACTTTATTAAGCATTCTTTTGAACTGTATTGTAATTAAATTATATAAAATCGTTGTCAAACAAAAGATATTCAACTTCTCTACCAAAAAAGTTCATGCCTCCCACTGCAGAGAAGTCGAGAGATAGAGTAAAAAAATGGAAGGAAGAAAATCCAGAACAGTATAAGAAACAAACAAGATGATACAGAGCTAAACATGCGATGACCAGATACCAAAAATTGAAGACATGGAGAAAAAAACAACTTAGAGCTTTTCAAGGCTCAGAAGCAAAGAGGAAAAACCAAGGAAGAAAGCAACACAACAACAGCATGCTTCACCTTTGGAGGGCATTTCATTTAACGACGAAACGGAAGAAATCGTTGAAACACTCATTTCAAATATGAATCATAAACAACCGTATGACATTATGAACTTTCACTGTGAGGAGGTATTACGAATAACTTCAGAAAATAAGTCTCAAAGAGAGGACCCGATTCAACTATTCAATGAAAAACATCCCTATACCAGCAACAAACTCTTACCTAAAGAAACTTATAGAGAGAACCGAAAGTCTACCTTAAGAACAATTGACATTCACCGCCACAATAGCCTATGTCCTTCTATTCTTCCACTTATTGTAAACAAATATAAATACTTGCTTATAAGTTTTTCTTCATTAAATCTGCCTGATGAGTGCGTAAGCACGAAACTCAGAGTTTCAGCGAATATGTTTGTCATCTCCTGAATGCCTTACTAAGTACACACCGCTCTACACATAATGTGTATCGAGCACTATTCGTCAGTGTTTACGAGAAATTATCACTATTATTATTATTATTATTACACGCTCCTGTCTTTTTGCGCAGTCGAGCATTTTTCGATATACACTGTCATCCACGATGGAGAAGACCCGATTCAACTATTCAATGAACTACATCCCTATACCAGCAACAAACTCTTACCTAAAGAAACTTATAGAGAAAACCGAAAGTCTACCTTAAGAACAATTGACATTCACCACCACAATAGCCATTGTCCTTCTATTCTTCCACTTATTGTAAACAAATATAAATACTTGCTTATAGGTTTTTCTTCATTAAATCTGCCTGATGAGTGCGTAACCCCGAAACTTAGAGTTGCAGCGAATATGTGTGTCATCTCCTGAATACCTTACTAAGGAAAGTCTCAAATAATTTTTTTTTTTTCAGGAAAAACCATGTGTCCATTTCGAGTTTGATCTGTCATTACTTGACAAGTAAATTATTGTAAATACGAAGGTTTTGTAAATTATTAAAAAAAAAACAAGAGTTTCATAAATAATTTTATTGTAAGCCGGACGCTTCGCAAGGGAATAGAATACGTCCCGCAATGTAAATAGGTTTCAATAACAAGTAATAACTTTAAAAGACAAGGAGTCAATTCTTTACTTATCGATTTACGCCTGTCAATGTAATCAGAACATTTTTACGCAATACATAATCAAAATGCTGCGCGCTTTGATGCCTCTTTGCTTATTCAGAATACCGAGCACTTTGTTACATAAAAGATTGGGTGTACCTACCATCCCATGTCGGTAGTTTGTTTGCTTGAACATATTAAGAGACTTTATTAAGCATTCTTTTGAACTGCCTTGTAATCAAATGATATAAAATCGCTGTCGAACGAAAGACATTCAACTTCTCTACAAAAAAACTTTACGCCAACCAGTGCTGAGAAGTCGAGAGACAGAGTGAAAAAAAGGAAGCAAGAATATCCACAAAAGTATAAGGAAGAAACAAGATGGTACAGAGCTAAACATGCGATAACCAGATACCAAAAATTGAAGACATGGAGAAAAAACAACTTGATTTAACGTTAAATCCGTGAGCCCCAAAATCAAACCTTGCACATTTGCAGGAATTTTAGTCATTTCCTGCACGCAACTCTGTAGGTGTTTTTTCCTGTTCACACGCTAGTTGGAACGTGATTTGTACTGTATAGCATAGGTATAAAGTAAGTTCCTTTACGTATAGTGTTCGAGCTCCCTGATGAAGTCTGTATGATCAGACCAAACCGGTCGGAGAAAATAAAGCAAGTTGACAAGATCTGTTGCTGGGTGCTCCTCACTATCATTTTTTAAAAAAATTGTCTAAGTCGCAACTAGCAGAAGCCACAATATGCTCAGCAACACTTCATATCGCTCTGGATTCAGGATGGCCAAAAGTGCCTTGAAACTGAGAAAACGGCAAGAATCTGCAGAGACAGAATGAGGCACGTGACCAGGCCTAAATGATCATCGAGCAACAACAGCGGACAAATCACATGAATCTGAAATTTTGATTGATGACCACTTTCAGCGCGTACTTAAGAATCTTGTCCATAGCCATATCGAGGCTGAAAATCAGTTTTATGGTCTACAAGAACACAGAATGAGACTTGAATCCGCCAAGAGCAACGGCAAGGTGCCCAGTGGCTTGAAGATTCGCTGTGTAACCGCTAAAGGCCAGAATGCCCAGCCTCTTCAAGACAAATTCAACAACATCATCAAAGAGGCAGAAAGAACGGTTCTGGACACCACTATCGCCTACGGTACAGAGCTAAACATGCGATGACCAGATACCGAAAACTCAAGAGATGGAGAAAAAACAACATAGAGCTTTTCAAGGCTCAAAAGCAAAGAGGAAAACAAAGGAACAAAGCAATACAACAACAGCATGCTTCACCTTTGGAGAGCATTTCATTTAAGGACGAAACGGAAGAAATCGTTGAAATGTTTTTCAAATAGGAATCATGAACAACCGTTCAAGATTATAAACTTTCACTGTGAGGAGGTGTTAGGAATAAATTCAGAAAATGAAAGTCTCGAAGAATTTTTTTTTTGGAAAAAGCATGTGTCCATTTCGAGTTTGATCTGTCATTACTTGACAAGTAAATTATTGTAAATACGAGGGTTTTGTAAATTATTGTAAAAACAAGGGTTTTGTAAATAATGTATTGTAAGCCGGACGCTTCTCCGCTAGGGAATAGCATACGTCCCGCAATGTAAATAGGTTTCAATAACAAGTTAAAACTTTAAAAAACAAGGAGTCAATTTTTTACTGATCGATTTACGCCTGTCAATGTAATCAGAACATTTTTACGCAATACATAATCAAAATGCTGTGCGCTTTGATGCCCCTTTGCTTATTCAGAATACCGCGCACTTTGTTACATAAAAGAATGGGTGTACCTCCCATCCCATGTAAGTAGTTTGTTTGCTTGAACATATTAAGAGACTTTATTAAGCATTCTTTTGAACTGCCTTGTAATCAAATGATATAAAATCGCTGTTGAACTAAAGACATTCAACTTCTCTACCAAAAAACTTCATGCCTACCAGTGCGGAGAAGTCGAGAGACAGAGTGTAAAAATGGAAGCAAGAAAATCCACAAAAGTATAAGGAACAAACAAGATGGTACAGAGCTAAACATGCGATGACCACATACCAAAAACTGAAGAGATGGAGAAAAAACAACATAGAGCTTTTCAAGGCTCAGAGACAAAGAGGGAAACAAAGGAAGAAAGCAACACAACAACAGCATGCTTCACCTTTGGAGGGCATTTCATTTAAGGACGAAACGGAAGAAATCGTTGAAACACTTATTTCAAATAGGAATCATGAACAACCGTTCAAGATTATAAACTTTCACTGTGAGGAGGTGTTAGGAATAACTTCAGCAAATGAAAGTCTCGAAGAATTTTTTTTTTGGAAAAAGCATGTGTCCATTTCGAGTTTGATCTGTCATTACTTGACAAGTAAATTATTGTAAATACGAGGGTTTTGTAAATTATTGTAAACACAAGGGTTTTGTAAATAATGTATTGTAAGCCGGACGCTTCTCCGCTAGGAAATAGCATACGTCCCGCAATGTAAATAGGTTTCAATAACCAGTTATAACTTCAACAGACAAGAAAATCGTTGAAACACTTATTTCAAATAGGAATCATGAACAACCGTTCTAGATTATAAACTTTAACTGTGAGGAGGTGTTAGGAATAACTTCAGCAAATGAAAGTCTCGAAGAATTTTTTTTTTGGAAAAAGCATGTGTCCATTTCGAGTTTGATCTGTCATTACTTGACAAGTAAATTATTGTAAATACGAGGGTTTTGTAAATTATTGTAAACACAAGGGTTTTGTAAATAATGTATTGTAAGCCGGACGCTTCTCCGCTAGGGAATAGCATACGTCCCGCAATGTAAATAGGTTTCAATAACCAGTTATAACTTCAACAGACAAGGAATTAATTTTTTACTTATGGATTTACACCTGTCAATGTAATTAGAACACTTTGACACAATGCATAATAGAAATGCCGTGCTCTTTGATGCCCCTTTGCTTATTCAGAATTCCGAGCACTTTGTTACATAAAAGAATAGGTGTGCCTGCCATCCCACGTCGGTAGTTTGTTTGCTTGAACATATTAAAAGACTTTATTAAGCATTCTTTTGAACTGTATTGTAATTAAATTATATAAAATCGTTGTCAAACAAAAGATATTCAACTTCTCTACCAAAAAAGTTCATGCCTCCCACTGCAGAGAAGTCGAGAGATAGAGTAAAAAAATGGAAGGAAGAAAATCCAGAACAGTATAAGAAACAAACAAGATGATACAGAGCTAAACATGCGATGACCAGATACCAAAAATTGAAGACATGGAGAAAAAAACAACTTAGAGCTTTTCAAGGCTCAGAAGCAAAGAGGAAAAACCAAGGAAGAAAGCAACACAACAACAGCATGCTTCACCTTTGGAGGGCATTTCATTTAACGACGAAACGGAAGAAATCGTTGAAACACCCATTTCAAATATGAATCATAAACAACCGTATGACATTATGAACTTTCACTGTGAGGAGGTATTACGAATAACTTCAGAAAATGAAAGTCTCAAAGAGAGGACCCGATTCAACTATTCAATGAAAAACATCCCTATACCAGCAACAAACTCTTACCTAAAGAAACTTATAGAGAGAACCGAAAGTCTACCTTAAGAACAATTGACATTCACCGCCACAATAGCCTATGTCCTTCTATTCTTCCACTTATTGTAAACAAATATAAATACTTGCTTATAAGTTTTTCTTCATTAAATCTGCCTGATGAGTGCCTAAGCACGAAACTCAGAGTTTCAGCGAATATGTTTGTCATCTCCTGAATGCCTTACTAAGTACACACCGCTCTACACATAATGTGTATCGAGCACTATTCGTCGGTGTTTACGAGAAATTATCACTATTATTATTATTATTATTACACGCTCCTGTCTTTTTGCGCAGTCGAGCATTTTTCGATATACACTGTCATCCACGATGGAGAAGACCCGATTCAACTATTCAATGAACTACATCCCTATACCAGCAACAAACTCTTACCTAAAGAAACTTATAGAGAAAACCGAAAGTCTACCTTAAGAACAATTGACATTCACCACCACAATAGCCATTGTCCTTCTATTCTTCCACTTATTGTAAACAAATATAAATACTTGCTTATAGGTTTTTCTTCATTAAATCTGCCTGATGAGTGCGTAACCCCGAAACTTAGAGTTGCAGCGAATATGTGTGTCATCTCCTGAATACCTTACTAAGGAAAGTCTCAAATAATTTTTTTTTTTTTTCAGGAAAAACCATGTGTCCATTTCGAGTTTGATCTGTCATTACTTGACAAGTAAATTATTGTAAATACGAAGGTTTTGTAAATTATTAAAAAAAAAAAACAAGAGTTTCATAAATAATTTTATTGTAAGCCGGACGCTTCGCAAGGGAATAGAATACGTCCCGCAATGTAAATAGGTTTTAATAACAAGTAATAACTTTAAAAGACAAGGAGTCAATTCTTTACTTATCGATTTACGCCTGTCAATGTAATCAGAACATTTTTACGCAATACATAATCAAAATGCTGCGCGCTTTGATGCCTCTTTGCTTATTCAGAATACCGAGCACTTTGTTACATAAAAGATTGGGTGTACCTACCATCCCATGTCGGTAGTTTGTTTGCTTGAACATATTAAGAGACTTTATTAAGCATTCTTTTGAACTGCCTTGTAATCAAATGATATAAAATCGCTGTCGAACGAAAGACATTCAACTTCTCTACAAAAAAACTTTACGCCAACCAGTGCTGAGAAGTCGAGAGACAGAGTGAAAAAAAGGAAGCAAGAATATCCACAAAAGTATAAGGAAGAAACAAGATGGTACAGAGCTAAACATGCGATAACCAGATACCAAAAATTGAAGACATGGAGAAAAAACAACTTGATTTAACGTTAAATCCGTGAGCCCCAAAATCAAACCTTGCACATTTGCAGGAATTTTAGTCATTTCCTGCACGCAACTCTGTAGGTGTTTTTTCCTGTTCACACGCTAGTTGGAACGTGATTTGTACTGTATAGCATAGGTATAAAGTAAGTTCCTTTACGTATAGTGTTCGAGCTCCCTGATGAAGTCTGTATGATCAGACCAAACCGGTCGGAGAAAATAAAGCAAGTTGACAAGATCTGTTGCTGGGTGCTCCTCACTATCATTTTTTAAAAAAATTGTCTAAGTCGCAACTAGCAGAAGCCACAATATGCTCAGCAACACTTCATATCGCTCTGGATTCAGGATGGCCAAAAGTGCCTTGAAACTGAGAAAACGGCAAGAATCTGCAGAGACAGAATGAGGCACGTGACCAGGCCTAAATGATCATCGAGCAACAACAGCGGACAAATCACATGAATCTGAAATTTTGATTGATGACCACTTTCAGCGCGTACTTAAGAATCTTGTCCATAGCCATATCGAGGCTGAAAATCAGTTTTATGGTCTACAAGAACACAGAATGAGACTTGAATCCGCCAAGAGCAACGGCAAGGTGCCCAGTGGCTTGAAGATTCGCTGTGTAACCGCTAAAGGCCAGAATGCCCAGCCTCTTCAAGACAAATTCAACAACATCATCAAAGAGGCAGAAAGAACGGTTCTGGACACCACTATCGCCTACGGTACAGAGCTAAACATGCGATGACCAGATACCGAAAACTCAAGAGATGGAGAAAAAACAACATAGAGCTTTTCAAGGCTCAAAAGCAAAGAGGAAAACAAAGGAACAAAGCAATACAACAACAGCATGCTTCACCTTTGGAGAGCATTTCATTTAAGGACGAAACGGAAGAAATCGTTGAAATGTTTTTCAAATAGGAATCATGAACAACCGTTCAAGATTATAAACTTTCACTGTGAGGAGGTGTTAGGAATAAATTCAGAAAATGAAAGTCTCGAAGAATTTTTTTTTTGGAAAAAGCATGTGTCCATTTCGAGTTTGATCTGTCATTACTTGACAAGTAAATTATTGTAAATACGAGGGTTTTGTAAATTATTGTAAAAACAAGGGTTTTGTAAATAATGTATTGTAAGCCGGACGCTTCTCCGCTAGGGAATAGCATACGTCCCGCAATGTAAATAGGTTTCAATAACAAGTTAAAACTTTAAAAAACAAGGAGTCAATTTTTTACTGATCGATTTACGCCTGTCAATGTAATCAGAACATTTTTACGCAATACATAATCAAAATGCTGTGCGCTTTGATGCCCCTTTGCTTATTCAGAATACCGCGCACTTTGTTACATAAAAGAATGGGTGTACCTCCCATCCCATGTAAGTAGTTTGTTTGCTTGAACATATTAAGAGACTTTATTAAGCATTCTTTTGAACTGCCTTGTAATCAAATGATATAAAATCGCTGTTGAACTAAAGACATTCAACTTCTCTACCAAAAAACTTCATGCCTACCAGTGCGGAGAAGTCGAGAGACAGAGTGTAAAAATGGAAGCAAGAAAATCCACAAAAGTATAAGGAACAAACAAGATGGTACAGAGCTAAACATGCGATGACCACATACCAAAAACTGAAGAGATGGAGAAAAAACAACATAGAGCTTTTCAA
Organism: Ricordea florida; assembly: GCA_949710005.1. Classification (NCBI taxonomy): domain Eukaryota; kingdom Metazoa; phylum Cnidaria; class Anthozoa; order Corallimorpharia; family Ricordeidae; genus Ricordea; species Ricordea florida. The sequence goes on along the minus strand of OX453276.1, from coordinate 13,041,850 downwards.
GGCTCAGAGACAAAGAGGGAAACAAAGGAAGAAAGCAACACAACAACAGCATGCTTCACCTTTGGAGGGCATTTCATTTAAGGACGAAACGGAAGAAATCGTTGAAACACTTATTTCAAATAGGAATCATGAACAACCGTTCAAGATTATAAACTTTCACTGTGAGGAGGTGTTAGGAATAACTTCAGCAAATGAAAGTCTCGAAGAATTTTTTTTTTGGAAAAAGCATGTGTCCATTTCGAGTTTGATCTGTCATTACTTGACAAGTAAATTATTGTAAATACGAGGGTTTTGTAAATTATTGTAAACACAAGGGTTTTGTAAATAATGTATTGTAAGCCGGACGCTTCTCCGCTAGGAAATAGCATACGTCCCGCAATGTAAATAGGTTTCAATAACCAGTTATATTATAACTTCAACAGACAAGAAAATCGTTGAAACACTTATTTCAAATAGGAATCATGAACAACCGTTCTAGATTATAAACTTTCACTGTGAGGAGGTGTTAGGAATAACTTCAGCAAATGAAAGTCTCGAAGAATTTTTTTTTTGGAAAAAGCATGTGTCCATTTCGAGTTTGATCTGTCATTACTTGACAAGTAAATTATTGTAAATACGAGGGTTTTGTAAATTATTGTAAACACAAGGGTTTTGTAAATAATGTATTGTAAGCCGGACGCTTCTCCGCTAGGGAATAGCATACGTCCCGCAATGTAAATAGGTTTCAATAACCAGTTATAACTTCAACAGACAAGGAATTAATTTTTTACTTATGGATTTACACCTGTCAATGTAATTAGAACACTTTGACACAATGCATAATAGAAATGCCGTGCTCTTTGATGCCCCTTTGCTTATTCAGAATTCCGAGCACTTTGTTACATAAAAGAATAGGTGTGCCTGCCATCCCATGTCGGTAGTTTGTTTGCTTGAACATATTAAAAGACTTTATTAAGCATTCTTTTGAACTGTATTGTAATTAAATTATATAAAATCGTTGTCAAACAAAAGATATTCAACTTCTCTACCAAAAAAGTTCATGCCTCCCACTGCAGAGAAGTCGAGAGATAGAGTAAAAAAATGGAAGGAAGAAAATCCAGAACAGTATAAGAAACAAACAAGATGATACAGAGCTAAACATGCGATGACCAGATACCAAAAATTGAAGACATGGAGAAAAAAACAACTTAGAGCTTTTCAAGGCTCAGAAGCAAAGAGGAAAAACCAAGGAAGAAAGCAACACAACAACAGCATGCTTCACCTTTGGAGGGCATTTCATTTAACGACGAAACGGAAGAAATCGTTGAAACACCCATTTCAAATATGAATCATAAACAACCGTATGACATTATGAACTTTCACTGTGAGGAGGTATTACGAATAACTTCAGAAAATGAAAGTCTCAAAGAGAGGACCCGATTCAACTATTCAATGAAAAACATCCCTATACCAGCAACAAACTCTTACCTAAAGAAACTTATAGAGAGAACCGAAAGTCTACCTTAAGAACAATTGACATTCACTGCCACAATAGCCTATGTCCTTCTATTCTTCCACTTATTGTAAACAAATATAAATACTTGCTTATAAGTTTTTCTTCATTAAATCTGCCTGATGAGTGCCTAAGCACGAAACTCAGAGTTTCAGCGAATATGTTTGTCATCTCCTGAATGCCTTACTAAGTACACACCGCTCTACACATAATGTGTATCGAGCACTATTCGTCGGTGTTTACGAGAAATTATCACTATTATTATTATTATTATTACACGCTCCTGTCTTTTTGCGCAGTCGAGCATTTTTCGATATACACTGTCATCCACGATGGAGAAGACCCGATTCAACTATTCAATGAACTACATCCCTATACCAGCAACAAACTCTTACCTAAAGAAACTTATAGAGAAAACCGAAAGTCTACCTTAAGAACAATTGACATTCACCGCCACAATAGCCATTGTCCTTCTATTCTTCCACTTATTGTAAACAAATATAAATACTTGCTTATAGGTTTTTCTTCATTAAATCTGCCTGATGAGTGCGTAACCCCGAAACTTAGAGTTGCAGCGAATATGTGTGTCATCTCCTGAATACCTTACTAAGGAAAGTCTCAAATAATTTTTTTTTTTTCGAGCGCTAGTACGCCGATGGAGCAACTTCAGAATACCCGTACGCCGATAGTTCCAACAAGGCCCACAAACGAGGGCGGCCGAATCAATCGTGTTCTCGCGCCATTGCTGGACGTGAACGCGGATGAAAGTGTACAAGGAGGTCAAGTACCAGTGGAAATTCTTGACCACCTTAAATCATTTATACAGAGACAGGAGGAGTTCAACCAGCGCCTCGAACAGAGGATCGAAGAAAACATCACCCAAAGCCAAAAAGGGCGGGAAAAAAAGTCAAGACGCTTGCCCAAGGCTCTTACAGTAAGTTTAACACTTCTGTAGTTTTCACCTTTTTTCGGATTTTATTTATTATTATCTTTTTTCGCTCACACTTGAAATTTCAAGAACCCCCGTATCAACGAAAAGAGATAAAAGCTACGTGTAGGCCTGCAAAAATGTTCAGAGGCATTTCTGTGACGTCATAAGGGCAATGTGAACCCATTGTTAAAAATTACAGTAGTAGTAACCCTTATTTGCATGCCAAAAGCAAGGGAAATAGTGATCCTTTTCCAACTGACTGCCCATACCATCTACTGAGAGATAAAGAAATCCATAGGGTCAGAATTTCAAGGGCCATTTCTGAAGGGAGAAAGATGTTAGAACTTTGATTCTCTGTTTTCTTTAGGGTAATAAAAATTTAAATCTTTGAAAAGGTAAAATTCGAATGCCCTCAATAGCAGAGGGTGGGGGTGGAAGTAACCTGAGATCAGGCCCAATTTTAGCAGTTCTCATACATTCTCTATTTTCATTTCGCCTTGCCCACCGGAATGTTATTTTCAAAGCGAAACAAAAATAGAGCCTGATCTCAGGTTAGGGTTAAAGAAAATAATGGCTGAGTTGGTGATTCTTCAATATTTGTACTGGCACCTTCTTTGACAAAGAAAAAATAAGGTGAATGTTAGGGGAATTCAAAGCTATTATATAACTTAAACTGAGTATGGATAGCCAGCTACAATTACCTAGTTCTTGCCCTTCTTTGAATTTTTTTTGTTATTCTTTTGTTGACTCTCCTTCCTCCATTAGACCCCATTTAACAGCTGTAATAATTTCAATATTACTAGTAGCTGTTTTTTTTTTTTATCATTTACATTTTGCATTCAATAGGCCAATGTTCGAGAAGTTTACAAAAGCCTTGTTGGAGATGATGGAGCACAAATCCTCTGGGACTTTTCCAAAAGGTAGTTAATGTACCATCTTTCTTTTGATTAATTTTTAGTTTCAAACTATAACAGTGAAATTTTATTTGATTTGGTCTGATTGGTGCTAATATACATGTAACAGTGTGGACTGTTTACATTTTAGCTTTGATGGACCTGAAAACAAAAATGTGAACCAGCTAATTTTAGCTGGAGTACAGAGCACAGATGGTGTAACCCCAGTTAGCACAATAAAAGGTAATGCTTGTTTTTGTTTTTTTCCTTTTCTGGAGCTTTATCAATTAACTGATACAGTTCCATTCTTAATTTAGTTGATTGTTTAGTTTGACTACCATAAAAAGGAAAAAACCTTCCGCTTCAATGCAGGAGCAGACCCTTTTTTCACTCTGGTTTTGT